>JARHVA010003490.1:442500-1042500 GCA_037957365.1 Torreya grandis
CTCTTTTATTTATGAATCACCTATAGATTTTGGTTAAGCAATGGTGATCCATTTAATGATATTTATACTCCTTTATTCTTTGTTGCTCGACCAAATAAAATAGAGGCACATTATCCTAATATTATTGAGAATTATTAGTGGCAAAAAAGTGATTGAAAGTCAATATATATGAATAACTTCCAACATTCTCTTTATTAGTACCAACCTCTCTGCCATAGAAATACATCTATTACACCATAAGGATATTCTCTTTTTCATCTTATAAACTAACCACATAAATTCTTTGATCCTATAGTCATTTGGTTTAAGAATAAACCCCAAATATTTATACTAGCATCTATATCAGGTAAATTGAAAAGCATCACCTAATGCATATGATTATGTGAGGCCTATGTAATATGAAAGAAGAAAATAACATACTTATGAAAATTTATAACCATGCACATCACCAATGAGAAGATATTGATAATCCTATCCAAACACTTAGCTTTTAGAGCAAAACTATTTCCAAAGATGAGGAAGTCATCAACAAACAAAATATGAGTAAGGGATTGGTACGAGTTATCAAGACTCTTTTTAAGTGACCAATATTTTTATCTTTATCAATATGTTGACTGAGATCTTTAGAAACAATAATAAAAATTAGAGGAGAAAAGAGGCATCCTTATCTAAGTCCCTAGATGGGAGTGAAAAAGTGGATGCATAACCATTGATAAGAATGACATAAGATGTTGATTAGTAGCAATCTTAAATCCAAGAAATGAAGGCTAGATAAAAACCCACCTGTATGAGGATGAGTCTGAGGTACAACTAGTTTACTCTATTAAAATCCTTGGAGAGATCAATCTACAGGAGGAAGGTGAGATGGTTTTCTATTTTTATATTATGAATAGCCTCTTGTGTCATTCCAACATCATCACAAATGTGGTTGTTATCAAGGAAGCCAAAATATTATGGGGAGATATGCTCAAAAAGAATGGGATTTATATGAGTTTCTATAATTTTTGATATGATCTTATAAATGCAATAACATAAAGAAATATGATGCAAGTGACCAAAGCTCATGAGATATTCACCTTTAGGAATGTTTGCAAGAAAGTAAGAGGAGAAAGGATCATGTATGTAGCCACTCAACCTATATTCCTCGACTGTAAGAACCAGATCACCAATAATTAAATCCTAAAAACTAGGGTTAATTTTAAGAGGCCCTACTAGATAACCTATTTGAAATATTTAGTGAATCTAGAAAATTTTGATTCACAGCTATGGTGAATCCTCTATGGGTGATGGTGAATATATGATGAATGTGGAGGAGCGAAATCAATTAGTTTCCTATTTTTCCATACAATTATTTGGGTACATCAAAAGATAGATGCCAAATGGAACCACTAAAAGGCTACACTAAATAATCTTACCAAATAGATGAACTGAACAACTACACTAGACCATTGTACTAATCAAATGCACTGAATAGCTGTACCAAATATTTGCATCAAATGAATGTGCTAAATAGTTGTACCAAATAGTTATAGATTGGTTGTATTAGATAGTTGTGTTAAATGGTTGTGTCAGATGGTAGTGTGAAATAACTATATTAAAATATTATGTTGAATGGTTTCACTAAATGGTAGGTACCAATTAGTGTACACCAAATAGGCATTGAATGGTTATGTCAAATGATAAGCTAAGAAAAAGGTGGTGAATGATGATGTCAGGCCACATTCTTGAGTGACTAGTGTGGCCAGTCTACTATCTAGTTACCCAGTCACCTCCTTTGTCCTATAAATACTCACTATCTACACTCATTTTAAACATTTTACAAAATAAATTTCTCCCCCTTTCCCCTAGCCATGGAAATAAAATATGTTTTCAAAAACTTACTATACCCAAACTTTTTGGAGATCACATAGCAACCAGACATGTATAATAATTAGATTTAGAAATGTATATTTGGTAGCCTATTGTTCATTCCCTAGTATGAAATATACATTAGATTACTCAAGTCATTAATGTCTTCCTATGACCCTAGCGAGAAGAGATTCACTGTGAATGTGGACTCCAAAATGATTTGATTTGGTACCTTGTAAAAAGAGATTCACAATCTGATAGGTCTTCTGCTTTGCAATGTAAACCTTATGACCCCAAAAGTAATGTTGATAGATGATGACAAGAAGTATTTGGAGTCAACTTTTAGTTTACAGATTGGTTGAACTGGTATGTAATTCTTTTTTTTTAATTAAAAATTTAACTTTTCATTCCTCATTTTTCTCTTTCATTTTAGATAGTCAAAAGAGGGGACTCCAAATAGAAATGTTTGTGACCTTTTATTAAAGTAATGATTCAATTTTTCCTATTGAGATTAGAATTACAGGGAAGACCATCATATATTCCCTATTGAGTAGTGGTTTACATTATTCATACTCTTTCTAATTTGATATATGACTAGTGCACGTTTATTTCCTCTAGGATAAGGATTGAATTACATTATGCTTGTACCAATTCTAGTTCCATAGTTTCTTGTTCAAATTTTATTATATAATTATAATATGAAGCCTTATATGACCTCCATAAAATATTGATTCCAATTTTGTTTCATCAAAAGATGAGCACAAACACTTGTCTGTGGATAAACAAGAGGTTATTTATTGAACTAAGGTTTAATATTTGTTTATCTGTTAAACTATTACAAAATTAAGGATTAATATATGCTTGAACTTTATTTTTTATAGGTAATATTTCAAGCCTTTATATCATGAAAATAATATACCTCAAAAGGACAATGTGCAGTTGATGTTGGGGATCAACCAACAATTTGATTACACTTATGAAAGCAATAAACCGCGAAATTAAATCAGAATGATAAGTAACTAGAATGATAAATAGCAAAGAACAAGAGATACAAGAAACCACCCTGAAAACTTGTATTAAACTCTTTACAAAAGGAATACAATTTAAGAAACTTCTTTTCTTCCACACCTCTCTCAGATGTACAGATCTCTCTCTAGATCTCTTTCCCTCAAGAGCTCTCTCTCTCAAGTACAATCAACTCCAACAACCTGGATTGATTCACCTATACAATTCGATATTGTTCTTCAACATTCAATACACTACCATAGGCTAAGAAGATCTATCCTAATATAGAATTAGGAAACTTGAGCATGCATTTACAACCAACAGTTATGCCTCTTGAACAAGGGCTCTAAAAATAGTCTTACTAATAATAGAGACGCGGACTTAAGACTATGACTTAATCTCATCATGCAAACACTCAGTTCTGTCCTCAAAAATAGCTCTTTGGACACACAGGTAACCGATGCCGGTTCCTACCTGCTTGCCTGTGACTGACATCGGCCGATCCCTGTCGATGTTGACATCTCCTGAACTGCACCTGACCTACGTCGATCACTCTTGACTGACATCGATGACTATGTAAACCTACAACTATCAAAATGCACTCCTTAGGTGAAGCTTTTAGCTCCACACCTTAACAATCTCCCACTTGGAGATAAACAGCTGCACCAGTACCTGTACAGCAACATCTTCTAGCTCCTCCATCTTCAACTCAATCATGAAGACCAACAGAAGTTGAATGAAGATTTAACTTCTCCTTTATAACTAGCTTGGTTAACATATCAGCAGGATTCCTATCTGTATGGATCTTCTCAAGCTTCAACTCACCATCCTCTAATACCTATCTTATGAAGTGGTACCTAAGCTGTATGTGCTTTGTTCTTGAATGAAAGGTTGAATTCTTAGCCAAATGAATTACACTCTGACTATCACTGTATAATCTGTAACTCTCTTGCTCCTTTCCAAGCTCTTCCATGAACCATGTCATCCATATCATCTCTTTGCTAGCCTCTGTGACTACAATATACTCTGCTTATATAGTTGAGAAGGCAACAACCTTCTACAACTTTGATATCCAGCTAACCGTCATTCCACCAACAGTGAAAACATATCCTGTGGTGCTCCTCCTACCATCCAAATCACCTGCCATATCTGAATCTATATAACCATGTAGAGAAGTATCTGAACCTCCATAGCACAAATGCCTACTGTTGGTTCCTCTCAGATATCTAAGGATCCACTGAACTGCTTTCCAGTGTTCCTTTCCTGGATTGGCCATATACTTACTTACAACTCCCACTGCTTGGGCAATATCCGGTTTAGTACACACCATTGCATACATTAAACTCCCTACTATAGAAGAATATGGAACTCTACTCATGTACTCTACCTCATCATGTGAATTAGGACATTGTTCTTTACTCAACTTAAAATGTCCAGCCAAAGGTGTGCTTACCGGTTTTGCATCCTACATATTGAACCATTTCAACACCTTGTTCACATAATCCTCTTGAGACAAAATCAACCTGTGATTTTTCCTGTCTCTCTTAATGCTCATGCCAAGGATTTTCTTTGCTGCTCCCAAATCCTTCATGGCAAATGTTTGAGCTAATTTCACTTTAAGCTCAGAGATATCCTGCATGTGTGATCCTGCAACCAGCATATCATCTACATACAACAATAGAATAATATATCTACCATTATCCAATCTCTTAAAATACACATAATGGTCAGATTGACACCTACTATAGCCATGCTCAGTCATAAACCTGTCAAATCTCAAATACCACTATCTAGGAGCTTGCTTGAGGCCACACAAGCTTTTCTTCAATCTGCACACTAACTTCTCCTTACCTTTGACCTCAAATCCTTCCAGCTATTCCATATATATTTCCTCATCCAAATCTCCATGAAGAAATGTTGTCTTAACATCTAGCTGCTCAAGATGCAAATCCTCAATAGCAACTAAAGACAGTACAGTCCATATAGAAGTCATTTTAACAACATGAGAAAAAATCTCACCAAAATCAATACCTGGCTTTTTTGCAAATCTTTTCACTACCAATCTGGCCTTATATCTCATCTATCCATTCTCACCTTCTTTCAACCTGTAGGTCCATCTGTTCTTCAGTGTCCTCTTACCAGTTGGCAACTCAACCAAATCCCATGTTTGGTTTTTTTTCAAGGACTCCATTTCCTCAACCATGCCACGCTCCCACTGACTCTTGGACTCCACCTATATTGCTTCTTGAAAACTCTCTGGTTCTCTGCCATCAGTAAGCAATAAATAGAATAATGAAGGAGAATATCTAATTGGAGGCTTACTTACCCTTTTTGACCTCCTGATGGGCATCTGAGACTCGTTCACAACAAGCTGTCCACCCAAATTCTCTGACAGTGACTAACCTCGGTCACTTCCAGGCCTACAACTGGCTGACGTCGGTTCTGCCTGACTGACATCGGTTCCTATCCTGCCGACGTCGGTCCCTATATTGTCAACATCAATTTCTATTCTGCTGACACTGATTCCTGACTTGCTGACGTCAGTGTCTGTGTTTTCTTACAAGTGATTATTTCTTCTTCCCGCAAGCTCATTTTGGACTGTCACCTCGTCCAATTCTCCATTGCTCTACCCAAATTGATTCAGCTTCTTCAGCTGATCACTATACATCACTTTTTCATTGAAAACAACATCACGGCTCCTAATTATCTTGTTAGTTCCTAGATTCCAAAATCTAAAACTGAAATCATGAGAGCCATAGCCAATAAATGTGCACCTCATAGACTTAGCATCCAGCTTCTTTCTATTTTCCTTATCAACATGCACAAAGGCTTCACAACCAAAAACTTTGAGAGAAGAGAGATCTACCTTTTTACCTATCCATGCCTCTTCTAGAATTCCACCATCCAGAGCTATAGAGGGTCCTCTTTTAATCAGGTACACTGCAGTGTCAACAGCTTCTGCCCAAAACTCTAAGGGCAAACCAGCATGCGATCTCATACATCTTGCAAGCTCCATGATTGTTCTGTTCATCCTTTCAATAATTCTATTCTACTGAGGTGTCCTTGAAATCATCCTTTGCCTACGGATTCCATGCATATAACAATAACAGTTGAACTTATAACTACAGAACTCACCACCATTGTCAGATCTCAGGCACTTCAATCTTCTGCCTGTTTCATTCTCAACCATAGTTTTCCAAATCTTAAAATTCTCAAATACATCAGATTTCTTCTTAATACAATAGATCCATACCTTTCTTGTAGCATCATCTATGAACGAAACATAGTACTATGATCCTCCAATAGAAGCAACCTGAGCCAATACCCACACGTCTGTGTGAACAAGCTGTAACTTATGCTTCTTCTTTATTGACCCAATCTTGAGAAAACTCACTCTCTTCTATTTTCTAAAAACACAGTGCTCACAAAAATCTAGATCTATGCTTTTCAAATCTAAAAGCTTACCTTTAGACTTAAGAATTGACATTCCCTTCTCACTCATGTGGCCAAGCCTTGAGTGCCACAATTTTGCATCCACATCTAAAGTAGATAATACATAAGGAGAATTGTTAGTAACACAATTACATAAATAGAGAGTACCTACTCTCTTACCTCTGGCCATTACAAGTGCACCCTTGGTCACCTTCCAAGATTCAGCTGTGAGAGTTACTGGACAACCCTCATCCCCTAACTTTCCTACAGAAATCAAATTCCTCTTCAAGCTAGGAACATGCATAACATCTCTCAACACCCATGTGTTGCCATTCTGCATTTTCAGTTGCACTTTACCTTTGCCAATAATTTTACAAGGCTCACCATCCCCTAAATACACTATTCCAAAATCTCCATGGATATAGTCACTAAAATATTCTCTATTAGGGGTAGCATGAAAAGATGCACCAGAATCTAGCACCCAAGATTCTATATTATTATGCAAAGAGAATATTAAAGCATCTTTTGCAATACCTACAACCTTTGCTTCTTCTTTTCCTTCATGCTGATTGTCCTCCTTAGGCTTTGACCAGCAATCTCTGCTTATGTGCCCCATCTTTCCACAATTCTAGCATTGTGGCTTCCTGCCATTTTTGGATTTGGATCTACCTCTCACCTTAGACTTAGATCTTGATCTCCCTTTCTTGCTCTTCTCTTTTTGCCTTCCCCTGATCTCAAAACTTAAAGCATTCCCTGATGTTTCCTCTGTGCTTTTCCTACGAATTTCCTCATTCAAGATAACACTAACAACATCCTCTACTTTTAAAATATTTAAAGCAGATGCAGTATTACTAACTCCCATTACTAAGCTATGCCAGCTTTCAGGCAAAGAACATAATATTAAAAGAGCTTTAATTTCATCATCAAACACAATATTGACTGAACTTAATTGATTTACAATTCCATGGAAATCATTCAGGTGATTAGATACAGATCCACCTTCCTGCATATGCAAATTAAATAACTGCTTCATAAGATATACCTTATTAGACGCTGAGGGTTTTTCATATAGATTTGCTAAAGTAGTCATTAACTCTACCATTTTTTTTTGCCTGTGATAAATTAGATATCACATAGATGCTAGACTCAGTCTTATAGACCCAAGATCCTTTCTATCAAGAACTTCCCATTCTTCATCATCCATGTCTATGGGCTTCTTTGCAATCCCACCTAACAGTAAGTATAGATCTTTTTGATACAGCTAGTCCTCTATCTGCATTCTCCAATGTTGATAATTTTTGCCATTGAACTTCTCCATTCTCAGTTTACTTTCTTCTGCCATTGCTTCTCCCACTCAAATAGAAATCCCTGCAAAAACCCCTATGAGTAATCTGTAATCAATACACACTACACAGATTTGAACCACCTGTTAGTGAACCTGAGCTCTGATACCACTTATTGGATATCAAGCTCTAAACCTACAACCAAGGCTCTGATACCACTTATTGGTATCAATCTCTAAAACCTGTAACCAAGCTCTGATACCACTTATTGGTATCAACCAACAATTTGATTACACTTATGAAAGCAATAAACCACAGAATTAAATCAGAATGATAAGTAACTAGAATGATAAATAGCAAAGAACAAGAGATACAAGAAACCACCCTAAAAAATTGTATTAAACTCTTTACAGAAGGAATACAATTGAAGAAACTTCTTTTCTTCCACACCTCTCTCAGATGTACAGATCTCTCTCTAGATCTCTTTCCCTCAAGAGCTCTCTCTCTCAAGTACAATCAACTCCAACAACTTAGATTGATTCACCTATACAATTCTATATTGTTCTTCAACATTCAATACACTACTATAGGCTAAGAAGATCTATCCTAATATAGAATTAGGAAACTTGAGCGCATTTACAACCAATAGTTATGCCTCTTGAACAAGGGCTCTAAAAATAGTCTTACTAATAATAGAGACGTGGACTTAAGACTATGACTTAATCTCATCATGTAAACACTCGGTTCTATCCTCAGAAATAGCTCTCTAGACGCACAAGTAACCAACGCTGGTTCTTACCTACTTGCCTGTGACCGACGTCGGTCGATCCCTATCGACGCCGATGTCGATCGCTCTTGACCGACACCGATGATTGTGTAAACCTGCAACTATCAAAATGCGCTCCTTAGGTGAAGCTTTTAGCTCCACACCTTAACAGTTGAAGGATCTATAGATTTTGAGTCTACAGAATCATCCTTACAATCATTTTAGATTTTGAAACATCCAAGAGTTTCTTCCTCATCGTCTCCACATGCAGGTTTACTATTTAAAAATTTCAAATTATATTTTAACTTTATAGTACATTATTTTATTTTATTTTTATTATTTTAGTTGACTCAATATCAACTGAGGTTGTCATGGAACAACCACCATCGTAACAAACCCCAACATTTAATGTGCCTTTTAGACCCTCTATGCAAGGTATTTTACATTGCATGTTTTGTTTTTTTGGTTTTTTATTATAGTTTTTTATGACTAAAAGTTTATGTAATGTACCAGCTCAAACCACCCCTATCACTCACAATATGGTGCGTAGATTTGAGGAGATATTATCTCCAAATATAAGTACTCAACCTTTAATTTCAAATTAGCATATAGTTTTGTTTTTAAAATTTAATTTTTTTCTAAAATAATTTACATTTTACAGGCACCCTCAATCTTTGAGGAACAATATGCCATTGAATCTACCCCCAAACATAGTTTTCTCAAGGGAGAAGACTCTTCCATTAGCATAAGCATCAGCACCTAGCAATGGAACACTACAAATTATCATGTTCTAAATTCCCCACTTTCTCTATCGAAGGTATATTGAGTGCATAAAGATTAACTTATTTATAGGAAATTGATCTTGACAAGGAATATCTAGGGATTAAAAGTGGTGAAGTTGGTGGATCTACTTTCAATCCACATGATTTTGTCTATAAAGTAGATTTTCATGTGACTGCTCAGAAAGAACTTTGTACCTCTTCACCCCCCACCCCACCAGTGAATGTTATCTTGTCTAATGATGCCATTACATCTTTTCCCTTTAATAATTTGTTATCAAAAAGTATTATTTCATGCCTGAAGGAGGTATATATATATGAGTTAAAAAATGTATTGGTTTGGGAGTTTTAGGCGAAGGCATTGATTAAAGAAATAAATGCTTGTTATCCACTCCCAGCAAGAAAAATTGATTTCATTGGTGCAACATGAACCCTCAAAGATTAATTCTTTATTTAGACAATCTAAACCAAAGTCAGTTACTATTTTTAATAGTTACAATGATAATGTGTTGCGTATTATGCTTAACATGTTGGAGAATTTGAATGCAAAAGCCTATGCATATTTTAATAAATGGGTGAAAGACATCAACCTTGTTGTGATTGTAAACGCCAAGAAGGAAAAAAAATTGGTAATGTATCTTCATTTTAATCAAATTTTATGTCATAATTATTTTTATTCAAATTTAATTATATTTTATTTTAAATTGTAGGCAAAATATGAGAATTTAAAAAAAAGAAGCCAAGGTCCTCAATGTGCATCTGAAAAATGCAAAAAAAAAATTATATTATGTCATTTAATTCAAGAAGAAGCTTGTTTTATTGAATAAACAAAACAATACACTCCAAAAAATCATTAAGGATCAAGGATATAATCCTAATGCCTTATTTAAGTAGAAGATAGATGTTAATCCAAGTCTATTTTCTACAAGAGATGCTGCAAAAGAAGAAAAGGAAAATCTTGCTCATATTAATTATGTGGCTGAGGATCTTGAAAGGGTAGGGATATTGAAGGATAACACAGAGGAATTAGAGGAAGGGATTAGTAACGATTGTGGTATAAATGTGGATGTTGTGGTTGAGAAAGTGGTTGAGAAGTGAAATCCCAAAAAATTGTTAATTTCTGATGTTTTAAACTCTCTAATATTTGAAAACAATGTTATGTTTTAAAAATTATATTTTAAATGACAAGTTGAAGATTGGATTTGCAATGATCAATTTGTTAAGTTTTAATTAGTGGATGTGCCACATGTATTACATTTTTTTTTATGGATTTGGTGTTAGGCTTGAGTATGAATTTTAATTTGAATTTTATGATGTTGTAAAGTCACTATTATTAAATATGAGTTTATTTAGTTGATGTAGTTCAAACAAAATAATGATATAGACTGTATCTATTTTTTGTGATGTATTTATAGCTATGATTGAGTATGAATATGAGTTTATTCAGTCAATGTAGTTCAAACAAAATAGTGATGGAGACTGTATTTATTTTTTGTGATGGATTTGGAGCTAGGCTTGAGTATGAATATGACTTTATTCAGTTGATGTAGTTCAAACAAAACAATGATGTGGATTGCATTTTGTTTTTGTGATGGATTTAGAGCTAGGATTGAGTATGAATATGATTTTATTTAGTTGATGTAGTTCAAAAAAAATAGTGATGTGGACATGGATTTGGAGCTAGGCTTGAGTATGAATATGAGTTCATTCAATTGATGTAGTTCAAACAAAATAGTGATGTGGACTGCATTTATTTTTTTTATGGATTTGGAGCTATGATTGAGTATGAATTTTATTTTGAATTTTAGGATGTTGTAAAGTCATTATTATTAAATATGATTTTATTCAGTTGATGTAGTTCAAACAAAATATTGAAATCAATTATGGACTGCAATTATTTTTTCCTTTGGATTTGGACTGAGCATGAATTTGAAATTGATGATCTTTAATATTGTTCAATTATTATCTTTGTTTTAGATTAATTTTTTTTATTTTGAATTTGGTCATGTTGTTCAATAGGCTTGTCATGTTCTATCACCATCGTATTTGACTTGAAATTCATATTTTTAAGCTAAAAGTTAAAACTCTTAATATGATACTACAATATCAAATTACATTTATTTTAAATGATAATATAATTAAAAACAAATTAAATAAAAGGGAAAGTTTCATGACGAATGGAATAAATATTTCAGATGACAATACTATCCATAATTGTAATGAATTTAGTATTTAGAACATTTTAAAATACTAAAAATTATATTAAATTAGAATTCAAAATATGATAATTGCAATAAATATCCAACTAATACTCTGGTATTTGAAAAATCTTACATAAACCTGATCATCACCAGTGACATTTGCATCTTCTATGTTAGTGCCATATTCAGTGTCATTATTTTATCCTATTTATTTTTCACTGTATTGATGACCCCTCTTCTTTCATTTAAAGAAATCCATGTTGTCATAGCTCTTTCATAAGGAAACATGTCCACAACATAACGTGAGACATAAAATCTCAAATAGGTTTCTAAATTTTTATCCACTCTATTTCAAATTTTGACTTAATGAATGATAATACATTTTAATACTCTTTCATTTTCCACTAAGCCCATAATCATTATTTGACAAAGCTCATATAGATAAGTAGGAGGTATTTTCCATAATGATTAAAATTATGATATTAAGGGGCTATATTCATTCTCACGAGAGATGGGTTCATGTGAACCACTACTCATGAAACATGGGTCAATGAGTTTGACTCAAAAAACTACATAGTTGAATCCTAATAGAAATATCATAATTTGACTCATTTTGAAAAATACCTCCTACTTATCAATTAATGAGTTTAAAGGGCTCTATAATGAATGGTTCATAAGGTACAACACTTTCTGAAGGTTTTACAAATGGGGTAGTAAAATAAGTGGGTTTAACCTTGGAAGAAACTCCATGGTTAAGTGTGCTTGAGTTTGAGTAGTACTAGGATGGGTGACCTCTCAAGAAGGCCCAATGTTTCACCCCTATGAGCATCACCTAGATGCAATGAGTGTTAAGTGGACCATTCATTCTCATGAGATATGGGTTCATTTGAACCACTACTCATGAAACATGGGTCAATGAGTTTGACTCATAAAACTACACAATTGAATCCTGATAGAAATATCATAATAAAACTCATATAATCATAATTATTCACTTAAATTATACTACTAGGATAAAGTTTGTTCCATAATCATATAATTGCCCCATTTTATATTGGTTTACTTAGAAGGTGATATCGTTCAAACATTTTAATTATAAAATGAGTGGATTAAGATGTCAGTAAATTCTTTCTCAAAATACCTTTTATTTCAACTCCATAGACCTCTGCAAATTTACTAAAATGTTTTACAAGACAACTCATGTATTTGTGAAATAAATAGCTAATCAACTTTTGGTTCTTATTACAATTTCAAAAAATAGGATTCACAAATGACATAGCCTCCAACAAATCATCCCTTTGAAAATGATCTCTTATCTCCATAAATAAGTTTTGTGAAATTATACTTAGTTTTATTCGGATTTTAAATAGAACAATATCATATAGAATACATTTTACAGGCAGTTCTTTGGATTTAAATCCCATAAGACCATGTCTTCTATAGAAAGTGTGTATTGGTATCTCCTTGCCATTAACAACTACACAAAGATGATCATTGATGGTCAATTTTAAATAGCACTTAGGGTTCCTTAAATCTATCAAAGATTGACAATTTCTAAAAATAGGGCCTTGAAACATTTCATTCAAAATGTATAGTAAATCTAGAGATTGACATACTCATTTTCTCAGTAGTATGAAGTCAACAATATAAATGGATCTCTCCTAAGCATGTTTCACTAAATAATTCATTTCTTTCAATATTGGGAGATTTCCACATAATTTTAGTATTGTTTCCAAATCTATTAAACAATACAACAAATCTTTTGCCTTGTCAATTTCTCTATGATATTTATACATAAAACCTACTAATGATGGATATTTTTCATAAATTTGGCATGCATCTTCATACATATTAATCCATCTTGTATCAACATCTTTCAATAGTTTCTTACCATCAATCACTCTTATTGCAAATTTTGGAACTCTAAAAATCTTTTTGGACTGCTTGACATATAAGAATGTAGGTCAGAAATGAGCTCCTCCATTTTTTCCACATTAGCAAATTTGCTAACTATTTTGTATGCAAGATTAATCCTATGATCCATAAAATGAATTAGAATCATATATAAGGCAACTATTATTTGTAACTAAACACACAAACCATTTCTATGCCCCTGCATAATTGATGTACCATTAGCCCTAACACACAACAATTTTATAGCTATTACATAACCATCCATCCCAGCTTTATCTTACAAATTAGATACAACCAATTTATGAATATATTTTGCATTGTAATTTTTTACCATTTTATGAACTCCTAGTAGATGAGGTTGCCTTGAATAGTTCTCAAAACTATAAACATGCATGCAAACCTAGGATGTGATATCAATTATCATGACCTCATCAATGGTCAGTGAGATGAATAGTGAATATTGAACTTTTTGTTTCAAATCTTCCTTCTCAACCATTGCTAAACATTTTTCCATTTCCCAAGCACTACTATCTGACCTGTGTGATTGTGTAATATCCAAATATACATTATGTTGAAATAAAATCTTATAATCTAAAAAAATAGAAATAGGTCTACCTTTTTTTTAAATGTGGTATATAGTAGAGAACTGTATATATTTGGCTTTTAGATGGGACTGCATAATTTTTTTAAAATTTACTTCTATTGTTCCCCCTTTCTCAACAAGATGTTTTTGATGTTTCTTATCATTTTCATACTCACGTACATATCTTACATGTATGCATTCTTCTACATTTTTCCACCTATGTGTTCTTGTTATTAGTCCATCTGGATATTTCACTATCATATATACTTTTCCACAATGTTTCTCGATCGTATCCAAATTTAGCTACATTTTATGTTATTTTCCTAGTTTTTAGCTACATATTGTACATTTGCATTTTGTTGGAGTATCATCAGCATTTTCAAGCTCTATAAGTTCTATGAAGGGAAATTTTGTTGCCTAGTCTACCTTAAAGGACCTTCCAATTGTCCATCTACTTCTTTTATTGTTAGCCAATTTTCACACCCAGTTTTTCATCTTTCATTTTGGCTAAGTGCAGTGTTCCTTATTTGTTTATCCCCACAACAAAAAGACCAAGTGTTTTTCCTTTGAAATCCTTTGTTTGGTCTCCATGCAAGTGTTATTTCAATCTTTTTTTCTCAAATGTTATTTCTTTCGACAAGTTTTACTTTGGATTTTTTGTTGAAATTTCAAAGGAATTATTTCAAACTTTTTGTCCTAAACAAAAATCCAAAAAGAATTGGTCACTTTCAAAAGCTTGAACAAATTGTTTCTCATGGAAGGATCCTCTACAAAATTTCAAAGGGCACATTTCAGGATTTCCAAAGGATCATTTCTAAAGTGAAGGGACATTTTCAATCTTTCTAAAGGGTCTTTTTCTCATGGAGGGGCATGTTCATCTCTCTGAAAGGCATCTTCCAAAAGTCTGAAGGGACATTTCCAAGTTTTTTAAAGGAATCATTTTAGACATTTTATCTGCAGCAATCCTTTTGAAGGAATTCTTTTGAAAGAAATGGCTTTTCAATTGGTACACTTCAACTTTTTCAAATGGTCTTTTTCTCAAAAAAGTGGTCACTTACAAAAATTCTAAAAGGTGCTTTCAATTTCTCTAAAAGAATTGATCCTTACAATTCTTCTGAAGGAAAGGGACACTTGTAATTTCTGAAGGAACTTTTCAAAGGAATTAGACACTTAAATATTTTTTAAAGAAGTTGTTCCTCATGCGAGTGCCCTAAAAATAGTTTGAAAGTGTCCTTCGAAAGATTCAAAGGGAAACTTGGAAAGTTTTTGAAGGGTCTTTTTCTATCAAAAGTGCCCCACACACTTTCCCTGAAGAGTCTTTTCTCAAGAAAGTGTCCTTTTTAGGCTTTCCAAAGGGACCTTTCAAGAATGTCAAAGTGCATGTTTAGGCTTTTGAAGAGGTGAAATGAAAATGCTGAAGGGTTATTCTTGGCAAAAGTGTCCTTTAGAAAGTTTTTGAAGGGACACTTGCAGAAAGATCAAAAGAATTGTTTCAAACATTTTGTCTAAAATAATATTTCTAAGGAGACACTCCAAAAGGCCCGAAAGGACATGGATCAATCAAAATGAACCAATCAAAAGTGTCCCAAAAGGTTATTTCTTTTAGATAAAATGCCCATGGGAAATTATTTAAAAAGAATGTCCGAAGTAAAGGCCTGAAGGAATTGGTCTCAGTAGAGTGATGGTTATATGGATGTCAACTTCAAGATGAGGGACTAATCATTGGCATTCAAACAAGAATATCCCAAGCAAATCCAAGGGCTCATGTTCTACATCCACCAAAGCAGATTAGAGGGATGTTTTCACCATTAATCAAATCATGATCCAAATCATTTTTTGATGACCAATCAAAAGAAGACAACAAATTTGTAACAAGTGGACTCTCTTTTAATAACCGTATTGATGTCATTGCTAAAAATATCTTGATTTCATTGGGAAACTATTAGAGAAGCATCTTTAAGAGAGTAAGCCAAGAGCATTCAAGGGAGGTGACATTGATCAATTAGATGGCTTGAATGAGAATCATTAGCAAAGATGTTTGTAGTTAAATATGGAGACTCTTAACAAATTGATTCCTCTCTTTGGCACCCAAAGGTCTCCCCCTCTCACTTCCTCTATGATATAGATACAGCCCTTGTGCTAGTGTAAAGACCACCCACATAGTGTATGGTGAAGCCCTACTAAATTGATGTCATATTCTACCCTTAAGCATTGGTACAAGTTTTTTATTTGAAGTTCTAAGTAATTGTCTAAGTGTGTAAGTGACATTTAGTGACAAGTGATGGTTTTCATCTTTCTATCCTTTATCTTTCATGCTTGAGTAAGAGTTATAGGTCTAATAGGTCATATAGAATGCAACCAAGTGTGTTAAATATTTACATGTGTATAATTATTCTTGGAATGTACAGGTTATCTTTTAGTTCATTTGCCTTGTGTAATTTCATACATCTCACCTCTATATTAAAATATTTGTGTTAGAATCTTTAGCTTGAAAATAGTTTGTGTATTTTGATGTATCATGCACTAGGGTATGGCATTCATGTGAAAGATAATCTTGGTGCATCACATTCTTATAACAAGTTTTTAATATGAAATTTCTAACTATTTTTCCTTCAATCAAACTAGTTTAGACAAAGGTGGTTTTACAGAGATAAATTCAAGGAGTTATCCCCTTTAAATCTAGAGGTTCATTTCCCATTAAGTATACCCATATGCCTGGAAATGTCCCAATGTTACCCAAATATTGAATAAGATTGGACACTCTTTTCTAGGGTGCAAGATTTAGAGACAACAGTTCTAGCATGCCTGACATGACCAATTATTGACATGTCAAGGTGACTGTCAGTCTTGACAAGCCTAATAGTTTAGAAATATTCTCAATCCATCATTTAGTGACTCCAAAAGGTGATAATCTCTAGTTTTAGATCAAGTTTCCCATGTAATACTTCATGGCCCTCACTAGGTCATCTAGAACTTCCAATAAAGCCCCTCTAGCTAAAGCTCTTCTTAAAGAACAATGCCTTGAACCATTCCCAATGGTTAGAGATCCTTGGCAAAAAGGTTTTAGAGAAGAAGAAGAAGAAGTTGAGGAAGTTAGAGAAATAGGAGATCAAGAGGAAAGAAGAGAAATGGAAAATTAGCAACCTTTCCCAGCCTTCAACACCCAAAATCCAATTGACCCTATTCCTCCCAATGCTACCAAGAGTCTCCCTAGTTTCAATGGAGATGGTTCTATTACACCATCTGAGCATATTAGGGACATCTCAATTTTTTTAACTTCCATAATGTCACCTGAGCTAACATAGCCATTAGATTGCTTGTTATGTCTCTAAAATTTAAGGCACTTAACTGTTATAGGACTTGGGAAGGTGGTTACATTACAAGTTGGGATTGTTAGGGTGTGGAGCAAAAAGCTTCACCTTAAGGCAAACATGGAGGTTTTTGAGCGTATGCAGTCACCGGCATCGATAGGCCACAATCGACGTCGATCAGGGGAAGCGCAGAAGGAAATTGGCATTGATAGGAGATCGGCCAGCGTCGGTCACCTCCAATCAGGTAGGGACCGACGTCGCTCGCCTGTGGTGGTCAGAATTGCTATTGACGAATAGTCAGTTAAGTGAATGCATAGTTTGCATGATGAAGACTAGTTCGAGTCTTTGAGCCACTTGTCTAATTATTGTATGCATGAGATCTATATAATAGACTCATGGGTTGTATTGTTAAGTGTTGAACTTGTAGAACCCAAGTGTAGAACTTGGAGAGTTCTTCCCATGGTGGAATCAAGTAGGATTCCCCATGTATGTAAGATCAGGTTTGATATGCAGGGTGTTGTAGGATCATGGTGGAGATCTACATGTGATAAGTAAGATTAGGTTAGTCTGCAGGGATGTGTGTATGTGAGGATCAGAATAGGATCGGCGGGGGAGCAAGATCAAGGTGACAGCAATACATTAGGAGCAGGATCATGGTGAGATCTACTTGGAGTACCAGTTCGTACTCAGTTGTACTAGATGTACAATGAGGTGAACAATAGCTTGTGTTAGTTGTTAGTTGTGACCTATGAGAGAAGATTACTCAGGTGGGAAGATTACTTAGAGCCCTTGAGGAGGAAGCCTCACAGAGGTGGAAGAAGAGTGTGATCTCTTTATTGTAATTTCCTTCGTAATGAGTTGAATACAATTATGTGTTGCCTCTCATATTCTATGTGTTTTCTCATTGATAGTTATTTATTCTTCTGGTTATTTCCACATGTTTAAGTTGCTTATACAAAGGTAATCATGTGTGCTCTTAATTATGACAAGTTGTGTCAGAGCTTTGGGGAACTTAGGTCCTATCAGGGATGGCCTTGGGGAATTATTGGTAACTAGATTTAAGAATAAGATTGACCATACTTCATTGGTCCATCAATTGAACATGATAAAGAGAGGTCCTAATGAATCCATGGGAGATTTTAATGAAATATTTCAAAGGACATGGCATAGGCTACCACTTATCATGAGACCTCCTTTGAGATTTGTGTTCCCTACTTATCTCATGGGTATTGGTACTAATGTGGTGGTGATGTTATAGTCAGTGGGAAGATTCACTTTACTAGATGCATATGAGATAGCTATTGAAGCTAAGATTAGTTTAATACATGCTATAAAGCTACCTCTAATAGTTGACATGCCTTTGTTGTATCATAGTTTGGTTGAGGCTCCAAGCATATCATAAGTTCCTAATGCCAATGTCAAGCTGAGAACCTTTCCCAAGAAGATGTATAATGTTATAGATAAATATGAAGAGATATGGTCATTATGATCCCAGCTCAATCAAGCTCAATTCTAGGCAAGTGCTCCACCTAACCCTCAATACTATCCTCAACAAGGCTATAGAGATCCACCCCAATACAAATACCAAGGAAGAGGACAAGGTCAACAAGGGTTTAGTAGGTAGCCTAATGCCTATAATCCTATTTCCACTCCTTCCATGAAGGCTATTGTTCTATTGCATGCTAACTTTTTCTAAGGGTAGGATTATTTAGACTAATGGGGATAACCTCAAAGTCAATTTATGCATGATGGTGGAGAAGACAACCAAGCTTTGGTGGCATAAGAAGAAACTACTCCTTACATGACATCAGAAAAAGCAAATCCTAGCCAAAGGGATATTCATGGAGAGAGTAGCAGCCAAAGTATAGGCATGATGAACTTTCAAGTGAAGGATGATCATGTGTTTAATCAAAGAACATCAATTTAAGCCAATATAAGAGCCAAGAAGAGAGATCTAGGAGATGTTCTGAGATTACATGTGATTCTAAGTGATGCCTCTCCAAGGCCATACAGTGTGAATCCTAGTGCAATACCTACTACTAGTCATACCTCTCAATAAAGTTAGAATGTAAGTAAGGTTATCAAGCCTACAACACAGTAAGTTTAGACTCTTCCACTACCTTCAAGAATGCAAGAAAAGGTGAATACCTCCCCTTGAAATTTTTTTGATTCTTTGAAGAATGCCAAGACAAGCATATCTCTTTGAGAAGTGTTGCATATGCCTAGTCAAAAGGAGATCTTACAAGAATAGATTGAAAACATTCATGTATCCCCTCAAACTTTAAAACACAATAGTGTGGCCCTTAACAATTCACCAAATTATGTCTTAGATCCCTCCACCAAATTTGAAAAGTCTCCACCCTTCTACCTCACACTCATTATGGGAGACAAGTTAGTTCATAATTATATTGTTGATAGTGGAGTTAATACCACTGTCATGCCTAAAGTGGTGGCTAATAATTTGGGACAAAAGTATGAACCACATAGTAAAGGTGTGTAGCTTGATGGGACTCCAACCAAGACAGTGGGATTGGTCAAAGGTCTGAAAGTCTTTCTACATGGTTGCTTGAGTTTCCCCATTATACAAGACATTGTGGTGGTAGACCTTCTAGCCCATTTTGCTATCTACTTGTCAAGGGACTTCATGGCTAAGATAGGAGGGTACCTTTCTACTAAATAGTCTTTTCTAGCTTTCAAAACAAGATATGGAACTAGGGTGAATATAAGGACTTAACCCTTAACAAGGTTTCATATTGAGCCATACATTGAGATAATTTTAAATAAAAATTATCTAATTAGTAAAGAGGAAGAAGGTGTCATGGATGGTGAAGCCTCCTCCCCCGTGAAGGTATTTTTGATCTTTTCCTTGATAAGTATAGAACTAAAATGCATGGACTTGATCTATATACTTTCATATAAGAGACTGATTTGGGATTTTATTGTATGCATGAAAAGGATGTTTCAATCCCTTCCCTCACTAATGAAGATCATGAATTTGAATGAATATGGAGATGTTTTTTTATGGCTCAAGAAGTAAAGTAGGTGCAGGAGCTAGTGTTATGTTAGTTTCTCCATTAAAGAATCAATACTACTCCTCATATATATTTCACTTCAGCTACACCTGCAATGTGGTAGAATATGAAGGCCTAGTTCATGGCCTCTAATGAAAAAAGAAGAGAGGGATCAAGAATTTGAAATTTTATAGAGATAGTGAATTGGTCATCCATCAAGTGAGAAATTAAGTTATAGCCAAGAATCCCTTGCTTAAATACTACAAACATAGGGTCTGGGACCTACTTGAAGACTTTGATGCCTTCAACATACATCCCATACCAAGGGATTTAAATAAACATGCTCATAGATTGGTTGCCATAAGAGCACAATTTAATGCAATTATTGATGTAGGAAAAAAGAAAGATCAGTCCCATATCAAGGTCATTATGAGGCCATCTATTATAGATAATAAAGTGTCATGCCAAGTGTTTGAAAGTGATGAACACATTGCACACTTCTTACAAAATGAGGCAGGATTCTCCTCAAGGAATCAAAAGAGACTGCATGATCAAAATGAAGAACAAGTTATTCAACTAAAGACAAATAAGATACCTAAGGGGATGATTACTTTAGAGAGTGTCTTCAATGAAGATAATCAAAAGAAGAAAGAAAGAGTGAGCATGTCAACAAAATAACAAAACTATGAGAGAGTCATGATTTACAAGGACAAGCTCCTAAAAATTGGTAAGGTATGTTCTCTATCCGAGAGGTAGGCCTTTATTGATTGTACAAAGAGTTTGATGACATCTTTGCTTAGGAATATAAATATTTGAAATGGTTTGATTTGAGTCTAGATCATCACACCATTGAGTTAGAACTTGGAGCTAAATCGATTAGGCAAAAATAAAGGCCTAGCAATCCCAAGATAGAAGAACTCATGAAGAAAGAGTTGACCAAGTTGATTGAGTCTAAGATTATCTTTCCTATCAAACACTCAACTTGGGTGGCTAATCTTATACCTATCCAAAACAAGAATGGAGAGATCAGACTTTGTGTGGATTTTTTAGACCTTAATAGATTGTCTCTCAAGGATCATTATCCACTACCTTTCATGAAACAAATTATATAGGTTATTTTAGGTTCTCAATGTTTCTCACTTCTTGATGGTTATTTAGGTTACAATCAAATACTAGCGAATGAAGAGGATCAATTCAAGACAGCCTTCATTATAAAATGGGGGACCTTTGCCTATAAGAATATTCCTTTTGGTTTATCTAATGTTGAAGCTACATTTCAAAGGGTAATGGGCATGGATTTTAAAGGTTTGATCAATAAGTTTATACTTGTGTATCTTGATGATATAACTATTTTTTTGAAACATGCTACTGATCATATGAAACATCTAAGGTAGGTGTTTGAGAAATGTAGGGAGTATAGAATATCCCTTAAATCTAAAAAGTGCATCTTTATTATTCATGAAGGTAAGTTATTATGTCATATTGTTTCAAAGGAAGGTTTGTCTATTAACCTTGAGAAGATTGAGGCTATTCTAGGCTTGTCTTTGCCTCAACACAAGAAAGGATTGAAAAGTTTCTTGGGGAAAATAAACTTTGTAAAAAGGTTTATTATAGGCTTTACAACTATGTTAAATCCTATCATAGCCATGCTCAAGAAGAACCAAGTTTTTACTTGGACAAAGGAAGGTAAGAGTATTTTTGAGGCAATCAAGCAAGCAATTGTAGAATTTCTTACTCTCTTTAACTCAAACTTTGCCAAATATTTCATACTCTATACCTTTTCTAACCTTGATACAATCTCAACTATGCTTATGTAAAATAATGATGAAGAGTTAGAGAAACCAATTGCATTCTTCAGCCAAGGATTGGAAGATTATGAGGTTAAGTATACATTTGTTGAGAATCAAGCTCTAACAATGATAAGAGGATTGAAAAAAATTAGAGACAAGGTTTTAAACAACAAGATACATATCATGGTTTCTCATCCTATCACCAAGGAGTTTCTCCTAAGCAAAGAACTCAATGAAAAGAGAGTTGAGTGAATTACAAAGATGATGGAGTATGATGTGGAAAATAAGGTTACAAACTTGGTAAGATGAAAAAGGATTATGTGAGCATTTAGCTTCATATTTCCAAGAGCCAAAAGAGGAAGCCCTGATCAACCAAGTTCAACCCCAACTAGCTGATCACATACAAGTCCAAAGTTGGACACAAGACATCATTAGTTTTATTCAAAATGGTGAGAGCCCCAATGGCTTAAAAAATTCTCAAAGGAGGTATTTTAGATTTTATACCATTCCTTACTATCTTTTAGATGGTGTTATATTTAGAAAAGATGTGAATGGTGTGTTTTTAAAGTGTGTTAACAATGATCAGTTTGATATGTTGCTAGAAAAGTTTCACAATGGTGTAGATGGAGGTCATTTATCTCCTAGAATGACAGCTACAAAGATGATAAGGGCTGGTTACTATTGACCTAGTCTTTTTAAGGACTATTACCACTAGGCTAAAAAGTGTCCTTAGTGTGCCTTCTTTGTAGGCAAATAAAAACTTGAAGCCCTTTTATTGAAACCTATAAAAGTAGACTAGCCTTTCATGCAATGGGGCCTTGATTTCATTGGTATAATCAACCCTCCATCAAGTGCTAGACACAAATGGATATTGACTACTACTAACTACTTCACAAGGTTATTAGAGGCTATTATATTGAAGGAGGTAAGTTAAAATGCTATCTTGGAGTTCTATGAGAGCATTATAACAAGTTATGGTGTTCCCCATGTTATCATTTCTAATAATGCACTTGCTTTCATAAGTGTTAAAAAATTTTGATTGGGAAAATAGGAATGGATTTTACCTGAGTACCTCATCCAACTATTACCCTCAAGGTTGGTTGAATCTACTAACAAGAATCTCATCAAGATCATCAAAAGGACATTGGAGAATAATCAAAGAGCATGGAATAGCAAGTTGAAGTCAGCCTTATGAGCTGATAGGATGACTCCTAAGAGATCAATTGGTAATTCTCCCTTTATGATTGTTTATGGGAGAGAGGATAGGTTATCCATATCTCAAGAATTCCCTACTTTGAAACTTGCACAACAACTAGAACTATTTGAAAATACTTCAATGGAAGTCAGATTGATAGAACTAATGTAGCTACAAAAAGCAAGATATAATGCACAAAAGACCATGGAACACCACCAAGCACTTATGAATAAGTATTTTGATAAAAGAAAAGGTGTAAGAGTGTTCAAGGAAGGTGACTTCATTCTAAAATAGGATGAGGATAGAGCAAAACTAGGCAGACATACGAAGTTTGATACTTTGTAGAGTGACCCTTACATCATTAGCAAGTGCAAGCAGAATAACTCTTTCTATCTGACCAAGATGAATGGAGAAGAACTACCTATCCCTATGAATGGGATACATCTGAAGTTCTACTATTAGTCCTTTCAAGTCTATTGTAAATAGTATTTTAGGTGTGTTTCCTTTGGTTTGTTGTTGTGTTCCCTAAGTGCCTTGTAGCATAAGTGTGTTTCTTTACTTTTGTTTGGTTTGTGTCTCTACCTTTGTGTGTATGAATCAATCCAGCTTGTGTTTTTGGGCCAAAAGTCTATTCAATTCATTTTTTGGGTGCCTATATGTGTGACTCCATGCCCAATGGAAGGATTTTGGCAACTGGTCTTAAACATAACAGGCATGCCTTCCCTTAGAATCACCAAGAATGTTAGCCAATTTTCACACCCAATTTTACATCTTTAATTTTGGCTAAGTGTAGTGTTCCTTGTTTATTTATACCCATAGAAAAAAGACCAAGTGTTTTTCCTTCAAAAGCCATTGTTTGGTCTCCTTAAAAGTGTTATTTCTTTTGGCAAGTTTTACTTTAGATTTTTTGTTCAAATTTCAAAGGAATTATTTTGGACTTTTTATCTGAAACAAAAAGCCCAAAAGAATTAGTCACTTTCAAAATCCTAAAGGAATTGTTTCTCATGTAAAGATCCTCTACAAAAGTATGAAGGGTACATTTCAAGATTTTTAAAGGATCATTTTTAAAGCGAAGGGACATTTTCAATCTTTCTGAAGGGTCTTTTTCTCATGGAGGGGCATGTTCCTCTCTCTGAAAGGCATCTTCCAAAAGTTCAAAGGTACACTTCCAAGTTTTTCAAAGGAATCATTTCAAACATTTTGTCCACAACAATCCTTTCGAAAGAATTTCTTTGAAAGAAATGGCTTTCCAATTGGTACACTTCAACTTTTTTGAAGGATCTTTTTCTCAGAAAAGTGGTCACTTGTAAAATTTTTGAAAGGTACTTTCAATTTCTCTGAAAGAATTGTTCCTTACAATTCTTTCAAAGGAAAGGGACACTTGCAATTTTTGAAGGGACATTTTGAAGGAATTAGACACTTCAAGCTTTCCGAAAGAAGTTTTTCCTCATGTGAGTGCCCTACAAAAAGTCTAAAAGTGTCCTTCAAAAGATCCGAAGGGACACATGGAAAATTTTTAAAGGGTCTTTTTCTATGCAAAGTGCCCTACACACTTTCCCCAACGAATCTTTTCTCAGGAAAGTGTCCTTTTTAGGATTTCTAAAGGGACCTTTCAAGAATACCAAAGGGCATATTTAGGCTCCCGAAGAGGCAAAATGAAAATGTTAAAGGGTTATTCTCAACAAAAGTGTCTTTCAAAAAGTTTGTGAAGGAACACTTGAAAAAAGCTCGAAAGAATTATTTCAAACATTTTTTCCAAAACAATATTTTTGACGAGACACTCCAAAAGGCCTAAAAGGACATGGATCAATAAAAATGGACCAATCAAGAGGGGACTAAAAGGATATTTCTTTTAAGAAAATGCCCACAAGAAATTATTCAGAAAGAATGCCTGAAGGAAAGGTCAGAAGGAAATGCTTGAGGAATTAGTCCCAATAGAGTGACAGTTATATGGATGTCAACTTCAGGATGAGGGACTAGCCATTAGCATTCAAACAAGAGGATCCCAAAAAAATATAAGGGTTCACATTCTACATCCACCAAAGCAGATGAGAGGGTTCTTTTCACCATTGATCAAATCATGATCTGAGTCATTTTTTGATGACCAATCAAAGGAGGAGGACAAATCTGCAATAGATATACTCTCTTGTAATAATCAAATTGATGTCATTGATAAAAATATCTTGATTCTGTTGGGAAACTATTGGAGAAGCATCTTTGAGAGAGCAAGCCAAGAGTGTTCAAAGGAAGTGACATGGATTAATCAGATGGCCTGAATGAGCATCATTGGCAAAGATGGTTACAACTAAAGATGGAGACTCCTAACAAATTGATTTATCTCTTTGGTTCCCTAAGGCCTCCCCCTCTCACTTCCTCTCTGCTATATATATAACCCTTAAGCTAGTGAAAGACCACCCACGTAGTGTATGGTGAAGCCTTACTGAATTGATGTCATGTTCTGCCTTTAAGCATTAGTACAAGTCTTTTTCTTTGAAGTTTTAAGTAATTTTCTAAGTGCGTAAGTGACATTTAGTGACAACAAGTGATGGTTTTCATCCTTCTATCCTTTATCCTTCATGCCTTTCAAGATTTTTGGGTCAATAGGTCATATAGAGTGCATCCAAGTGTGTTGAATTTCTACATATGTATAATTGTTCTTGGAATGTACAGGGTGTATTTCAATTCATTTGCCTTGTGTCATTTCATACATCTCACCTCTATATTGAAATATTTGTGTTAGAATATTTAGAACTTGAAAATAGTATGTGTAATTTGTTGTATCATGCGCTAGGGTATGGCATTCATGTGGAAGATAATCTTGGTGCATTACCATTCTTAGAATAGGTTTTCTTTATGCAATTTCTAACTCTTTTCCCTTCAATAAAACTAGTTTAGATAGAGGCTATTTTGTAGAGATACATTCAAGGAGTTAGTCCCTTTAAATCTAGAGGTTCATTTCTCCCTTAAGCACACCCACATGCCTAGAAATGTCTCAATATTGCCCAAATCTGGAAGAGGATTGAACACTCTCTTCTAGGGTGCAAGATTTAGAGACAACACTTCCTTTGCAAAGATTTTTGAGTGGAGTTTTCAACTAAACTTTGTGTTTAGTGAGAACTAGCAATCTCTTCTGCCACTTGAGTGTCATGATCATTATCATCAAAAAACATAGGAGCATATTCGAGTGGTGGCATGTCATCATCAAAATAATCTTCAAGGGGTGACATGTTATTCTATTTAATTCTTTTTGGTAAGATATTAGTGGGAATTTTTGCATGTAAAATTATTTTAACATTATCTAATAGTTAAAGTCAAATTTATGACAAACTAAAAAATAATAAATACCTATATTTTGAGTGCATTGTGATTATGTGATATTTTTTATTGGCTCTTTAAAATAAGATAATATGCTTGATTTTCTTGATAATTGGCCTATCTTTTTTACCATTCCCACGATATGCCATGATGATCAAGGATACAATACTTCAGTTCTATCATCTAGTCATAGAGTAGATGTTATAGTTTAGTTATGTCATTTGGTGGTAGCATTGGTTCTATTGTATAATCACAGAGTAGATGCCACCATTTAGAACTTTTGTTCAGCACTATCATTTGGTATTATAGTTTGACACTTCCATTTAGCATTGTCATAAGATATTATCATTTGGCACTATCATTTAGTTTCTCTGATTGACATTGTTTCTATTTGATATCACCATTTAGTTTCTTTGTTAGGGTGTTATCGTTCAGTGTTATGATCTTCGTGTTGCATAGCCTTGTCAATTCTAGTTTTATTTGTTGTCTTTTTTGATATCAAGGGCAATTTTACTATATATATGGTGAATTGAAGTGTAATATAAGATATTATTATAAATGGTTGGTGAGCCAGCCCCCAAAATAATTTATATTCCTAGATTTTTGGTGATCTGAACCCATTTGGCAACCCTAAAAATTTTCTTAAAAAAATTAAAAATTTAGAATATTTGTGAATTAACAAATATTCATCACTAAAATTTACCATGCTAAAAACCACAAACAGAATTCTACCATCTATCCATTCAACCCAAGTGGCTTCCCTACTTGAAAATATTTTAAGGACTTGAGTAGCTCTTTGAGAATGATGGGGCTGAGAAGAGACTAATTTTGGTGTTCATCTACCCATCCATCAAAAAAGGATGCCACAACCATGATATATTTGATATTTTCCCTTAGTTTTCCTATGTATATATGCCTATAATGAGTAAATGCATCCAAATATATAAAACCAAAGTCTAAGAATACAGTTTCATTTTTGTCTCCTATGCTCTATGACAAGTGTCGTCTAACTTCTCATTTAACAAATATTCAATTGGTGTCTTATTAACCAGGACTAGTGTCCAAAGCTATCTGCAGTAAGGTATGGGATGGTAGATCTAAAAGTCTGCTTATGGGGGTGCTTGTTGATCCTATTCTAACTTTGACTAAACTACTTGATTCACGCTTTTTTTGAAAAAGAAATAAATCAAATCAATCTATTCTTTTGTTGGAAATAAAAAATCACACTCCTATTTTACGTCTGTAGGGAAAGTAAATTCACACTTCTACTTACAAAAAAAATTTGCTGCACACTTCTGCTGTAAAAGAAAACATACTTTGCATAGAAAAGAAATGAAATAAAAAAAATGCTCTTTTTAAACTATGAATTTTTTTTGATGTTTTTATAAATAAATGCAAATAGTAAAAAGATTCTAACTAATAAAATAGAACATAAATACCATACACAGTTCTTGGTTCTAAGGAGAGTGGGCCCTTGCTCCTCTCAGACTCAGGAACAAAGATTAATCAATGCTGGAAACTTGAAGTATTAATTCATGGAAATGAAATGATTACAATCTGATTGAAACCTGTATGCTTCTAAAATATCTAATTCTTGATTTTCTATTTTCTCTATATCCTCTATTTCTTCTCCTCTTTTTTTCATAGTCGAAAGTCTTACACTTTATACTAATACAATCAACTCAAAATATGATGCAAAAGAATAGGACTCCTAGTCAATCCCTTCATCCAAAGATAGAAGATTGGATTGCCAAGAGATCTAATTATTTCAATGAAATAAATATCATATCCTATAATAGTCTTAAAATTTGATTACATACAAATTTATCAAAAGCAAGTCCTTTAAAATAGCAGGTGGTTATTTTCCTTATTTGATTCCAGCTAGAATGGTTCTTTCTTATCCTATAGGGTCTCTAGCTTCCCATTTGTGGTGTTGTCCTTACAGAATTCTCAGAATTGATCTTGTGGAGTCCATAGAAATGAGCCTACGGAGTCTGTAAAAATAATCCTATGGAGTCCATAAAAACAAGCCTGAAGAGTCCTTACAAACAAGCCTATAGAGTCTATAGAAACAAGCCTACAGAGTCCATAGAAGCAAGCCTGCAGAGTTCTTAGTTCTGCTGGATGGAGATCAAAATGGAATGTTCACTATACATCACTTGTGTCTTCTTCCTAAGCATTCTTCACACCAAATATCACTAAAACATGTTATGTATTAGACATTAATGACAAAGTAAAGGTTCAGTCTTTGGTTTAATATAAACAAGACAAATATCTATTTTCCATGTAATAGCTATCTAAGAATCTAAGATTTGTATAAGATAATATCCTTCAAGAGATGATTTAAAGGAAATAACATGTCAATAATGAGCCATATTTTGAGCTCATCATTTCCCCCAAGCTTTACCTTTTGCAAGTCCCATTGCAAACATTATTGGCATTCACAGCTCTGACTTTTGTTGTCTACACTTTGACTCAAATCATATTCATCAAATTCATCTATTATATGTTTGCCTGAATTACTAGTAAATCCCTAATGTGTTTGAATCATTTGTTTCCATATGCTGAATTGCTCTTCTGATTATGGAGCCTAACTCTGCCATCTTGGAATAGGTATGATCAGCAATGGGGGTCTATATCTCATGCCAATCCATTTTTATTCTCCCCCAGAGTTGATTACCTCTATTAAAATTTCCATAATTGAGGATGCTCTCCTCATACTCCATCTTAAATTATTTGGGGACATGACTTCTCACCTTTTAAGAGGTACTGAAAGTTGGTCCCATCTATTTACACATGCAGCCATTACTAAATCAAAACTCTATCTTGAAAACAAATCAAAAGAAACAGTATAATCATATGGAGCCTGTAAGTAATGTGTTTTAACCTCATCATTTAACAAATCATAGTTAAAATTATGTTTGATCAATCTGAAAATAGGAAAGGCTGGTCTGACACATAATCCTGTAATCTTAGAATGATTTATATAGTCCTCAAATTTGTCTTTCCATGTTATTTGATTTTTGAATGTAGAATGTAATGCTCTCATTTGAACTTCTCCTACATGAAGACTTATCAAAAACATATTGTGTTCATGATCTCCTAGAATCAAGTCATGCAAATAAAATTCACAAAGCAAACCTTGTTGATCAGGTTCAACACTATAGAAAATTTCCAAAAATGTTGGCTACAAAATTTTGTAAGATGACAGGAGATCCGTAGAAGTTACCATCTATAAAATTGTTCAAATAAAAACAAATTGTATGTAGGAGAAGGATTCCTACATGCCAAAAGAGTTTCTCCTAATTTGCATGCATCCTGCAAATTTTCTTCTAACTCTTGGACTTTAGCCTCTAATTCTTTCTTTTCATTTTACAAGAGTTTGTTTAAAGAAGTTGCATCTTTGTTTTTCTGTTTAAGTACATAATATTCTTCTTCAATTTGGTGTATTATTTGCAAGGGATGAATACATGGATCACTTGTTTAACAACCATGGTCAATAAATACCTTAGGAGGAGAAAAAACAACAATAGGTGCTTTGGAAGAGTCTACCAAATTATGCAATCTCCTATTTTCCTTCTTTAGACTTTCTACATATATCCAAAGACCAATATGTTCATCTTCATGTTATTTTATTATTTCCTCTAATCTGTGAATTTTTGTTGCATGATCAGTAGATACTGTATCTAATTTCTACACCAAAGATGAGTTAAGATGATCCTTATTTTGTAATTGACTGATCAAGTCAGCAATGTCAGCGGTTTGTTGTTGTTCAAGAGCTTGAGCTTCAAAAAGCTAAAAAGTTAGCTACATAATAGGATCATTTAGATTTGATGATTCACATTTCTTATTGGTACATATAGTTTTCTCTTTGTCCATTGTAGTTTCAATTAGAACAAGTGGTTGTTATGTCATACTTAATTCATCTGCCATGTATGGCTTTTCCTCTGGATTTGGCTTCTCCATTATGATTGGAGAGTTCTTTTCAGAAGGAATTTCTTCAATATCTATAGGTTCAAGAATATTATAATGTATGGGGGAATGAGACACTATTTTAATACTATCTAAAATATCTACAGCTTCTTGTTCATCTTCTTCTATTAAAATGAGCCTTCTCCTTCTTTTAGTTACTCTTTGAGCTACACTTGGTTGATTTTCCTTCTCAACCTTACTTCTCCCTGTCAAAGGAACTAGTTGTACTACAGACTCATGAGGTCCTTGTGGGGACCTTGAAATGTTAGGGTTTTGAGACTTTATGATTCTTTTTGAAGAAGAAGGGATTTCTATGGAGACTACAGTCTGAGATTTTTTTTCTTGGTTATGTTTTCTCAGCTGATGTGGTAGGTGGAGATGAGTGTTCCTATGGTACATTTGGGGTTTCTTGTGCAAGAAAACCTATAATTTGTTATCCTATACTATTTTGAAATTCCTCCCAGACCTCTTGACCTTACTGAAGGAAATGATGCTAGATAATAAGTTGAATAAGGCCATGATGCCTAAGAGTAGCAGTAGGGTTTATAGACATAAATTGCAGAGCACCATATGAGAAATATGGGAGGTTAATTTTTTACTGAGGGTTTTGTCTCCCATGCTTAAGATGTATTAACATTTTTATGGCGTCTCCCCTAAAAGACTTTGTTGCCCTTCACAAGTGATATATTTAAGCACCCACTTGGCTATAAATTTCCAAGGTTCAGGAAGTGAATTTATTTTAATCCCTTTTGATTTTCCCTTGGAATCTACTAGACATGAAGTTCTGGTCTGCTTATTACCATTAAATTGACTAATTAAATCACTAAATGAAACTCTGCCTATAACTCTCATTCCTTCTTCTGGAACTTGTATAATTTGGCTTATGATTTGAGTTGTAACATGAATAACAATCCTTTTACAATTGAAAATTTAGGAGTGAGATTGGTAATGAATTCACTTACCATTGTTTCATCGAAACCCTAGAACTTTTCAATGAAAGGTAGCTAGCCATTGGCTCTAAACACTACTACAGAAACTTTGTCTTTATGAAACTTTATTGGATCCTTCAGCTTTGATCTTGTCTTCTTTCCCTTTTTTATGCAGAGTCATAGTCAGCTTGGTTCTTTAAGTCTAATTAAGGTGTAGACCAGTGTTTTGTTGAAGTCGGTAGGCAACAGACCCTAAGGATTGGTAGACCAGATTCTATTGAAGTCCGTAGAAAGGAAACGGTTCATTTAAAATGCTATAGCTGCATGAGTCTGTAGTGTGGTATGATGATTTGATATTGTTAGGTGCCACACATTTATATGGAGTATGTCAACCATTTTGTCTCATTAATACAAGTTATGTAAAATGATGATGAGTCACATTAACGATGACAGTGATTCATTACTTCATTTAAAACCCCTTTTTATGGCATCCCGTCATGTGATACTTGATGACTCAATTGATGATATCAAAGCTGCACACTTATCTATACACCTTTGGTAGCTCAGTTGCATGCTTTTTCATTATGGCATGTGTCATTTTGTTTTTAAATATTCAAATTTAGGTCATCTCTGGATAATAGGATCTTAATCAAATTGTAGATAATTAGTTAACTCAAACATAGATAAATAAAATATGTCTTACTTACTTTAACCTTAGACATTATCATTTGCTCTCCACATGTCCTGCACAAATAGGTTTGCATGGATTAGTTTATTGCATGGAGATGACCAATCATAGTGTCATGATGACATTTTCTTATAAATGTTTTGTTTTTGCCCTTTGGGTCCAGCCATTGCTAGTTTTCTAGCCAAAGCCCTTTTTCTCAATGTATAGCAAGCCAAGAAGCTGGTTTTCTGGGCATGCATTGTCAATAGCGTCCTTGGAAGGATTTTCACTATTGATTTTTATTTTTATTTTTATTTTTATTTATTTATTTGAATTATCAAGGAGCATGTTCACTAGAAGAAGTAGAGCTTTCCAGAAAAGCTACTTGATCCTTTACTTTTTAAAAAAATTTGTCTTTATTGAGAGGTTTTTTATAGAGCTTCAATCTATGTCCATTAACTAACAGAGCTCTTCTACTATCATCAATAGGTATCAGCTTAACAGAACCATTTTCATAGACCTCTTCAATCTCATAAGGTCCCAACCATCTTGTTTATAGTTTTGCTTTGAACTGTTGAAATTTAGAATCAAACAATAGTGCCAAATCTCCTTTCTGAAACTTCTATTGCTTTATTTGTGCATCATGCCAAAATTTTCTTTGATGTTGTACCGGTTCAGCTCTTTGTAGTGCTTCCATTCTCATTTCATCAAGTTGATTAAGTTGTAGGAGTCTTTCTTTCTGTATTTCTTTTAATTCAATTCCTACTTCTATAGCTATTTTTAAAGTCTGTAATTCAAATTCAACAGAGAATAAAGGCTTCTTACCATAAACCAATTCATAAGGTGAAAATCCAATTGTTTTTCAAGTAGTATTATAGGCCCAAACAGCTTCTAGTACCTTATCTGCCTAATCTTTTCTGCTAGAATTAACAACCTTGGTTAAAATAGTTTTCAGTTCTCTGTTGGTGACTTCAACTTGTCCATTCGCTTGTGGATGGTATGGAGATGTTTTTTTGTGCTAAGTTTGATACACTTGTATGAAATGCTTTATCATGTTTGACCTGAACTATGGTCCTTGATCAAAGACTATCTCTCTTGGAGCACCAAATCATTGCATGATTTTAAAATATAAGAAATTAGCTACCATCTCCTCTCTTGCATGAGTTAATGCATCCACTTCTACCCACTTGGTCACATAGTTTGTACATACTAGGAGATATTCTTTTCCTCTGGAAGGAGGATCTATTGGATTGATAAAATCAATTCCCCATTTCTCAAAGGGTTCTAAAACCAATTGAGGATGAGGGTGTAGAGGCATCTCTATTGAAAGAGTAGGCTATCGAATTCACTAACAAGCATCACAGTGTCTGACATATATTTTTACTTGTTGATGAAGATGAGGCCAATAATATCCTGCTCCCAAGATTTTATGTATGGTTCTTTGAGCTGAGTAATGACCTCCTCCTGGTTCATCATGATAAGCTCTGATGATATCATAAGCTTCACCATTTGTCACACACCTGTGAAACACATGATTAGGGCCAAGTTTAAATAACATTCCATTAATCCATTTAAAAGAAGAACTTTCTTTGATTAAACATTTCTTTTTTTTTTTTGAAAAGTGTAGAGGAAACTTCCATGAGGTGAGTTAATTGGCTATATCAGCAAACCACAGAGATTGTTCTAAAACAGCAAATAATTGTTCATCTAGAAAGTCATCTTCCACTGGTTTTTCTTCACCTGTAGTATTCATTCTTGAAGAGAAATCAGCAACCATATTAAACTTCTTTGGTTTGTCTATAATAGTAACATCAAATTCTTGTAAGAGTAATAGCCATCTAATAATCCTACCTCCCACAATTAGTTTGTTGGTAAGATATCTAATAGCTGAATGGTTTGTATAGACAAATACCTTGTAGCCTATTATGTAGTATCTGAATTTGTTGATTGCATAAATTATAGCTAAAAATTCCTTCTTAGTTGTGGTGTAATATCTTTCAGCAAGTGTCATGTTTTTGCTAATATAATATATAGCATACATGTTACCATCTTCATCCTTTTGTCCAAGAACTACTCCTAGTGTAGTATTGGAAGCATTTGTGTATATATAGAATGGCTTAGTCTAATTTGGTCCTCTCAATACTAGAGAAGTAACAAGTTTAGCATTGATGGTCTCAAAGGCCTGCTGGCAACTATCACTCCATTCAAATGTATTGTCTTTTGTAAGCAAGGCAAACATAGGGGCAGCTATTTGACTAAACTTATCTATGAAGCATCTGTAGTAACCATCATGTCCTAAAAAACTCTTAACTTCAGTTTGTGTTTGTGGAATGGGTAAGTTGGAAATTATTTCAACTTTCTTTGGATCTACTTGAATGTCTTTTGCAGAAATATGGTGTCCCAAGACTATACCTTCATCCATCATCAACAAACATTTCTCATGGCTCAAAGATAATTGATGTTCCCTACATCTTATCAGTACTCTTTCCAATATGGTAAGATCTTCTTCATAAGTTTCACCATAAACAGTGATATCATCCATATATACCTTAACACAATCATTTGTAAGGTCAAAGAATATTGCCAAAACTACTTTTTGGAAGGTTGTTGGAGCGTTACAGAGTCCAAATGGAAGTACTCGATAAGTAAAATTTCCCTAAGAATAGGTAAACATGGTTTTATCTTGATCTTCAACTGCTACCGTTATCTGGTTATACCCACTGAACCCATCCGAGAAAGAAAAATATTTCTTGCCTACCAAGTTATCAAGAACTTGATCAATGAAAGGTAAAGGAAAGTAATCTCTTAATATTGCTTTGTTTAGTTTTCTATAATCTACACATACTCTTAACTTTCCATTTTTCTTGGGCACAATTACTAGAGGTGACACCCACTGGCTATCTAAGATGGGGTAAATAAACCCAACTTCTAGCAACTTTTGGATTTCTATTTTGACTATTGCTTTTAATGCTACGTTTATTCTTCTTTGTGGTTGTCTAACTGATTTGACAAATTCTATGTAAATGTGATGAGTGCATATGCTGGGGTGAATTCCTTTCATGTCGGTATAATCCCAAGAAAAAGCCTTGATATGTCTTTCTAATACTTCAAAGAGTTGATCCTCCTCTTCATTTGTCAACCAATTATTGATGTTCAAAAAAAATTTAGGTGATACCATGATTAGTTTTGTACCTAGATAATTGGATTCTATTTGCTTAAACTCACTAATTAATGAGTTTAGAGGACATGGATGAGGAAGTAGCTTATGAAACATAGTTACATTATCAACAAACTCCTTTCGAGGAGGAATTAGTCTTGCTAAGGAACAATGAAATGCATCTAAGAAATGAGTTTGTTGTTGTTCTGCCAATTTCCACACACTTTTTTGAATCAATATATGATCATATGATGAAAAAGTACTAGCAGAAGTAGAAGTGGAGGTTTCAAAATTTTCCAACTAACCCAAGAATCCTAAATTAAGACAGTCCATAGTTTTTGGACTATCATAGTCCGCAGTTTCTAGACTGACAAAGTCTGTAGATTCTGAGTATAGGTCTCCATTCAATTCTTCCAAGTGTTTTTTAACTGTGATCATGGCTAAAGAGGAAATATTGTTTAATGTGTTGTCTGATTCATCTACCCAAAGTTCTTGTATGCAATTTGTTGATAGTTTTGCAAGAGGATAAAAGGAGATGCATTTGGATTTTAACCCATTGGAAATGGTCATGTTTCCTGAGCTAAATCAATCAATGCTACTACAGTAGCCAACCATGGTCTACCTAGGATTATAAGATATCCTAGATTCTTTGTTTTGGGTTACAAGACCATGAAATCTACTAGATATTCCCAAGATTCTATTAACACTTCAACATTTTCTATATTTCCATCTGGTTCCGTTACTGACTGGTCCACCATTTGAAGAATGGTAGTTGTGGGTTGCATTTTCATAAGAGATAATGCATGGAAAGTATCAATTGTCATGACGTTGATTGCTACTCCCAAATCTACCAAGGCATTAGGAATTTCTTTCCCTCTGATTGTAACTATGATCACTGGGCTTCCTAGATCTGCATATTTTAGAACTAATAGTTTTCCAGCTAATAAATCAGCAACTTTCCATCAACATGAATGGTTCCTAGATATTTTTCTTTCCTCCCAGGTGTTTTGATACAAAAGTTTTTGATGATCTTATTTAATTTAGGTATATCCCTAATAGCTTGTAGAAGGGGTACCTCAATATTGATCTTTTACAACTCATGGACCAAGTTTGAGTCTGGTTTAATATCAGTTTCTCCTAATCTTTTAGGAAAAGGAATTACTGGTGTAGTATTGTTTCCTTTATTTACTTCAAGGCTCATTTTGATTGTAGTTTCTCTAGTGCCTAATTGAGATGATTCTATCTTTTCATTTTAATCAAATATCTCAGAAATAAGTACTAGAGGTTTTTGTATAGTTTTTTCTGATCTCAAATATATATTTGAACACTCAATAGCTCCAACATTGATTGTTTCTTCCTGTTCATTAACATGAACAGCTGTTGGTTGTTTATTTTTTTGGATTTGCTATTGGTTGTGCAAACATTGAGGGATAATTGATTTGTTCTTATTGATAAATAACTAGGGGTGGCATAATGGTTTGTTGTTGAAGTGGTCTTCTTGGTTGGGTGAATTGTGACTGTGGGCTCCATTGTTGATATGGCTATGGCATCCAATGCTATTGTGGTACCCATTATTGCTATGGATGTTAAACCATCCATGTAGATGTTGGCATCTAATCTTGTCCTGCCCATGGATTTTGAATTGATGGAATTTGGGGTTGATTCCAAAATGGTGAAGGAACTAAAACATTCCATGGTGCCATCCATGGATTAACTAAATTTCTTGCATTAAATTGTCCTTGAGCCTAGTTTTGTGGGGCAAAGTTTTGTCTTTGAATATAATTTACTTCTTCAGTGGACTGGACCTGGGTTTTTATTTGATTCTTTAAAATAGGCAAAAGGGTGCAATATTTGGTATCATGATCTATTGCATCACAGATCCCACATGATGAAATATTGGTTCTATCTAGGGGCAGTCTCTAAGGGTGTGTTTCTATCTGCACTTAGGACAGTAGATTGTTAAAGGCTCTGTTGCATTTGCCTTAGCTTGAAGGCTATCCAAAGTACTATTTAGTGTAACTAGAATATCTATTTTGAGATTAGCAAATTCTTCCATTAATTTACCCACTTCATTATATTTTTCCAACTTTTCTTTCCTAATTTCAGGTTTTGTTCGAGAGTAATTGGTACAAAGCTCAGGAATATGATCGAAAGCCAATTTATTTATATCTCCTCCACCCATCAAATTTAAAGCATCTCTAGTGTCTTCGTCCAATCCTTTCAAGAAAATTAATTTTTGAACATCTTCAGTGTGTGGATAATTGCTTCTTGTATGAGTGAACATGAATCTATCCAAATAATCCTCTAAAGATTCATCCTCACTCTATTTGATTTTGAAGAAATCTTCTTTTCTTTCTCACACTCGGTAGTAATCTTGGTATTTGTTCAAGAATTCTATTTCCATATTATTCCATGTTCTAATAAAATTTCCAAGTAAACCCATAAACCATCTCATAGCTGCATCTTTAAGTGTAGAGGGAAATAGTTTTAATTTTTGGCTATCAGTTGTGTAATCATAGGTTGACATAGCACCTTAAACTCAAATAGGTATTGATCAGGATCTTCTGTAGATCATCCCTAGAAATTTGGTAGATTAGCTGGTGAAATATTTTTCATGGAGGTTTGATCGTTAGGATCTGCAACAATAGGAAAGGAAAAAGTCCTTCTTGGTTGTGTGAATTGTTGATTTCGTTGGAGAGCCATTTCTTCTTCTGATGATATTTCAAAGTCGAGATGATCTTCCCACTGAATGTTTGTGGTCTCAATTATAGGTTGTTCCAAGTTTTCAGAATTTTCTTCAGCTATGGATCTTTGAAATGCTTCTTCTAAGTCTTTGGCAATCTCTAAATAATATCTTCCTTCAAGAGATTGATCTTGAGGAATTTGTCTTATGGGGGTTGCGTGTGGCAATGGCCTGGTTCCTATCCTAGTTTTAGAGGATTCTTGTAAATAGGTTTCACTTGTATCTTTTGGTTCACTACTCAAAGATGTTGAAGGAGTGTCCACTTGTGTTCTTGGTGGAAAATTTGGAATAAATCATCCTTTAGAATCTCTAGGATGGTACATCAATTTATTAATTGTTTTGGGATTTTTATGATTTTTACAAAAAAAAATTCACTCTAGATCAATAATTATTACCTTACTCACACCTTGTGTTCCTAAATAATGGTTCCAAAAATGATGAGTGTCATCTTACTCCTCATTGAACTAATATTCAATTGGTGTTTTATCAACTAGGGTTGGTGTCCAAAGCTATCTGTAGTAAGGTATGGGATGGTAGATTTAGAAGTCTGCTTATGGGGGTGCTTATTGATCCTATTCTAACTTTGACTAAACTACTTGATTCATGCTTTTGCTGAAAAAGAAAGAAATCAAATCAATCCACTCTTTTGCTGGAAATAAAAGATCATACTCTTATTTTACATCTACAGGGAGAGTAAATTCACACTTCTACTTACAAAAAAAAATTGCTTCACACTTCTGCTGTAAAAGAAAACATACTTTGCGTAGAAAATAAATGAAATAAGAAAATGCTCTTTTCAAACTATAAATTTGTTTTGATGTTTTTATAAATAAATTCAAATAGTAACAAGATTCTAGCTAATAAAACAAAACATAAATACCGTACATAGTTCCTAGTTCCAAGGAGAGTGGGCCCTTGCTCCTCCCAGACTCAAGAACAAAGATTAATCAGTACTGGAAACTTGAAGTATTAATTCATGGAAATAAAATGATTACAATCTGATTGAAACCTATATGCTTCTAAAATATCTAATTCTTGATTTTCTATTTTCTCTATATCCTCTATTTCTTCTCCTCTTTTTTTCATAGTCGAAAGTCTTACACTTTATACTAATACAATCAACTCAAAATAGGATGCAAAAGAATAGGACTCCTAGTCGTTCCCTTCATCCAAAGATAGAAGATTGGATTTCCAAGAGATCCAATTATTTTGATGAAATAAATATCCTATCCTATAATAGTCCTAAAATCTTATTACATACAAATTTATCAAAAGCAAGTCCTTCAAAACAATAGGTGGTTATTTTCCTTATTTCATTCTAGCTGGAATGGTTCTTTTTTATCCTATCTGGTCTCCAACTTCCCATTTGTGGCATTATCCTTACATAATTCTCAAAATTGACCCTACGGAGTCTATAGAAATGAGCTTATGAAGTCCATAGAAATAAGCTTGCAGAGTCCGTAGAAACAATCCTATAGAGTCCGTAGAAACAATCCTGTAGAGTCCATAAAAACAAGCCTACAGAGTCCGTAGAAACAAGCCTGCAGAGTCCATAGTTCTGTTGGATGGAGATCAAAATGGAATGTTCACTATAAATTGCTTGTGTCTTCTTATTGAGCATTCTTCACACCAAAGATCACTAAAACATGCTATGTATTAGACATTAATGACAAAGTAAAGGTCCAGTCTTTGGTTTAATATAAACAAGACAAATATCTATTTTCCATGTAATAGCTATCTAAGAATCTAAGATTTGTATAATATAATATCCTTCGAGAGATGATTTAAAGGAAATAACATGTCAATAATGAGCCATATTTTGAGCTCATCACTCTAAATGGTATTTTTTATCCTATGTGTCATTGATTGAAAATGGAAGAAGTTTGTATTTTCATCCACCTCATGGGGCCATATTACATGAATTTTCATTCTCCATTTTGCCTCCTGAAAGCCAAAATCCTATATTTTTATTTCTCCAATGTGTCCATCTCTCCAAGCATTTATTCCTGAAATTCATCCTATTAAAAAGAGTCTAGGCAATGTTGATGTTATCTTCCACTTGAATAATTTTGCTCAATATACTTGAAAAGATATTTTGACCAGCCCTTTATCACCTTTTTAACAATGATGAGGTTCATTTGTAGACTAACCATTACATTTTCTCCACCAGCAGAAGAGTGAGAGACCCAAGTATCCTTTATGATTTTTTGAAAGTCCTCGTATATTAACCAATGTGGATTGAATTTGAAGGGGGTAAGAGTTTATCTTATATTTTTTATTAACTCCAATTGAATTAGATAATGATCTAAATTGAATTGCTTAAGTGTAGAATCCATGTATGCTTTCATCTACAAAGTGAGATCCTCCTTCAATAGGAAATGATCCAACCTCTTAGATATGCATTGAGAACTAATGCAGTGGTTAGATCAAGTGGGTTCAATTCTCTGTGGTGCAACATCCACCAAATGGTGAGTTTTTATAAAATGTAAGAAGTAATTAGCCAAAGAATCTTATCAAGCAATTTCTCCCCATTTTTCATTTTGACAGGTGGTGAAATTCAAATTAACTCCAAGGATAAGATGAGGCATACTAAGAAAGCTTGAAACCTCCAGGGAATCCTATAAATCTTTCCTTAAATGTGAACATGCTTAAACATTTAATATGTATAAATCTACCTTGACCATGAGGGAGTGAAGAGTGACCATAATATAATTAGGAACCAGATGCACAAATATGAGTTCCATGGGATAATTCCATCCAATGGCTAAACCGCTTAAATTTCCATTGTAGTTGTATGTACTGAAGGACTAATCTAGAAAATATTTGAGATCTTTTTTTTACATTTTCATCTGATCACATGGTTTCTTGTATAATTAAAATATTGGGCTAGTATTTTTGAACCAATCTCTTAAGGGACCTTTTTAGTAGGCCATCTCAATACCCTGAACATTATAGGAAGTTATTAACATTGATCCATCTATTTTGGGGCTATGTTGCTAAGGCCCTAATTTATAGTCCATTGTTTACCTAGTGTAACATCTTATTTTGCATCCATTCTAGCATATGACATATTTAAACATCTACCTCTACTGGACTATGGGGTTGTTGCTTTGTAAGTTCCCAATCCCCCTCCCTATGTGATTTGATCATGTTTACACTTTGAACCCTTTGTTTGTGACCTAGTCTAGTATCTTCTTTCTAAGGAGGGCTAAATGTCTTTAGAGAAAGTGAGAATTTGGTTTCAATCTGAATCCTTTGCCTCATGTGAGACTGGATAAATATTAGGAGGCTCGTATCCATGAGAAATATCACTATAGATCACATGTAGTTTGTTATTCTTTAGTAGGAGTTTATCCTCCCTCACCCTAAATTGTGTTTGATTAGGAGATGAGTCCACCCTAGTATATAAGTGAGTGGGATGAGGCATGTATTGACTAGATGCATCTTCCATTTAGCTTGTGTTAGAGATATCCACACCCCTAATATCAACTAGTAGAGTGTGTACTTATACATCAAGCCAAGTTCCATAAAGAGGTGTTTGCCATTAAGTTAAGAGTCCCAAGAATCCTATAGTATAGGTTCCACTTAGTGGGAGACCACCACCTCATTAAAACCCCATGGGATGAAACTGGGATGTGCATAAAATTGGGAAAAGTGTGTGCCACATCTAAAATCTTAGTTGATAGGATAAGGTTTAAATATGGAGAGGCATGGCATGCTTTCTTACCAAATCTGAGCATAGGAAAAGGAAAAGGGTTTATATTAGAGGGGTGGTTCCCCAAAAAACATCATCAAATATGTCTGCTTTAGAAGAGGCAAAGTTGAAAGTACACAACAACTTAGATGCTTTGTTTAATATAGCATGTGGGAAGCCAAAAGTTGTTTCTCTGGCATTTAGTGTTGTATTTAAAGCTTTGGGGGAGAGAACTCATGAGTTCCTATATATGGAGCATTTTTTATTATGCCAAGCCTAATTTGATGAACTTTGGACAAGATCACAAGAGTGTTGGAGGTGTTAATAAGCTCAATAGATGGAGCATCTAAAGGGGACATTCCTATAGCTAAAAATTTAATTAAAGATTGAATCCTAGGTAACCAACTCGATGGAGGTAGGTAAACCTTGAGTGATGTCCATTTACATGTAGAGAATCATCATCGATGTGTTCTAATTCAAGATAGTGTTCTGATCCACATTGAGAAATTTCCTTAATGAGTTTTCAATGATTTTTAAGATATCATGTTCTCATAACTCAAGGGGGAGCCCTAACAGCTTCACCCAAATAGCCATTTTTTTTATAAACTCACTATTTAGATCAAAATTAGTGGTCCATTGGAAGTGGTGAGGGTTTCTCTTCCCTAGAACTGTGGGCCCTCTATAGTGATTTTCACTCAATCATTTGATGATCTGAATACAAAGATGATGTAGCCTTTTGCCCCTCTATGGATGGTGGGTGAATAACCCAAGATAAAACCCCATGTGATTTATGCCCACTTGAGAAAATCAATGTCTTTTAAAATCCTATTATGGAAAAAACCAATAATGGCCGATTTAGTAGACTTTATAACATTGTCCCTGAAGATACTTGGTTCAATGCATACTTGTGTAGGAACAGTATAAAACTTAAAGCATTTTTTATTTTTCCTCTTGATCCTCCTTATTTTCCACTGGTTTATGTTATTTGTAATGACCCATGTAGTTGTATCTAGTTTTTATGGGTGATCACCACTATTCCCTAGTGTTTCCATTAGATGGTTGATGGAGCTTCCAAATGAAGAATCCAATTAATGAGTTGGAAATTCCCTATGATCTGATGTGTTCTCTCTACTACCTTCCAAAGATGATGACCCTAACAAGAATCCATCTTGAACCTCTATAAGAGTTGGATTGATTCACTTTATTTGTGAAGAAACCCTAAGAGATTTTTTAGTATGCATCTTTATACTCTCCATCCTTACAATGATCAAAATGTGTGTGTATGTGTGTGTGTGTGTGTGTGTGTGTGTAAATGGATGTTCAGTTTATGTGATGCAATTTTATTGGTTTAATTTTACTTTTCTTTAGTTGGTGGGTTTGGTTTATTTCCATATGATTCTTCTAGTGGAGGGTTTAACATCCCTTGAATATGGAGGTTTCACTATAGTATGAGTGCTTAAGTGTGGTTATCAAAATCATACTTAATCGTTGATACTTTAATGGTTACCTCATTAATGGAATTGTTTAATTATCTTAGTTTTGGATTGTTCATTCATTTGTGTTCCTTGTACTTATTTGGATGGCCTAACATAGTGATTGATAACTAGTAGTTGTGTTGTCAGATGTTGAGATTTTTATTATTATTATTATTATTATTATTATTATTATTATTATTATTATTATTATTATTATTATTATTATTATTATTATTATTATTATTATTATTCTTATTATTATTATTATTATTATTATTATTATAATGATGATGATGATGATGATGATGATGATGATGATGATGATGACTATTGTAAAATGGTTCCTTGAGGTTGTGTTCACTTACCCTCTTATGTTGGAACTCTTGGATATAAGAATTTGCCAGACAACTTCTTCTTGTTCATGTTTTATTCATCCTTAATATATTTTTAATAAGTTGAGGAAGAATGGAAGCCTTTCTTGTAGACTCCTTTGAATTTAATGGCATTCTCTTAGTGGTGCTTTTATGAATCTTTCACCCTCCTTATTTTAATAAGGATAATTCACCTTGATTATTTGTTTCTCACTTACAAAGGAATAGATGAATAAAAATCACTTTCAAAGAAGACAACAAGTTATATTGCATTTGTATTCTAACATGATCTAGCTTGTAAACATGATCCTCTTATTATGCTCTTACCTTAAACTTCATTTTTGTTATAGACATTTAGCTGAAAATTATGGTCATTTTTATGTAGTTGCAGGTAAATTATTTTAAGATTAAATCCATTTTTATAGGTGTGAATCATTTTGTTGACTAAGAATTTAAGAGACTCATGTCATATCAAGGGCGGAACTCAATATAGAAACATTTTAGGCAAATTTGCAATGCCAATATAAAACTATATTGAGAACAAGGAAGGTTTCAATTAAGTGACACTTTTGTATTCATATGAGTATAACATTATAAAAATATTACTTGGTATTCTTTTCCATTTGTAGACATTTATGTGTCATCCTTTATTCATATTTCATATCAATTTAATGGCATAACATGTGGAAATGAAAAAAAAAGAGATCTAGTATCTAGTAAACAACTCGATGGTTTTAGCTTATTATTTAACCTTAAAATACGTTTGGTAATGATGGTCACAACTCTTAACTTTCAAATATTCCTAAGAGGGTGATTGTAATTTGATTGTTATTATGATTTAACTCTTTTGTATATCTTGAGATAATTAAGAAACCATAGCCTTCTACTTACATATATAGTATTATGCTATGATTATTAAAATTATGCTGAATAAGGAACTAGGAAATGATTCACTCATTGTAACTGATGTAATATCTTCAATTCATTATCTTTCTCTTAATTGAGATTTGATGAGACAAAAAGTCTGGTAGAGTTACCAAGCTATATACTTTATTTGTGTAATCTTATATTGAGGGAGATTGAACAGTTAATATGTATGTCTAATGAGATAATCAGCCCTTACTCTTGGTTAGTATTACTTAACAGGTAATAGACTTGATTTTTATTAAAAATGATAATTTACTATTGTAATGGGAGTGTCACAAAATACATTTTATTATTTTTATATTTCCTTCGACATCAAATATAATTTTGTTATCCCACTGAGGTAGGGCTAAATAAATCTATATAATTTTAATGACCTATTAGAAAAAGATTTTTATAAATATTCCTTCTATTTTATGACTAATTATATTATCTTAAGGTCCTAATGAATGCATTATAAAAAAAAATAGCGATTGACCCTTATGGCACCAATGTGGATATTCACATAGTTGAACCAGTATATTTATTTTAGTGTTGGGATTCTACTAGCAGGCTTGCATCCAACTTTAATGGTCATTATTATCAAACCAATGAGGTTTAATAGGCCTCGTGGTTTTCAAAAGAGTTGTGGTCAGTTACTTATCCTTTAAATGCTATTAATGTAAACTAATGGCCTAGTTATCTTAGTTAAGATACCACATTAACACCTCCCTATTTGAAAAAGATTGGGGAATTTTATTATAGCAGTGTCACGATCATCCTTAGTTAGGGAATTATGAATGGAGGTTGGATATCAAATTGAGAGTAGCCATCGTTAGTTGGTCATCGAATCTTCCTTGACAAAGAGTGTTACAATAACTTAGAACACTGGCATGTCCAAAGGAACACTGAAAAAGATTTAAGTTTACAAATCATATCTCTTATTCTACTTTCTTTAGTATGTTTAGTTTAAATAATAATTTTTTGATAAGTTCTTGTGAATTTTATTCAATTCATGCAAAGCTAATCAAAAAAAATTGGGCATGATAGGCATGACTTTTTTAATAAATCAATAAAATTAAAAAAAGATATTTCAATCATATTCTCACAAAAAACACAAGTATTGGTCTTTTAATTTGTTTATTAATCACAAGGTATAATATTTTTATGGTTCAAATTTATAGAATAGGTGTGGATGTGGAGATGAATTTTTTAACACTAAAAATGTTTTTGGAGTGATCATTTTCACACTAGCTAGTGGTTTAGGTTATTATACCAAATGAACTTTACATTAGCCTTGTTCACACTCACTATATGAGGTAAGATTGATTTGGGAGTTTATTATAGTTATTAGATTATTACATATGCATGGAAAATATTTGGTCATGCAACTATGTAGGCAATCCACCTATATTTGAGTTTATCACAAAAACCAAGCGGTTGTTGTAAAACCAACTCATATGCCTATTTACTAGGAACTCTCAAGTGTATTACTAACACATACAAACCAATTGAATATACATAGAGACTATTTGTTCATGGTTGTGTTCTTTGGTTTACTATGGTAATGTATTGTAGGATACATCATGCAGTTGTATGAGTGCATTGTGCACTCTAATAAGGTATCAGAGCTATTCCATGTAGCCATTACTCATCTTAGGTTTATACCATAGTTCCTTACAAATATCCAACACATTAATCAACATATTACACCCTTATTTAGTCATATAAGTCATATTTCTCCTTTGGTGGTTTTTTTACTTGGTCTGCATTCATTTTCAAGACATATAATCTTTTTTTACAAGAATTTAAAGACTACATTATTTGATCTTGGATTGATATGCATTCATTTATGTTAAAATTTGCATTAGTTTCATTGTTAGTGGACCTACATATCTTGGATTTCTATTGTAATTATTTGAATTGATGCAAATATTTTGTAAATAATCAAAGATATTCATTATGTTTTTAGAAATTTCTTTACATTACATTACAAGAAAGACTTTACATTAACTTGCATGCAATCTAGATCATATTTTGTAGAAAATTTCTTATCTACAGAGCTTCCTCAGCCTCCCAACACTTTTTCACCTCATGTGTTCTTATTTTACATTTTATTTCAGACTATGATGTCTTACATTAAAAAGGAACTTGCATCAGTTTTAAGTACGCATAACATAATTTCCATTATATTAATTTAACTACCCTATCTCAACCCCCAACTTGACTCTAGGAGTTGCATTTGATAAATAATTTCCTTGATTTAGACTATGCACAAGATACTCATATTGGTGAGCTATTTTGATTTTTGGAAAAATACTCAAGCTTTGCATCACCATATTAGACCACCTGTAGTTCATGTATGGTGAGCAAATACCTTAAAATAACCCTCCTTAGATCATGACATAGCTTTATCATTGTGTATTAATGGTTTGACATTTTTTGTATTGACATTTACATTAAATCCCTTTATTATATCACAAGTTCCTTTACAAATATCCAGCTTGACTAATCCACACCAAGCCCTTCGAATACTTCATGTTTAGTGTAGTACTTACTTGGCATTTGAATGGAGTTTCACTCTAGATTAAGTATGTTAAACCCACAAAAACAAACTTGTTAATAAGGCTCAATCCTAGTACCCCTGCTCAGAACCTACTCTAGATCATATATTTCTCCAACTCCTACCAATTCGCCCTGACCTTACTCACCTTAATGATAACTTTTTACTTGGTGAGTATCATCTCAAAGGTTTTTAGGCTCAAAATATTGAAGTTGTCACTTTCTTAAACATGGTGAATCTTCCCTACAACTCACTCACATACATGTTTATGACTTAGATTTTGGCATTTGGTAGACACATGAGTTCGACATCAATGTGATTCATCTCTTAAACACAATGACATATAAAACAATAATCACCACCCAGTTTCATGAAATATTTGACCTGGAAAACTCTCACTTTGAGTCAGACTTCAATTTATGGTGGCCTTCATTTATTAACTGATAATTTTACATTAATTTCCCATCTCCTGATCAAACTTCATATTAAGATCAATGTAAACCCTAAATTTGGTGATTCATTTGTTTTTAAATTGAAAAAATATGAGAGATTTTAAGCTAAATTTTAATTTACACATATATGTAGTTATGATGCTACATCTCCAAATTGGTACAAAGGATTTTGAAAAAAACATAGATTAGTTGAAAGTTAAGGGCTCGAAACATTATCCCCTCTTCTTTAAAAAAATAAACAATTTAATTAAAAACAAGAGAATATATTTTCCTATAAAATATTTTTTTTTGTAAAGCGGGGCAATTCTTATCAAAGGGAAGGGAAAAAAATTTCTCATAAGGAGGATAGAGGAGTCCATTTTATTCCTTAAGGCCATTTTTTAGAAAATTATTATAAGGAGGGCCATTTATTTTACTCTTAATTACTCCTTCTTGCACATTACACCCTTCTTTTCCCAATTTTGTACCACTACATTATATCACTGATGCACTTTTAGTAGTATCCAACATCCATTTTTTCCAAATTTGTAATATTTTTGGGGGTGTCAATTCAAAAATTTACCACATTTGATATTTCTTTGGAGGGACAAGGATATTTTTGTCACAATACATCTTTTCAAGGGTGGTTTTCTTGCCAATTGAAATGCCATGCACCCTCCAATTTTTGCCTTGTATTTCCAAATGAAGTGTGTACCCTAAGACCCTATAATGGGTGTTTCCGCTCAACCCTACTAGGGGATGCTACCCCCAAACCCCTACAAAGACTAACATCTAATATTGTGGATGTTTATCATTTCCCCTAAGTGTATCTTTTATCTTTTTATATGGCTTATTTACTATCACTTTAGGAAGAGAATAAGAAACTACTAAAGTAGAATTCCTTTCTACAATCCCTCATTCACAATAAGGACAACCTCATTCACTCGAAAAAAATATCACACATTTTTAACATAATATAGATATGTTGGACATTCATAATTCATCATTTAATGTTCTTGAATATAGTAAGCATCCATTTGATACACTTTTATAATGTGACCTACCAAATCCTGAGCAACCCATTGTTCTTATTATATTTGTTGTCATCACATCTACTTTTATGGATGTATATATTTTTCTCTTATTATCACACCTTATGCACATCCCACTATAGATACATCTACTTATTTTCCTATTTTATTTGAGAAACACACTATAGCTTTTGATTCTCACATTCTTCAGTCCATGGGACATCTAAGCAAAGGTCTTGGTATGTGTTCACAAGGCATTGTTGCTCCCATTCAACTTGTTAAATGGGATCCTGACAATGAAATTGGTTAAAAAATTATATGTTGCATATTATTTGGGATATCTTGATGATAACATAGCTCTTTTTTTTTAATATTATCTTTGTGAGGATATGAGCTATATATGAGCTTATTATACCTTCACTCAGGTTTGAGCACCTTAAAAATATTAAGATTGTTCTTTTCATGCATGCTTCTTCTAAAACACTACCAGTTATTTTAATGCATGATCCATCTATGCACTTTTCACCCATTGTATCATATTATTCCATTTGTATTCATAATAGATGGTCTATATATCAGTTTTTCTAGCTTTATAATCATTCATTAGGAGGGCATTACAAACATGCCTCATCCACTTTTTATCTTGTTAGATTGCACTATGCTTATCCTACCCTTTTTATCTCCATTGGCGATTGAGATTTGTTTTTGGAAATTGAAGATAAACTCTTTTTATTTCTTGTTGAGAGGGATATTATATTTATATTTTCAACACTTTTTGAATGCTGATAGTCCCCTTCAAATTTGTGGTGGAACTCATTCTCCTTCTGAAGAGTAACTAGTCTGGTGAATATCAGTGTTAGGTTTTTAGTGTTTGAGTAATGGGATTGGCCCACTCATACATATATTTTGAGTCACTACACCCATTTTATAATAATGGTGGGGGGGGGGGGGGTGCACATACTGCTTTAGTTATCATGTTCCTTGCTAGTCTTTGGTTCACCATATATTTTATTTCATTTAGATGATTCTAGTTCATATAATTCTTATGAGTTTGGGTTTTAAACTTGATAGTGTTTATTGTATATCATTCTTAACACCTATCATCTCTTCAATGGTAGCTTCAGATCACTTTTTCTCACTAGATATTTTATGACTTTCAAGTCTTTGAGTGCACTTGTGTTTGATGGGATTAATTCCATATAGTGCACCTACCTCAACATTATGTATAATATTTTAGTTATTTTTCCACTTTTGTTATGGCTTGAATGGTTTTTTGGGTACCATATGGTGACACATTTCATCTACGATGACTCTTTTTCCCAATTTTTTGATCAATGATTTTTACTGAGTGAGCCTCTTATAGAGATCCAGTTCCTATTAACTTGGTGATTACAATGACTCAACATCTAATTATTATGATAATATGGATTGGTTACAATAGGTGTACTTAGTATTATATTGTGAATTTTTACATGGGTACCTAATCAAACCTAGTTGTCAGGACCCAGTAGTCTTTTTGCTTCCTCCTTCTTCACTCCCTAATCTATGCTTAAGAAAGGGTGTTGGACTGATCATGTTCACATTGGCTATTGGTTTGCGATATTATACCAAACCAAAATTATATTATCCATGTTCATACTCATCATATTAGGTGAGTTTGATTTGGGATTTTTTCATATTTGTTGGTTTGTGTGCACATAAAATATTTAGTTGTGCAACTATTTAGTAAATCCACTTATATTTGAGTTGATAACAACAACCAAGTGGTTTTTGTAAAACCAACTCATATGCCTATTTATTAGGCATTCCCTATTGTATTATTAACACATATGGATGATATGAATAAGGAGAGAGACCCTTTACACATGATTGAGTTCTTTAGTTTACTTTGGTAATGGATTTCAAGAGAGAACATGTGATTATATGAGTGAATTATGCACTCTGATAAAAGTTACCATGGAATTTATTTTGCATTATCTTATATGTTTTATGCACATTTTTTTATTTATAGGTAAATGGTCTAACTCTAAGTTTATTAAAGTGTAATATAAATATATAAAACTTGAAACTATCTTCACGTATATATAAATTTTTAATTTTCCATTTGATGTTTTTGTAATATTATAATTAAATTTAATATGTTATATTTATGCACTAAATATTATTATTGTAAACACAGTTTCATACATTATATAATAAGATACAATCTAAAAAAATGTTTTCATTTTATTATTATAAACCCAAATATTGATTAAATCTAGGAATGAAAAAAATCATTTCCTTATAATGAAAAAAGGACCACAAATTAATGAAAAACTTTGAAATCATTAACATATACAAATCTGGCATGAAACATGAAAAAAAATTGGTGGACTCATCATCCGGATTTCACCATGATGCACACTTCCAACCATAAGCATTGTGCCATACAACTATTGATCACATGCAAAAATGGTATTGTGAAAAGATAGAGCTTCTTTCTCCTAAGTATGCATTCTTCATATGTAAGGAATTGTATCCAAGCATTCAAAAAAATCCCATGGTGATTGTGCTTCTTGCAAATGCATTGCAAAAAACTATGTTCATCAATTCTCTACCTGGAATAACATGGATCCAAGAATACAAGTTGAATAACTATTTTATCTCATTCAAATTGAAGACATACTCATAGCAAGAGTAAATATAATATTATAAGTAACACATTCACATGATGGTAAATATAAACATAATGGCCACATATCAATTTTTTACATGATATATCTTCTATTATCAAATGCCTACCATGTTGTGTCTAAGACCTATACATCTTGTTTTAATTTCCCATCATATCCACTTTTGAATTTATTATGATCTCATTCAAGTTACATCACTATGAACCACATGTGTAAATTCCACCTTCTTCTTTACTTTATTATGTTTATCACATGTCATTATGGAAAAATGTGTTCACAAAGTAACATGTGTACAAGATATTTTACACTATCCATTTTTCCACACTTATCATGTCCACTCATTCATATTATTTCACTTAGTACACTTTACCAAGTAGATTTTTTTGTGAAATGTGATGTGGATGAGAGAAATTTATGAAACCTAGAAAGAATGATGTTTTTTCATTCTATATTTTTTACACAAATACTCTTTAAAAATAAATTTTTTGAATGTATCAATGTAATATTCATAGTCATATAATATAATATAATATTTGATAATAAATACATTCAAGCATGTGAAATGACCATAACAATGATTGTACAACTATGTGCTAAGGGTTAAAAAAGATCATATCTTGTTCATTTTTCTATTATGGATCATCATTATTTCTCAACTTGCTCTCAATATTGCAACTCAAATCTATGCTCCATTTATTCAAGTTTTTGAATGTTTCTCTTGCCCAGACACTAATGTCGATGTAATTGTCCTCCTCTAGATGTTTCTATCCTAACCCAAATATAAACTCTTTTTTTTAATTACCACTTGGGGTTTTTTTTTGTTTTTATCACTTTCCAGATTATGTGTTCAGATCATGTGCATAGGCCCTTAATATCATAATATATCTCAAACCCTAGATCCTCCTCTTAGGTCTTATCACCTTGCCAAAAATAAGTTAGTGGGCTCAAGGTGTCAAAATAAACTCAATACCCCTTTGTCAAATATTTTTTCCAAAATAATCACTACTTTAAAGAGGGCCTCATACATATGTAGTTCTCCCCTTTATGTTGGCTTGTGTGTGCATAATGGTGTAAAATTTTATATGTAAGTACATGCAATGATCTAGATTTTAAATTTAAAAATATGGCTCATGGTTTTTTATTTGAATGCTTTAAACCTATAATATGATTGATATGAAAATAGGGAAGAATAGGGAAAAATTGCTTAGTTGTGTAATTAATTTTCAATAGTATTGTATAAGCTTGAGAGTTGCTTACCAGATATGTGTTAAATGATAATGACTTGGATTTAACTTGTATTTATTCCACATATTTTTAAAATTTTCCTCGTGGAAGGGTTAATGCAACATCTAAGGCCAACCCATATATATTGAAATATTTACAAATTTGAGAGTTTAAAAGGTTTAAACACTTGCATTGGGACAAGGACAATGGGATCAATGCAACTATCTAGGTCTATACATAAATGTCAAGGAATATATAATGTTTTTAGATATTTTTAATTAAAAATTAAGGATATATATTATAAATTAGGCATATTTTTGGCTAAAAGTGATTTGGGTAATCTAAATATTAGGGTGAGACTAAGAGATAAGCATTTTGGCCTAGTGAGATGGTGAATGTGAGCCTTTCAGCTACAAGGAATGTCAAGAACTGAAGGGTAGATAATTAAGTGATATTTTTCAAGTGTACAATATTATTTAAACATAAAAATATAGATTTAAACATCTATGTATGCCTTCAAAACATAGGAGGCTTGTTTTATGCTTTATTGCACTCTAATTTTGATAGTTTTTTTTAATTCCAATTAGATCATCCACTATGTTCACAAAGTAATGTTTGGATGACATATTTTAGCGACTCCATTTTACATATTTATTATGCCCATGTATTTGATTTATCTCACTCAAAACACTCTTTAGAGTAAAGTTTATATGTGAAATGTGGCGTATGTTCAAGAATTTTATGAAAACTAGAAAAAATGATGTGTTCAATGAACATGAATTTTGTTTCATGATTTATTGCAATCTACTTTTCATAGATTTTATTTTAATTATAATTGGATAATTTTAAACCTATATGACACTATCAACATGTCCATTATGAAAATTAAGAGGGCATATGTCAAAAAGTTTTGTAATCGAGAGTTTCAATTGGGGGATCTAGTATCAAAAAAAAGAAAAACAAATATAAATGCAAATGAGGCAAATAAAGGCAAACTTAAACCCAATTAGTTGGGTCCATTTTTTATTACATAAAAAATAGGTGCATGAGTTTATTGGTTAGCTATATAAGAAGGAAAACCTGTGAAAATCCTATGAACATCATGCACTTGTGTAAATACTATACCTAACATAATTAAAAAATAAAAAATCTCCTATGCATAGATTTTTGATTACTTCATCATTATATTATTCCACTTTTTTACACGTGATCAATTTAATTAAATCTTCTATCCCTTGGATATTTATATATTTTTAGTCTCTTAGCTCTTTTTTTTCACTTTTCTGATCTAAACAACCCAAAATAATGATTTGATACTACCAACTTTTGCCATTTAACATGTTTTTACATTCTAAATATAGCAGGCTACATTTTTCATCATAATTAGTATCAAACATAAATAGTCAATATCAATTTTCATTACTATCTTGAACCTGATGATATTGAGATATATATTTTTACACCTGGAAATAAAAAATTGAGCAATAAATCCTTAATACATCTAATTTTTTTATAGTATACCCAGTTTTAGTCTTAACAACATTATTATTTATAAAAAATATTTTCATTATGTAAATACATAACTAAAAAAAGGCACATTTAATGCTACAAGGATGTAAAATCATTCTTTTGCATCCTTATTATATCTCCCCCATGACATTTAGCTATAATTCACATATATAGTGTGGGCATCCTACTCATGTAGAGCCATGCCATCATATTCAAACATACTTTAACTATACACATGTTGTAAATTTTTCAAATTCCTTCTCTTGATTCTACTTTTGTACCCAAATTTTTATCTCAAAGTATCTATTATTATTATTATGTCAAAATTTTAAAAAGTACAAAAAAAATCAAATATGGCCAAATAAATAAATATTCTAAAAATTCCAAAATCATGACTTCAACATGATTACACATCTAGTTTACATCATTTTCATGTGTTATTTATCTCATGATTGGTAGATAGCATACTCCTTTTTATCACACATGCATTTCACTATTATTTATGAGTGTTATGTAGGACATATAAATTGTACGTGTACTTAGATGTTGGATTTTTCTCTACCTAATGGCCATGCCATGTTAGGGGCATCTTATCCAAAGGCTAAAATATTTACAGGTGTTACCATTAACCCCTATACTATGTCAAGTTGTATACTTTTTAAAAATGTCTTGCTGACATATCTATCTTACATTGTTTACATGAATACACTATTTACTAGAATATGATTACATTACATAGTACAAGATGTAGACTATAATTATAGTTTTATGATCTATTTATGTTATTAATTATGCATATTAGATTAGATTTTTCTTTCCTAATATGTATGGCCCTTGGCCCTTGTGTTTGATTGTAACATGTTTATGTCTATGGAGTGAATGGCCCTTGTACCTTGTGTGTTATTATGAAATATACATGTCCTCTAAGTGAATGGTTGTTGGTCTTTTTCTGTGATTGTGACATATTCATGTCCATTAAATGAATAGACCTTGGCCTGATTGTAAGTGTCCCTTGGACTTATTTGAGTGTGTGAAATTATTATGTCATTTTCATGTTGTCCCTTGACCCTTTAAATGACATTGATCTTCTTGTGTTTTTGTGTTTTTTGAGCTTGTTGAATTTGATGAATGCCATGATATATATCACACATTAAATATTTAATGATATTATTCTATTAAAACTACTACTATGAGCTTCATTAATAAATGTATAATTGATATTCAACACTTTAGGTTTTGCCTTATATGTTACACACATGTTATTAATGATATATATCTTAGTATGATGACATAATGTTTACATATTCTATGATATTCAATGATTATATATTAATATACGAGATACAATCAACTTTTATTTTGAGATGAGTGACTTTAAGGGCACACCCCTCACCTCAAAAGGAGAGCATTTAGGTTTTTATAAAAAGATAAACCTCTGTGAGTAGAAATTAGTTTTGGGTACAAAATATAGTTTCATATAATTAAAAATGGTTCAAAATTCAATTATTTGTATAGATTATGGGGATATATTCCATACATATGCATTCACATTACATGAACAAATTACATATTCATACATTTTTGTGTGCATATACTAGCCTTACCCAATGGAGTCTAAGGAGGGTGACTCCCATTTATAAATATACTAACATTTTCAAGGACTCGTGAGACATTTGATTTTGTTGATCTTGATAACAATAGTTTCACTTATTTTCTCTTTTTTGAAAAGATATCTTCTTTTATGGAATGAGACATACCTTTAAGTTTTATCTCTTTTGATTACATTCAAAATCTAACTTTTAAGGTGATGAACTTTAGAAATAAATGTTATGAGAGAAAAGAACCCTCATTCTACTCTCTAGTGGGGTACTTGTTAAGATGATGCCTTGAATGGGGTTTGGCCTACTATGGTGATATAATAATTTAATTAAAAGGTATAAATGTGGCAACCTAACTTACATTTTATATGGGCTTGGAGTTAAGACATGTGTGTAGGTGAACCTTCTCTTATTTTTTGAGAGTTTCATAAGTTCCTTACCTTTTTTCAACCTAATTTGGATTAATGGGTAAGATTAATATAATTAGGATAGAAATTTTAAATATAATTTATAAAGGAACCCTCATTCTACTCTCTAGTGGGGTACTTGTTAATATGATGCCTTGAATGGGGTTTGGCCTACTGTGGTAATATAATAATTTAACTAAAAGATATACATGTGGCAACCTAACTTACATTTTATATGGACTTGGAGCTGAGACATGTGTGTAGTTGAACCTTCTCTTATTTTTTGAGAGTTTTAGAAGTTCCTTACCTTTTTTCAAACTAATTTGGATTAATGGGTAAGATTAATATAATTAGGATATAACTTTTAAATATAATTTAGATTAATAGATATAAAATTCAAGCATACATTTTAATGTAAAATATTTATAATTGACTCTTTTGATTTGATAAAGGCATATGCTAAATATGGAAAGTACTAAAAAGATTGCGATACTTATCTTTTACAATTGATTGTATGTTTGTAACTATGTTCTATAATTGAAAATTAGGGATAAGTAAACCTCTTTTTCATTTGGTTTAGGAACTAATCTACTACCTTTGTTGGTTGAATTCTATAAGATCAGGTTAGCATCATCAGTTGGTATTAACCTGCTAGTCAGTAATGACCTTCATGTAAGATCTCCACATTGACTATAAAATTACCTATGACTATATTTACTTATTATGTGTTTGCAATCCTAAACCCTAATGACACACACATATCCAAAAAATAGCCTACTTTGCTTTGAAACCCTAGATGTTCTTATGAGGAATAAAAACCTAAAAAAATATGGGAAGTGGAAAGAGTTGAGTTGATCCCATTCACCCTCATCTTATGATTGGTTTCTACCTACGTATCCAATACTCCAAGGATGGAAATCAAGCCATGTGTAGCTCTTCCACCTAGTATGATTGTGAAATTATGCTCATTTACTATGTGTATGTAGCTAATGATCTAATTCATACTTGAAAATGATTATTTTTTCATATATTTTGAGTGATATAGACTCTGATTATGAATGATCCTATTGATAGGTATGTGAATTAGGAGAAATAAGTAATATTTTCTCAATGTGTAATAGTGTATAGATATATCACAGATAAGTGTTAGATGATGCTAGATATCTTTGAATGAGACCTATATTTATTTGTATAGGGATCCTTTTAAATAATTACTCACACCACCTACAAGATAGGATTATAGAATAGGCCTAAGGATAGGTTTGATTTTTATAAAATAGCCATTGTTAGGAGTGGGATGGTTCCAAATAGTAAAAGTCATTATCAACTAGTGATAATGACTATAACTATTAGAACTTACTTGTGTACAGGTGGAATGATCCTAGAGTCTAGATATTTTTATGCAAGATATTTATAAGTTTGAAATATACAGTCAAGTCCTTGTAGGTTTATAACATTAGAATGGAAGGTTTGACTCATAATACAACATGCAAGTCTATGAATTAGGGCCTTGTTTGGTTGCTCAAATCATGTGGGGTACATGTGTTTTGTTATCATCAAATATTGAAGATCATATTTTAGTATGTACAAATAATCTACTTTTATTATAGTAATGGAATTTTTAGAGTAAAAGGATAAATATATACTTGAATGTGCACAACACACTTTACCTTTTGTGAGATGGCTCCGAATGTATAGTTTTGATCTATGAAACCTATACTAAGATTGAAGTAGTCAATGTCCATATGTGAAATATAAAATTGAAAATTAAAAAATAAAAGAGAAAGGATTATATTACACTTGGGTGTTGATGAAAACCACGTTACCATTTCAACCTATTATAGGTTATGATTCCTTGTTAAATAATTAAAGAGTTGTGGTGATCGTGCCCCAAACTTTTGTAACTATGTACAATCTTGATTCGGGAAGGAAACATTCCCCAATTCTCATGAATGTGTGAAAAATTAAATAGTGTACTAACCCAAATAAATATGTGGAAAAAAGAGAGAGATCCATGTGGCTAGCTTCAACTCAAAAATAAATCACTATGCAAGTAAATGAGAGAACCAATCAGGCAAGGTTCACTTAAAAATGAATCAACCACTACATATAGCTTATAGATTCAAATGTAATATTTCACTCCAAATTGATCAATTTTTATCCATGTAAAAACAAAAATTCATGGTATCAATGGAATGAACAACGTTTTTACCCCTTCATATATGCAAATTTGATTGTGTATTTTTCTCTCAATGATAATATAATGCATGTGAGGAAAGTGAAGTGAGTGAAGTAAGCAAGAACAAGATGAAAAATATAAAATTCATATTTTACAATAGAAAGTATCATATATAAAAACATTGAAAGATATATATGATCAGGGAACAAAGGTAAATGCACAAAATTTTAAAATATGCATATAATCTAAAATTAGAAATAGGTGAGTAAAAAACTGGGTTTTGACCAAAATGTGTGGAAATAAGATGAAGATATAAAAAATTATAAATCAACCACTAAACCCTTATGGGAATACTCAAAAAATATAAGCATTCAAATAAAAAAGAGATTCATTGATTTCTTTTAATGATTTGTGATTTAAGATGAATTAAGATACACAAATAATTAAAACTATTTCATAAGGTAGATATAGAATGTAGTAGTCTAAATAATAAATTAGATTTGTCACAGTGATTAAAAACAGTAAATAAACATAAATGAAATTTATTTGCCAATAAATGGACACTATAAAAATAAAAATTCATGAAATAGTCATTCTTTGGTAAAATTTTGGGTTTTAAAAGTGTAGTAATGGTCTATAAGGTATGAATTACCTATGTGCAAATATGTATTGATCATTGTCAAAGAATAAATTTAGTGTTTTCTCGTGTACTAAAAATGTATTTAAGGCATATGTGTCCATAATATAAATCCCTCTACTATCACTAATGAATATGTTACTTAGTGTCAAATCTGTATTGTGCACCTTTCTAGGGTTTGGATGTTTATATGCATATTTACCTCATGAAGTCATACAATCATGTGTTTATGCTCTTTTAAATTGGTAAGAATAATATATTAATTTAAGTATTCTTTCTCTATTTACCTAATTCTCCATTTTACACATCAAAAATATAAGTGATAAAATTAATTAGGTCAAGAAACCTCAAGGAAGTTACAATTACGTATCATGCATGTTAGAATAAGACCTTATATAGTTCTTGTGTAGTGTAAATTGAATATCAATCAAGGTTTTTAACCTCATCTTCCCTTGACTTGATGATGTAAATACACGAATTTTTTTCTAAACCCTCATTTAGTATAAGTAGATGATATCAAAATAGCTTTAAGTAAAGAATGGCTAAGGGCGGCTCAATGTGAAAGCTCCTTCTCAAGTGTAGTAAAAAAATTAATTAATTGAAGTCTATAACTTATGTAAATATCTTTGTCTAATTATTAATTGGTAAATGATAATGAATTATTTATATATATAGGAATCCTTAGGACATGACATGCACAATGGCCAACTATATAAAATAGTGATATACAAAATCAAATGTGTGATAAATTAGGCCAAGGTAAAAAGACATAAAAATAAAGGGATTTTTTTTGAAAACCTATCAATCCTACACAAGATAGATTCAACAATAAAAAATGGCCACCGAATCCATCCCAAGAGAAATGAAAGCTTAGGAAGGGTGTAATTTGCTCAAAATATGGCTAAATAAGGCTAAAAAGTTGAAATGGATGAATGTTGAAGATATCTTCAAGGTATAAGGTCAAAACTAGAGTAGTGGAGGGTAGTAAATGTCTTAAAAATAGCCATCTATAGACTAGTGGACCAAGTGTGTAAAAATGGGCAAAGGGACTTGTACCAATTTTGGATGTCTTCACTTATATGGAAATAATTATCAAAGATTTGATGTCATGGTTAAAGAACCCTTTGAGTTTAACATTTTTCCTATCCAAGTGGGTCCAAAGAGAGTTCAAATCTTATTTCATATATTTCCTAAAAATAAGTCATATAATAGGTTACTTGTTAGACCTTGGATATATCATATAAAATCAATTACTTTAACTTTTCATCAATGCCTGAAATTTAGACATAAAGGGTAAGTAGCTATAATTTATAGAGGCCAAGAAATTCCAAGAGAAAAACAACAATAAGTCACTTTATAATAAGAGCCAAAAAATGAAATTCCAAAGCTAGTATTGAAACTAGGGAAGAAAATTTGTAAATCCATTCCAAGGAGAGTGTATGTGATCTTAAAACCAAAAAAATGCCCTTAAGTCCAATTAAACTAAGAAATCAATGGCATATGAAAGTGATTAGTACATGGATTATCATACATATGGATGAATTTTGTGAATATGATATTGTATAACACAAGTTATATTGGCTTGATTTATAGACACCTCTACGATATGTCACTTTGACTACTCCAAATTTTAGTCATATTATTGGTTATATTTTTTTAATAAACTACTTATCCTCATTATTTTATATCAATATTTGCTTTTGGATTTTTAATACATTGTTTCATATTTGTCTTTGCCTTATCTATTATTTATAATTTGTTTATCTAATTTGCTTTTTTCATCATTTGTTAGTGTTTCTTATGTGGATTTCCATTTTTATTCACATCCTTATGTATGTGTTATAATTTACCTTGTGCATCATTTTTTTGGGTATGGTTTGACATTATTTTATCCCATGTTATCTTTCTTGCCTTTATCTGGTGTCTCATTAGTGTAGCATCCTCACTGATGCTATTTAAAAGCACACCATAAATACCATTATAATTTTGTTTTTTTTGTAACATCCATTAATGCAACTTATTTGATACTAGTGATTAGATCCCAAAACACAATATAAATACACACACACACACACACATATATATATATGATATCGATAAGCAACATTAAAATGGATATCATATCCATAATTAATATTCTTGGATATATATGGATCTGATACACATGATTGAGTCTCAAATAACATGTCTCAGCTTGAGATAGGTTATGATCCTGTATTTATCAAACTTTGATCAATTATGAGTGCCCAAGTTAGTTAGCTAAGCATAAATTACTCTAAGGGCCTCAACAAAACTATCGATAAATTGAAAGAGTCCAAAAACCTATAAAATAACTACCATTTTACCAAAAATGGGCATCAGATGTAAAATATACAACATTATTCCCTAGCTATAGATATGCATATTTTAACCTTAAGTTTTGTTGTCAACTGTTGAGGATGCCACATAGAACCCTGCAGTGACTTTTTTCATTGTGTTGATAGCCTAAAACATTTCACACCTTAGTGGTAAATATTTGACATTCACATCAGATGACCTAAATTAATCAGAGTTTAATTGATAATTGTCTTAATTTTTCTATTCTCCATAGGAAAACTCATTCCCAAAATGTTGATCACCAAATGCCACTCATTCATTGATTTAGGGATAAATTCACGATTTTTCATACCACCTATGAAATATAAAAAAACAAAATTCATCAAAACTTATCTAAATCACTAGTCACCATCATCATTTCTTTAGAGATGTATATGAAATTCAACTTAAGTTATGAGATTTTGAAACCTTCATCCATATCATTTATCAACCACTAAACATGACCTAAGATTCTAGTTTAAGAAGACACCCATGTGTGATCATTATAAAATTCTAGTTTATATGCATATAAATGTTGAAAAAATTCCAATTCACCATAGATGTGGGATTTTAGCTTGGAATTTTTACAAAATAGAAGGTTATTTCCATTTCGGTGCATCGTCCATGAATTTAACTAAGAACCTTTGAAAGGTTATCTAATGATCTCAATATAATTAATAACTATCATCATTTCTAAGAAGTATCATATGCGCTTCAAAATTACCTCTAAAATATCAAATTTTAAAACTTCACCTATGTGGATCTCTCATGCATAGTAACTCACTTGGAAAAATCCTCCACTATGTGGACAATAAGGAATAAAGCACTTAGACTTATAAAGTCTAATTTGGCCTTACTCTAGGTGAATGTGGAACATATTTATTAGTTATTCTACTAATGACTCCATTTAGGTTTGAATCCACCAACAAGGCATATTATACAAAAATGCCTCTAGGGTAATTGTTAATAAAGTAAGGCCCAATTAAAACCCAGATCCTAATGGTGAATGATGTCCATAATGTTAAGATAGGTTAAATATTTATTGGGCATCATATATAATGCTTTAGTAGTCTTCATGCAAGATTTCTCTAAGTAAAAAGGGATAATTTCCATATGTGTGTAATCGATACTTAAATAGAATCACATTTTTATTACTTCAGTAATTAGCAATTAATTGATTTTCTAATGTTCAAAAGGTATTTTGTAGGCAAAATCATGAGGTATTTCAAAATTAGTTCCATTCACCAAGATCTTAGAAGGACAAATCAATGGTTTTGGTATTTTATAAAGGTTTTTTCACTATTTCACATCATAAATCATACTTTTTTACATCCACAACTTGGATTAAGGCGACATTGCAATTTAGAATTTTATATACAATCTTAAAAACAAGAAACACATTAAAAGGTTCACAGAGGCATTCATGCATAATGTAATTTTTTAACTTTCCATAATCATAATTACACAAATATTTCCATATTTTAATCATAAGGTACACTTTAACACCCCTTCATAATGATGTATATAGGGGATGTATCTAAAATTAGAGCCTAATGACTTCTTAATTTGTCAATAATTTTTTTTGAAAACATATATATGAGGTATTCCTCCATTGTAACACATGTTCTAATTAGGAAGACACGTTATTACCATATGCAAGTGTATTCACCACAAATGAACACATATACGGGCTATTATAGCTAGTAACAAATACTTCAAGTTTAGGAAGTTATAATATGCATATAGTATTACTTCAATAATTCAGAACTGATATGCCTTGAATTTTGGTTCACATTTTAATCTCACACATAGGTTACAAGTTATAAATCTAGAAAGTGTCTTCCACAATGGAAATAAGAAATAAAGAGAAAACACATAAAATTAGAGATAACCCTTAACATAGAGATGAAAATTTTATTACCATTCCCATAAAATACACTATTTTTCAATACCTTATTCAGAAACTCAAAATGAAAATATACTTCTAATAAGTGCCCTTACATTTATAACTCAAACACAATGGTTAGATATATAAACATAGAGGATCCATTTATACATAGGTATGAGAATTAAATTTTTAGGGAGTTAACATTATATCTAATTCAAAATTTGTTCACACTTGAATATACAAGTAATGCATATAGGTTGAGTGCATGATGATCCAAATCACATAGGCATATAATTTTAATATAGTAAGTTTGATAATCCATCCTCATTAGAATATCATATATTATAAGATATGCTTTTATTAAAATGCATTTTAAATAATATGAGTTTACTAATTGTTGGTCATGATTGTATGCACAGACACACTTTATGCAAGGATATAATTTTTGATTTACCTAGTTAAGATAAGATCTTCATGCCTAATATAATCCCATCACATTGTTATCCAAATCATGTTAATATATGAACATATGCAAGGAATCTCAAATGTTTTAAATGATAGAAAAAATAAAATGCATAGAACATATTATCCATCCTATTACTATGAAACAATATTCTTTTAATGCAGTCCTCTAGACATCGATGAATGTAATATCATTCATGAACATAAAAATATTAAAAATATTTGAAAAGGGAAGAATCAATGCTATAATTCATCTAGGAACATTAAATATTAATATTTTAAATCATGTAGTCTATTCATTAATTATTTATTAACACATGCATCAGATTCATCATCTTAGATTCAATCAAACAACGTAATATGAAAATACAACATTAATATGAGAAACACGTGCACTGATAACTCAATGTTTGTTGTGATTGTCCATAATATTATTTTCATATTATCATTCATAAAATTTTTGTTGTATGATCCTCCCATCCACCCTCATAATGGGTGTAGGGGTCATAAAGGGATATTGAGGAATATCTACGCTCTACCCATTTCTAAACTAGATTTTCCTTCTAATTTTTTTGAATACCTTTACCCATTCTTCCATGGATTATCACATAACAACCAATAACCCACTTATCATATTCCTCATAATATTTATGACTGTAATAGGGTGCATGAGTGTCTGAAAGTAATTCCATACCCAATAAAGCAACATAAAAGGAAAAAATTATAAACATATGCAATAATTCTTGAAAAACAAGAAACATGTTAAAAGGTTCATAGAGGCATTCATGCATAATGTAAAGTTCTAACTTTCCATAATCATAATTACATAAATATTTCCATATTTTAATCATAAGGTACACCTTAAGACTCCTTCACAATGATGTATATAGGGGATGTATCTAAAATTAGAGCCTAATGACTTCTTAATTTATCAATAAATGTTGTTGAAAACACATATATGAAGTATTCCTCCATTATAACACATGTTCTAATTAGGAAGACATGTTATTACCATGCGTATGTGTCTTCACCACAAATGAACACATATACTGACTATTACAACTAGTAATAAATACTTCAAGTCTAAGAAGCTCTAATATGTATATATTATTGTTTTAACAATTCAAAATTGATATTCCTTGATTTTGGTTCATATTTCAAGATCACATATAGGTTACAAGATATAAATCTAGAAAATGTCTTCCATAATTCAAATAATAAATAAAGAGAAATCACATAAAATTAGAGATAACTCTTAACATAGAGATGCAAATTTCATTACCATTCCCAAAAATACACTTTTGTTCAATACCCTATTTAGAAACTAAAAATTCAAATATACTTCTAACAAGTGCCCTTACATTTATAACTCAACCAAAATGGTTAGCATATATAAACATAGAGGATTCATTAATACATAGGTATGAGAAAGACATTTTTAGTGAGTTAACATTATATCTAATTCAAAATTTCTTCACACTTGAATATATAAGGAATTTATATAGGTTGATTGCATGATGATCCAAATCGCTTAGGTAGATAACTTTTATGCGGTAAGTTTGATAATCCATCCTCATTCAAAGATCATATATTATAAGATATGCTTAAATAAAATGCATTTTAAATAATAGGAGCTTACTAATATGTTCATGACTGTATGCGCAGACACACTTTATACAATGACATATTTTTCAATTTCCCTTGTTAAGATAAGATATTCATACCTACTATAATCCCATCGCATTATTATCCAAATCATACCAATATATGAACATATGAAAGGAAACTCAAATATTTGAAATATAAAAAATAAAATGCATAGAACATACTATCCATCCTACTACTATGAAACAATGTTCTTTTAATACAATTCTCTAAATATCATTGAATGTAATATCATTCATTAACATAAAACTATCAAAAATATTTGACAAAGGAAGATGTAATGCTATAACTCATCTAGGAACATTCAATATTAATATTTTAAATCATGCAGTCTATTCATTAATCATTTATTAACACATGCATTAGATTCATCATCTTAGATTCAATCAAACAACATAATATGAAAATACAACATTGAGGTGAGAAACATGCACATTGATAGCCCAATGTTTGTTGTCCTAACAATAACATTTTTTTCATATTATCATTCAAAAAAATTGTATTGTATGATCCTGCCAGACAACCTCACAATGGGTGTAAGAGTCATAAATGGATACTGAGAAATAATTAAGCTCTTCCTATTTCCAAAATGGATTTTCCTTCTAATTTTTCTGAATACCTCTACCCATTCTACCATGGCTTATTCATATAACAACCAACAACCCACTTATCATATTTATCATAATATTTATGACTATAAAAGGGTGTAAGGGTATCTTAAAGTAATTCCATACCCAATAAAGCAACATAAAAGGAAAAAAATGTGAACATCTACAACAATTCTTCCCATAAACATTTTCCACACTTACATAAGATTACTAAATTTAGAGAAACTTTCACAAACAGAGTAAAATAATTAGAGAATTTTTTAAAAATGGACTAAAATATAAATATACTTTCATAAATGAAATAAATAAAATATAATAAGTCTTCACAAGAGAGAACAACTCGTACACATCTCTCTTCAAGCAATATAAGTGTAATATAGTTAATCCCCTTCGTATAACTAGTAAACTCACAAATTTATTTTGGGTTTTCAGCATTGATTATTCCCTCACCCATGTCTAATACCTAAAACTATTATAATCTTATTCTTAATTAAATGGGTTGTTATAATGTATTAAACTACCTCTGACTAACAACTGCCACTAGCTTGAGTTTATCACACCTTACTCAACACATAGTCAAAGCCTCAAGCTAGTCAACATCAATAATACATCCATGGGAAACACATTTACTATGAACTTTTTCTTCTCCTCATTAACCCCATAACACACATGGAATGGGAAAAAAAAGGAGAATAATAAATTTTAACAAAAACACAACACTGTTAAAATAAATGCTTAACAAACATCTAAGATGAATGGAAATATAAATCAAGAATTGATAGAGAGAATACCTTCATAATATGTAATAAAGATACATGATAGGGATTAATAAATGGCTCCAAAAATTAGTTGAGTCTCTACTCTCTACATAACTCCTTCCTCCTACTTCAAAACAATGCAAAAAACATGTCCCTCTTTCACTATTTATTCCTCTATTTATGAATATGCCCTACTCAAAAAGTATATTTATAAATTATTAAAGTGAGGATTCTATAAAGTTAGGTTAGAATAACAAAAATAAATCAATCTTAGTTTGCATTACAAAGGAGTAGAATGACTTACATATTAATAGGCATAGGATCTCCTTGAAATAATGAATCCTATGTTATCCTTAAGCCTAAGATAGTGAGTTTAACTAACTCGTGTAACAATCACACAAAAATAAATTATCATTCCCTCCCCTATTGTGAATATAAATCAAAGATTCATACTAATGAATTATAGTATGTAGTCACAGAACATGCACATGACCATGACAAAAATGTAGATTGTGGGAAATACATTTGACATGAATAAGGACCCATCAACCTATTCACGAGAATACATGTTTTATGAATTGGGATCCATAAACCAACTCATACAAACTCATCAACCAACCAGTCATGTTTCTTACAAATTACATGTTTGCTACACTAAGATGATCCTTCATATTATCATCACAATGGAGATATGTAATTTCTAATTATTTCATACCACACATTTGAATAGGAATGTTCATCTATTATTATTCAATCACACACACACACACACACACAATCTTAATAGATATAATATTCATCACCATGGTGAGAATAATCTTGGCCACTAGGTAGAGAAAATATCCATCCCAATCAGTCTCTTTAGCAACTAAAGATTGTTGTTCTAGTTTATCATCTATGATATCTTTCACTCTTTTATTATAGTACATAATAATATGTCTTGGATGATTACAATAATGATAAAGAGACTTTATTATTGAATATTTGTTTGTATCACTTTTTACCTAAAAATATGAGCCAGCCTTATTTCTTGATATTGATGCACTTTCCTCTTCTATGTCTTCATCACTTATTCTCTTTTATTCAACTAGGAGAGCTAAAATCATGTCTTCCAAGGTTTGAGAATGCATCTATCCAAGATTAAAAATAACATTGTTGTATTTAGAAGACAAACTATTTAACAAGATTGTTTTGACATCTTCATCTTCTAATATGACTTTGAATTCTGATAGTTGTCAAATGAGAGACCTTAAATTATTTATATGAATTAGCATGGACTCTACATCACCTGTCTTGAATATAAATAACTTGAGTTTTATCAAGAACTTTACATTTATTACTTTAGCACTAAATAATTTATTTAGATTATCCCAAATTTCTATGGATGGATTTTCTAAGTATATATAATGTAGCTTAGATTCTAAAAGAGTAAGACCAATAATGTCCTTTAATTTATCATCCCTACTCTACCATTCCAATAACTTATTATGCTTTGTAGGCAATTTTTCTTTTCCACTTACTATTCCCCGTAAGTTTTTGTTCATTAATTGCATCTATATTTTCACCTTTCAAGTGTGAAAATTAATACTAGAATACTTTTCCAAAATAATGTCCATACTTTAAAAAATGAAGAAAACAAAAACACAGGACATCAGTTTCTACTAATAATGCATCCTTAAAACTCAGAAATATTGACATAGAGGAGAATAAACTACTATATCTAATTACAAAAATCTATAGACTTAATCACTACTATAAAACCATCCCCTTTTTAAGAAAAATGATTTTCCCATTATTTTCCTATTTTCAGGATTTGACCTATGGACCCTTAATATACTAGCCTAAAGATTACAATTTTAACAAAATATATTATCTAATTTTGATAAAAGTAGTTTGACAAAATATTATATAATCTAAACTAAAACAAACTATATAATAAAAAATTAAACTTATGTCATGACCCTATTTGACTGCATTTATTTCACTTGCTACTACGGTTTAGTTATGAACTATTTAGGACATAATTGTTTGGGTTACTATGGTGAAAATTTTCTATGATGAATGTTTGATCTATTATTATTGTTGTTGTTGTTGAGATAGTTATTTGATATTATTTTCATTACAACTTTTGATATTCATGCTTAATGAGTTACAAATTCATTGTTTAGTTTAGTTATATTAATACTTTTAATGTTTTTATTGAATTTATTTCTCTTATATAGTATAGATATTGTTGATGGTTTGCTATAACTACAAGTACCATATATGAGATAGGTTGGATTTGACTGCGAGCAATCAAGTGAGATCAAGAAAGTGAACAAAAAGAAATAGTGAACTTAAAATTGTAATAGTGAGCTTTGACTATTATAAATGCTTTAAGTCATTTTCATATGTGTATTTTATATTATTGAATTCTTATCATTTAATGAGTTTTATTTCATTATTGATTTGATTGTTAGTCAGTTTTGACTTCTTCTTTGATTAATTCCTTTATCAATTAATTTTGACTCATTTGTTTTGAATTCTTGTTTGTTGTGCTTTTCATCTTGCTTAATTAACTTATTGACTTATAATATTTAATTGCTTTTCAAATATTATATTACTCTTAGTTGGAGTCTTGTTCTGTGTTTGTAATCTTTAGTGACATGGATGATTTGTCACAGTCTTGTTTTATTTAGATGAATGACATTAACTATTGTTATGATTCGAAGGCATTTTAAGTGTTTGACCTTGTCTTTGGCTTATGGTTTAATTACTTGGAGGTCATTATTGTTTCGGACTCTTTTTACATTCAAAGGTTATTATGACCAAGTCATATATTGGCATTGGCTAGGTCATGAGCGCCACGAACCATCATGGGCATGGTATTAGTTGAGGTGTTTATTTTGTTACTTGACTTTATTTAATGGCATTAGCTCACCATTCGATACAAAGGCATTGAGAGACTTCTAAAGCTTTTAGGGTTATTGAATGTTTATTTGGGTTGCCATTTGGAATCTATTTGCTTATGGAAATTCTATTGGAATATGGGTATGGTATCTAGGTTAAATAAGAATGTAATTAGTTGCATGAGTTTTTCTCAGAGCTTGAACTACAATGATCCTTTTGTTTTGTCAACCATGTAAGATTTTTTATGGAGTTTTTGGTGGTTTGAGTTAGATTTAATGGGTCGACTAGTCTTTTGAATTTGACATGGAAAAGGATGGAAGCTCATGGAGCCAAGGAAAAATAAGTAAAACTCACATTATTTACATTCTTTTGGCTGGTTTTTCAAGTAAGTAATGCATTTAAAATTTTGAGTGGCTTTATAATTTAGTTTTATTAATATGGACTGAGTTTTTATTTAAAAATTAATGTAGTCATTATATTATTTTATGACATGTAAAATAAAGTGTTACAGTGTTTTTTTGCATGATTAAAACCTTAAAGGGTTTGAGTTCGAATCTGGGTTGTTATTATTTTAACAAAAATATTTTTAAAGCCATATGACCTCGGTCATGGATTACATATAATAGTTTTCCATGTGTGTATATTATGAAAAGTTTTATTTTTTTTATGGAAGATCATTGTTATTTTTAAAATCCATTTAGAGATATGACTATGCACATTGTATTATGGGCTTTTGTTATTTTTTGAAAGGCCATTAGGCCACAATTATGAACAATTGAAACAAAGTTGTTATTTCAAAACCCTAGCTATATACTTTGAGATTTATTTGTGTTGTTTGATTTGAATAAATACAAGCCAATGTATTTTAGGTCATGGCCTTAAAATAATATAAAAAAATACATGAGTTGTAGATGGGGTTCGAATACCATCTAGGTTTTGCTTAAAGTATTATTTTATTATTATTTAATGTGTTTCATTTTTAATTGTACAGCTAGGAAATTTGATTTGGGTCATTATGGGTTTTTGACTTATGATGGGAGTCTATCTTATCCACTTGATGTTGATTATATGCATGATTGTTTGACTTTGGATTATGGATTATTTTGATGATTGCACACATCATGAGTTTTAAATCAGGTTTAACTTTAAACATTCATATGAATGATTTCAATTGTGATTATAGTAACTAGTTAGTGATAATGACATTGGGATCTTTTCATCATGATTCTTCATTTGACCTTATTGGTCAATATTGATCTAGCACTTTAAGGTCATGGATGTTGTTTTCTTGATTAGTTTGGTTGACTTTATTTTCACTGGATGTGTGAATATGTTTCCTTGCATGAGAACTTGAGTTGGGTTTTTAACGTCTTTTTGGACTATTTTAAGTTTTATAAGGATGTTTTGAGTATCCAATTTATTTTATTTCTCTAAAATTATTTGAGTCATTTAAGTTCATTTTAATCAAATGGAATTATTTAAGGAATATTATTTGTATTCAAGGTTACTAATATTAATTCAATTGATTTATATTGGGTGTTGTACTCTTAACATTCAATCTTGGAATGCTCTAAACAAGCCTCAGCAGTTAGACTAACTACAAAGGTATTAGTGTTATTAACCATGAATGTAAACAGTTTTATTTGAATGTTTTTATGATTTAGTTTTGTTAAGTCAATCTCAATTGACATTATACCTTACTCACTTCTTTTGAATAGCTAAAATCACATCAAACTAATGGATGGGGTGGTCTAGGGTGAATTATGGCTGGCCTCATTGGGATCAAATAGGTGTACATTTACTTCATTGGATTGTGTGTTGAAGATTATCTATTATACTTACTTTGGTTTAGTTATTTTGATAGTCAATTATAAAAGAAATTGATTCATGAATTTATAATTAGCTTCATTAATTATATTTAATATGATATGCATTGTGATGTTATGCATACATAAGTTAAGTTATTTGGCAAATATTAAAGAGAGGTTGATCTTTTAGTTATCATACCATTCATTAATGTTGTCATTTACGTATGAACTGGGAAAGTTAAATGACATATTCATTAGTTCATTAAAGTGTTAATAATAATTATTTCCATTGTTGTAAATTATTTTTTATTTGATTGGGTAAAATCTAGGTTTTTAAAGGGACCTAGAACCATGAGAGTGAAGTACAATAGGATTAACAGGCCAAACTCAGGGTCAAAGAGTTAAAAAACAAAAAATAATAGAACAGTGAAGCAAAGGTCCCAAGACCAAAGTAGAACAAAAAACTAGAGTGTTTTAGACACCCAAAGCTAAGGGTTTTAAGATCTTGTAACTAGAAATGTACAAATGCATTGTTATAAGGTGAATCTCAAAGGGTGAACTCCCTTTGTCATGTCTTCTTAGAGGGCATCCTAGGAGGTCTGCTAGAGAGGAAAGTCTTTCATGATTTAGGTCCTCTACACAACCATGCCAGATTCTAAAAATATTTAGCTCAACAAAGGCTCATGAGTCCTTAGTCATTCCCATCTTCCATATTTTTAAATCCAATGGCTCGAGACCAACAAGACGGATGTGACAACAAACAACTCCAAAAAGATGGATAAATTTAGAATTTGAATTTTTGGGATCTAAACCTATTGAAGAGAAATTTTTTAGATAAAAGTTTCTTGTATAAATTATCATTTTAGTCAACCATAATTTTAAATCTAGGGACTCGAGCCTAAATAGATGGATGTGACAACCCATCATCCAAGTTTTCAAATCTAATGGTCCAAGTCCAACAGGATAAAAGTGATAGTTATCATCCCAAAGAGGTAAATAGAGATAAAATTTGAATACTTGGAAGTAGTTCCAATTAATAGAGTTAAAACAGTCTAAAAACTATGAGACCAACTATTACAGATTCCAACAGGCCAAAGGTGATGGTAACGATAAGGAATGGTCCATGCCCACATGACCATGTCATCCATCTGCCAGAACATCCATGTTGGAGGTGACAAGATCGAGTCTCGAGCCTTCTTAAGAGCATGAATCTAGTGGGAATATTTGATTAACTAAGTCAATGTAGCACACCAACCACCATAAGAATGTAGACATCTCCATAGTTCAGCCAAGCAGGGTGAAATGAAAAGAAAAACACAAGTATATAAATGTAGAAGCAATGACTTATTTCCTTGGTTGGGAAAGCATGGTTCAAAACCCTACAATGACAAGTGTGCACCCTATCACCAAAGACATGTTTATGAAGGGCTTGGAAAAGACCCCATAACATTTGCCCAGTAGGTAATGGGATTTTCATAATAAGATGAGTTAAAATCAAAACCAAGAGGATGTTTCTATTGGAGGTTGTAGAATTAGTCTCAAGACAAAATTGGCAAATGTAGAAAATAAAATTGTCAACAAGCTATTCCTCCAAATATGAATATACCTAGGAATGAATCTGGCTCTAAACTCTAGTTACCATCTGAGTAGTGACGAATCGAGATCGTCAGTTAGAAGGGATCAAACTTAGAGGTAAATTATAAATCTGGTAGAAATGAATCCTTCTGGGAAACTTTCCAACTAAGAACAATAAAAAAAATTGATCGATCAGGTTTAAATTCTTTCCCAAACTAACAACAGGACATGATCTAGATCATAATGACGCCTGGATCCCAAATATACTTCCTAGTCGATGGCCGAAGGAGCCAAAACCCTTCTAGGGAGCCAAGGGTTCTGACCAACCTAATTGGAAGCTTCCAACACTTAATAGATAGCATTCCATCCCAATAGAGGCCATGAAAACCACCAATTATAGAAATAATTGGTTGAAACAAATACCAAAAAGTATAACTAATTGCTTGGTCTGACCATTTATCCTTTGGTTTTATTGAATCTAGAGAAAACCCAATGCTTGCCACATCAATCCCCAAAGCTAAAAAATCAATAGGTTTTTGAAACATACCTACCTTTTTTATCCCATCACCATTCTCAAGCAAGACCTCAGCACCCATCTCTACCATATGCTCTCCTAAAAAGGAATCACTCAAGGAAGAGTAGTTAGTTATAGAAAATATTTTTTTTTGGGGGGAGAGGGTGGTCCAGCCCTAGTTCCTTCACCACTAACATTTTGTGCCAAGGGGCTACCTTTGGTCAAAGGTTATTATTTTCTAGCATAACCTTGGCAACATTCCTCCTAAGTTTTGTGAATATTTTAGGGCATTTTCCAAGCTATACCTCTGACCCTGATAAGAACTTAATCTTTTCCAACAAATCCTCCATGGCTTATTCTAGCAGTTCCTCATGCTACTCCTCCTCAGTCAATTGAAATTCAATCCCCCCTTTGTAAACCCAATCCTCGCCATATTCCAGAAAATCCTCCTTTCTAGCAAAATCTCCCTCTTCCTCTGCATCCTGGTGTTAAAAACTTCAAAATACCCCAAGTGGGAAATGCCTCTCCATCTCATTGTTGTAAATTATTAATTATTGTTGAACATTTAATTGTCAAAGATTGTATGGCTTGAGGATTTGTTTGAAGGTAGAATTTTATTTGAACCTCATATTCTTATACATAAATAGATTACATTGATGTAACTTAAATAAAGGAAACAAGTTCAATCAATAATATTGTTATATGTATATGCATGCCTAAAAGTGCTTAAGTGTTATGCTTAAATTCGGAAGGAGGATATATTTATTTGCATAGTTTTACAAGTTCATTGGGTTATCTAATATAATGAATATGTGTTCACGAATATTGATAAAGTTCATATGATTATTCAACACAATTAGTCTTCTTACCTTAGGTTAATGGCGTTGAGATAGTTGGATAATGGAAACTATAATTAGTTATTTTTGAATCACACTTGTAAGATATAAGTGTGAGTTACTATGAGAGATTTATATTTGCTAAAGTGTACAAGAAGTTGGAAAGTCATACTTTGTATGAATAAAGTGTAATAATTTACTTCATGTGCAAATTGATATATTTTCCTCACAATAAACAATTGTGGCATGATAACCTTGTGTTTATATAAAGACTCTAAAATTACCTTAAAATATCCAAATCTATATCATCAAGAATGAAATCATTGGTAAATTGAGATGGTGTCTTAATTGGACTTTCACAAAGTATAAGACCTACCTTAACCTATGAAGGGTTGTAATTGATAATAAATTTATGTTGAAAATTAAATTAAAATAACTTAAAAAGTGATTTAAAGATTCAATATCTTCTAATGATTATTATAATGTAATTATCTTAAATGGAACTAATAATATCACTATTTGAAGTGATGGAACTATTTTGGGATAGCCTTGATAAATCAATTGGAACTATTGGATTGTTCAATTGTTGCTAAGATTCAATTAATGATATTCAAAAAATTATGCATGTGTTAAGGATAAGAAAGATACTTTAGGAAACAAGTTTTTAAATGGTTAAGCCTTTAAGAGTCCTATATTCCAATGGATATGAGGCATGATGTGTTTGAGGAACATATGCTTCTTACTTGGAATTGGCTTATGGAATGATAACATGGTTTCATAATTTTATTTAATGATAAATAATTATTATGAGACAATGATGTGAGTCATAATCATTATTTATGAAATTAATGTCTTCCTTGAAAGGTAAGAAAGATAAATTCTTCTAACTTATACTATTAAATAGTTAGGTTTTGCTTGGTCTAAATAATGTTGACCTAAGAGGAAGTTTGATTCACTTATTTATTAAAGATAAGTGTTAAACCTTGTATAAGTACATTGATTTCCTTGAACTTGTGATTATTAAAACTATGGTGCTTATGAGTGATTATGTAACCTTTTAGGGTTGACTAAACTTAATGAGATCATTAAGCAAATATGTGTTGAACTTTACCTTTAGACTAAACCTATCTTATAAATAGGAAAGATGTTCCTAAGAGGAATATAAGCATGGTTGTTGAAACATATCAGGAAGCTTAATCAGTACACTTATACCCTTGATTAGCCTCTTTAAGTTACCTACTAGCAGGATGTCAATCCCATCCATTGCTTGTTTGTGATCTTTGTAATGTGTTCTAAAGCTTTACATTGCTTTAGAAAATAGTATTTTTTCATGATCATTGCATGTTGCTTATGAATTTGATATATCTTGCTTATGTGAGCCTAGTATGATGATTCTATTGTTTAATCTATCTTAATTTCTACAACATGTTGAATTTTTTTGATTTACCCACTGAAGTACCAATTGTTTTATAGTTTATGCAAGTACTCAGGTAGGTGTATAAGTTAGTGACAACTTTACTAGGAAGACTACATTGAATTATGTGGATAGGCTTGCATGAGTGTTTCTACACTAACCCTTTTCTATATGAATACTAAGTGGTTAAAACACTTCTTAATGAATTCCTTGATATGTTATGTACTTCGTTTAGTTCCTGTGTTGGTTATGATATAGTTATGGATCTCACTTCATCTTTCCATGCTAAACTCTGATTAAGTATTTGTACCATAATTATTTATCTCGGTGTTATAAAAAAATTGCTTATTACATATTGGTATCAGAGCAAAGTTATATTGCTCTAGGGAACTTTGAAGAATGTTTTCTTGTTGTTTGTCTTACTGAGTTGTTGTTTGTTTCACCTTAGGATGGTGAGAACAAGATCTTGAATGGCAAATAACAACCCAAGTAATGTTAACCCTGGTAGAGGTAGAGGTCACAGGGTCAATATTCTTGAAAGAGAGACATTCCTATCAACAACATTGGAATAAATATTTGATCCCCTAATTGTGATGAAAATAACCCTAATATTAACCAGGAGGCACTTTTAGATGGGATACTTACTGCATTAAATGACTTGCAAAACAAGTCGAATACCCAAGAATGAAGATTGAACAAATTAGAGGGTGTTCCACCTGAAGAATTGCCTTTTATATAAGAAGGGCAAGTTGGTGAGCAAGAGCTTCAAGACAACTTTACCAATTTGGTTGATCCTATCATAAAATAACTAAAAATGTTGCCACCACCAACCTTTTGAGGTGAGGAATAAGGTGATACAATTGATGAATGGTTGGTTCACTTGTAAAAGTATTTTAATATACATAATATGTCCTATAATATGAAATCAAAAGTGGATACTTATCATTTAGTAGGATCTACAAGTCTTTGGTGGAACCATATATGTGCCTTAGAGGCTTACCAGTTAATGACTCTTACCTAGCCTACTTTTGAAAGGCAATTCAGGAAGAGGTATCTTAGCTCAAACTTTAAAGAACAAAAAATAATTGATTTTCAGTTGTTAAAACAAGAGAATATGTTTGTAACTGAGTACAAAAACAAGTTTTTAAACTTATTGCATCACGTTAACTACATACATGATGAAGAGACTAAAGTTATAAAATTCAAACTAGGGTTAAAAGAGATATTGATTCATGATGTCAACATGACCAATCCTAAGTCTCTAACTATTGTTATTGAATCTTCTCATCATGTAGAAGAGAAAGAAAAAGCTCATCAAAAGGCGAGGTAAGATTTTAAGCAAAATAGAAAATAGTCTAAGAATAAAAATATCTCCCCTTCACCTAATAATTTCAAGAAATCTGATCCAAACCATAGATTTAATAGGAGTACGAGTGGTTTCAATAAATTTCAAGGGCAGAATGAAAATTTTAAGAATCAAAATTCTTTTAAGTTAGTAAATTTTAAGATAAATCAGACCCAAGGTTGTTAAAACATACCTACCACTGGGGAAAATATCATTCTTGTGTCACCTCAAAGGACTATGGTATGTTGGAAATCTAGAGATAATCGCTATCACAAGGATTGTCCGAATCTGAAAATAGGTCAATAAGCTAACCATAGGGTCTATGCAGATATGGATAATATAAACTCATATTTTCTAGCAACCCCTATCAAATCCAGAAGTAAATTAGATGATATTTATGTTTAATTTTTTTTTATTAAGAGCAATGGATAGTTTTATTAATCCAAAGTTAGTAAATAGCTATAAACTGAATCCCATGACATTGAAAGATGGTTGGAATGTTGAGTTCAGCTTAGGTAAAAAGGTATTAGTTTTTAAGTGTCTTGAATAAATAAGCTCAGACTTAGGTAATTTTTAGACCTAAGTTAACTTATTTTTAGTTTTTCTTGGTTCTTTTGATGTCATTATAGGCATGGATTGGTTGCAGCAACATAAAACCAATCTAGATTGTTGTAATAAAGTAATGAAATGTTGTGAGGACATGATATTTATTATTTTCCTCATGATAAAGGTGGTATGATAATTATTGATATTTATAGATAAAGTGTTGCCCTATGTGTTAAATGTGTAGTTTGAGTAATTGAAAGCAAAAAATTTTGAAAAATTATTTTATGACAGTACATTACCTTTAGTTCACCCTCTGATAAAGCCAATTGGAAAAACATCGGGTTTCACACTTTGATTATTACCATTGCTCCCATCAAGATCGAGAGATATTTTGTTACCAAAATTATTTGGGAGGTTTTCAAAACTGACAAACCCTATTTAAAATGGTTGGGTGATGATTTTTGTAGTGGCTTATCCTTTAATGCTCACAATTTTTGGTGGTCTCCCATTATGATGAATTCTAGGCTGTTGTTAGTAAAAATGCCATGCATGAATGCTTTGGGGTTTTTAAAAAAAGGTATTAATATTGTTAAAGATTTGATTTCTTGTCATGATTGGGCTACTTGGCCTCTACTAAAAGATAGTTATAAATCAATTAATTCAGACTTACCTTCCATTATGCACATTTAAGAAATGATGCCTGATGTAATGCTACATAAGATGGGGTTGCAATATCCACATGCTTGGTGGAAGGATTGGATATGGCATTGTGACACTCGTTTTAAAAATTATTCTCCAGGTCTCTTTTATCAAATCATAATCCTATTCTATTTGGTTTTGGACAAGTTGAGTGTTGGAATCTAAATTCCTCGCTTTGGAGTTGGATTGCCAGACTTAACTGGATTTGAAATGTTAATCTCAAACCCAAAATCACTCATTTTCTTTGGTGTTTGGTATATTATGGCCTTCCCCTCAAGGAACACCTTTTACATATTAGTATTCTTTAACCCAAGCATCATGCTTGTTCTAGGACAGAGTCCTTCAAACACATCTTTTGGGCTTGTCCCAAAATTCAATCTACTTGGAATTAGATTTATAGCCTTTTTTAGTCATTTCACCCACTACAATTCTCTTAGTGTATGGTATTTTTTGGGGATAATGCTCAATGGCCACCATACATAGCTTTTTTATGGAATTTATTTTGGGATATAATTTTATTTCTATTATGAAAAATTAGGAATTTAGCTCTGTTTAACAATGAAGAATTATCTTGTCACTTTTTTGTTAATGATGAGGTGACTATTAACTCTTTGGTTTTCATGCAGATTTAAGCGACTCTTGAATTTTAACACTTGTAGGAGTTGTTCAACCATTTGGGGAGTGCTTTTTGTACTATATTTGTGTCACTTTGGACCATCCAGCTCATGAATTGGGGTGCCGATGATACCACTCTCATAATCATAGCCGTTTCTCCACTCCTCTTCCTCATTTGAGGGGCCGAGGGGGTGGAGGCGAGGTGTGAGGGGAGGTGATGAGGGGACAAACAGGGTGGGGGCTGGCATGGGAGGGATGGAGTCTATCACCATCTCATGGGAAGTATGTTACTATCTATCCCAATGGAGCTCACCTATACAGTGAAGTGGTCTAGTTGGCAGTGTTGTTCAACTACCTCTGAGTTGGGGCATTACTATTTCTTTGGCTCCTCCATTCCCTATTGAGGATGGTTGGGTGGTGCTTGATCCTCCTCTAGTCAAACCTTTTACTTAGAGTCCCTAGCCTCCCAAAGATGATCATCCATTACCTTCTTTTGGGGCTTTGTTATGATGTTTTAGTTGCCATGGTTTTTTGGTTCTTTAGCTTACCATGCTTTACCAATTTTTTTTTTGTTTTGCGCAGATTTATGTCCTCCAATGTGGAGTACATGCCATGAATATCATCCAACCATTTTACTATTGTAACCATCAATGTATATTGTTATTATTAATTGATTAATAATAGTGTTACTAATGTATTTTAATAGTAAAATACAAAACATAACTCCTCCTTTCATTTAGGTTTATAATATTTTACTAAATTTATAAACTATAAATTCAAAACAATCACATACATTTATAAGACGATAATATTTTTATGGTTTATGATAGATTTATATATAATCACGACTAATGATCAAGGTCTGGCATAATAAAATTTGGAGCATGGTTAATATTTTTAAGAAGAAATATAATTTTATTTTATTAAAAAAACAAGGGCCGCATAATGACGAGTCTGTCTTTATATTGTAAATAAGGAATCAAAATCGATGAAGATATAAAGATAATTGTAGACAAGATTCATTTGCAAAAAATACATTGTGTGGGTTTGGGGGTGTACCCCATGCTTTAATGTATTATCACTTACTTTTTGTTGATAGGTTTCAGCATTCCTGCTAACTAAACTTATTTGTTTTTTTTAGTTTTATGTTTTTCCCCTTGGTTCTCTATTGGTTGGCTTTATGCTAGTTTTTCTGTTCATGCGTTTCTTTGTCGAGTTTGTGTTGTAGGGGACTAGGCCCCTTGTTGTGTCCCAAATCCAGTTTGGAGTACTAGTCTTTGTAAAAGCTTCCTCGTGGTAGTTCATAGCTTTGCTCAAAAAAGTTTACCTTTATTAAAAAAATAAAGGTTACAAATGATGATTGTGTTTTTTTAATATTTTCTATAGAATTGTAAAGGATTGAATTAATTTAATCTAGTTTGTAGACATGTACTTAACATGTCATGTGTCAATTTCGTAGTTGCCCAATCGTTGTCTTAGGTGTAGTAGACCATAAAGTTAAGTTGCTTAACATTATTAATATTTATTCGTAATATATACATGAGCCATGATAACTACTTATAATGTTAGAAATTAACTTTATATAATTTACTATTTCACATTTATATTTATGATAACTAAATGTTTATAGATATTTTTAATGTAAGTCCATTTGTCCATACAAATTGAAGTTATTGGCTGGATAATTATGATGTAAATATCATTAATGAGAGGCTCAAGCTTTAAGTATATTTATATAGTCTAAGTGAAATTATTTTAGGGACTAGAGATTTGGAGTTAGATAATTTGTCAATTTAACTAATTTGTAAGTGCTCGCTCATGATCATGAAGTTTAGTTTATTAAACTTATTTCAAACCAATATAGGCATGTAAGATTTCTAACAGAAGTCGAGAATGTTTGGGATTTTGAAAGTTTTAAATCAATAAATATAAATATATAATTCTAATAAAAATAAAAAATAGTTAGAATTTTGAAATAATAAAAAAAAGACAAACAATAAATACCGTCCATGTATGTATTTCAATAATTAAATTGGTAGGTTAAAATTAAATTTTATATGATTTTTTATATAATTTATGAACATATTATTGATTTAGACCAATAAATATAAGTAGTGATTTTTAATAATAGTCACTATCATAATAGTCAATATTAAGAGAGATAAAATTATAATGATAATGATTTTAAAAAAAATAAATTTATTTATTTAATCATATTTCAATTAAATTTTTAATAAATAATTTTTATATTAAATAATTAAATATATGTTATTAAATTTATCATTTTAAAAATGAATTTATAATTAATATATTAATATAAATATAATATTTCATAAAAATAAATAAAAAAATACTCTTTATATTAAATGAATCAATTTTTTAATTGACTTGGCCCCCCCCGCAAACCAAAAAAAAAAAAAATTAACAATTCACAGGTACAAATAATAAAAATTATAAAAATAAAATTTGGTACTATTGATTGGCAGGTACCAATAATAAAAGTTATAATTTACTTAAAAATAAAGTTTATTACTCTAAATTGAGAAAACCTTAAATCAGGGGAATGCATCTCAGATTCTCAATGCAATAAAAGCCATGCAGGATGTGACAATTTTCCAAATCTACCCTCGTTCTATAATTTAGGGATTAAAAACAAATATTTTTTCGTCCACTTGTGGATAACCACATGTAAATAGCAATCATGGATAAGCATCCGCGTCATACAGTAATTGAACAAATCATGCATTATTTTCTGCAAATTAACGTCATCATTTCCATTCCTTTATATTTCCCTCCCACACTGCGCTATTTAATATTCTCTTTCAAACTCTGAATAATTTCAGTTAATCGTGGAGAGCAAAATAATGGAGTCCACGCCTCAGGCTCGAATCCCTGCACAGCGCCTCACATTTGCATATTATGTGACTGGTCACGGATTTGGCCATGCCACCCGAGTGGTCGAGGTATTCTTCGATCCTTCCTTCTTCCATAATGTAATATTCATTATTCACCATTCTTAATCTCAATAAAAAAGTAATTTTATTCATCTTTTGGTAGGGATGCTCCGTTAAACATTGGATTGAAAAATAATGTTGAATTTATTTGTGTGATTAAGATAATCTCGACTTCGACTCAATCATTTAGAATAACTTTCCCAAACGATAGACCAGGTAAGTAGATGTTTTTTTCAGATCACAACTTAGCCAGCATGTCTCATGAATCAGGGGCATATGAAATGCTTTTGGAAGCAAGGAAGTTTTTGTTATTTTTATTTTTTTATCTTATCCTTTTGCACTGTTCAAATTTTGTGTTTTTTTTTGGTCTTGATCATTTGACAAAGCCTTCGGTAAATCGGGACTTGTCAATCGATAAAGAAAATTATATAATTCCAAATTTTATCTTCAAATATTTTTATGAATAATTCAGTGAGAAACTCACGATTTTGTGAACATCGTAAGAATTATTAATATTTTAAATTTTATTATTTTTATTATTTTTAAAGCAAATTCATCTTGATAAAGTATGGCACTTTCTATTTGGCTAAAGTTGTTTTTCAGATTTAGGGCACACTTGCATGGCATAAATAAAATTAGTATATCTTCTCAGAAAGGATAGTTTTAGTGGTTAATATTAATTAATGAAAAATGTTTTTTTTTTTTTCTATTTTCTCCTTGAAAAGTTAAAACATTTGAAAATGAAGATTGACCTCTATTTCTACCAAAATATATTTTTAATTTGATGATTTGCCAACTCTGCTAGGGTTCAGCAACGAAGTTTGCTATATGTAGCAAATTGCTTCTTGATTCCTTAAGTGCAAGTAATTTTCTGGGTAGGCAGGTGCAAATTGGTTTTCTCAAAGTAAATCTAAAACTACTTTAAGAAGCAGCCTTGTTCTGTAATATTTTGTCAATGCTGTTTGACTTACACTCAGCAGAATTCACTGTCAAAATTCTAAATGAAATAGAAAAGTATGTATTCAGAATGTTTTTTTTTTCTAAAACATGTAAAACAGAATGTTTTATTTTTCTAAAACATGCAAAATAATCCTAATTAGATGAAAAGAGATTTCATAAGTGCATGTTTAAATATGAAGTACAGACAGATAAATTGGTGAAAGAAGGTTTTGAGCTACTTTAGAAAGACTGAAACTAGACTCTGTTCATAACAGTTTGGCTTAACATAATCTTGTGCAAAAGCAAATAAAAATTTATGAAGGAAATTCATGAAGGTTCTTATAAAGTACTTGCAAAGTTTAAGGTTTTGATTTGATTTGAAGTTGATGGGGTCCAAAACTAAAGTTAACACCACACTAATTAGAACATCTGAGTTTGAAGCTTAGTGGCCGAGAAATCTTTTACCAGAGAAAACACACTGGTAATTGGAGGCTACATTGTTCCATTGACTGGGGATCAGACCTTAGCCTAGGTGAAATCACCAAAGTCTTGCAAAGGTAAGAGCCCAATATTCTCACCACTGCTATCCTGAAAAGAGTGGTTTCCCAACTTGATTGGACATAGACTCATACGGACACTACATAATTGTGGTGCTTGGAGCATCTGCTTGTAGAGCCTATATTTTTAAGCGAATAATATTGAATGTTTTTCATAAAAGTGCTAGCATTACCATTTTAACGAGCCCAAAATGCATTGTTCAGCACTTCAAAAAGAAAAGCTGCATGCATTTTTTGTCAAATGTAGCTTGACTTGGGGCCATTTTTTATGGCTCCTTAAATTAAGATAAAGTAATATGTGAATTGTTTCATATTTTGGTTAAATGTTGCACTATTTTCATTTTCAAAAGTATCTTTCAATGTAGCTTTTAGGAGAAAATAAGCCACACACGAACTATATCAAGGATCCTACCAAAAAGCCCAATCATGAAAAAATGGGAGGTCCTAGGTTCGAGTCCTAGTTGGTCCATGGAAAATAACATGGTATTGGAGCCAAATTAGGAGCCCTGCCCAAGGCACCAAAGTGTGACTCAAAGGGGGGTTTTGGAGAAAATGAGCAACCGTAACAAGGAGCCAACAAAAAATCCTCGATCATAAAAGGGTTGGTAGCATGTGGTAGAGCACCCCATTGTGTGAAATGGGATGTCCTATGTTTAAGTCCTAGCAGGTCTATGGGAAATAACATGGTATTAGAGCCAAGCTAGGAGCTCTACGCACCAAATTGTCACTCAAGGGGGGTGTTGGAGAAAATGAACCAAGCTCGAATTGTAACAAAGAACCTACCAAAAAACCCTGGTCACAAAAGGATTGATAACTCAATGGTATAGCTCCCAATGGGTGAAATGCGAGGTCCAAGATTCGAATCATGGCCAGGACATGGAAAATAATAGCTTAAGAAATCTATTTTCATTTACCTCTTGTTAGACATTGCCAAATGGTCCATCACCTTATGATAGATGCTTAACAAAATCTTGTATGAACTAGCCTTGGTAAATGGTTATCTAAATTTAACAAGCTATGAGAAAGGGATGTCACAAAAAGCTTGGGAAATTTCAAATAGAATGCTGTGAGAAATCAAAGTAATTCCATTTGGAACTTATCTTGATTCATCTTCCTTCATATAAAGAAAGAAAGAAAGAAAGAAATTATATTAATGTCCACAAATGACCAAAATTAGGTCAATGGGACTGAAGGATAGAACCATTAGCAATAGAAATTTCTAGGAAGAGAGAATCCTATAGGCGAACCAAAGAAATAAAGCACAAAGACAAAATAGAACAGCGTGTCACTAACACAAGTGTCAAAGAAACTAATCAAATAACAATGAGCAACGAACAAAAGCCCCAAGAGCACGTGCCAATGAAGACTAGAGGCGAATCTCATGGAATATCTTTGTCTGTGCCTGTAGTGGAGGAATCATCTCAATTAATATCGATCACTGTGAAAGATCTGTTAATGTTGTTTGACGAGTAAACAGGGTTGGAGGAGCTAGGTTGGGGGATCCCAGGAGGAAGCAAGACACTTCCTCTAGAATCCCTCCCAACATCCAAGTCCGGTGTAACTTCTGTTGTAAAAAAGAAGCTAGTAATATTAGTTTTCCCTTGTGGTCTAGGGGCAGTTGGCAAGTGGTAGATCCATGTTGTCGGAGAGGGGCAGAGGCATGTTGATGGATTAGAGTATAGCCACGATGTTGAGAGATAGCAGGCTTGGAGATTTGAGTAGTATGAGTAGTAATGATGCGCTGAGAGAAGCGCCGCCTAATTGACCTATTAGATCTTATGTGTGATGTACCGATGTCCAAAGGATGCTTAGTGCTACCAATCACTTGAAAGGGCGGAAACAAAGAGGTGATAAATATGGGAGCTCTAGATTCTCTAGACTCGTCCTGTAGGGATCTGCGCCGTAAGGACATCCTCGCGATGATAAAGATCTAGGAAATGTTGGTTTGTATATCTGAAGCAAAGAGGTGATAAATATGGGAACTCTAGAGCCTCTAGACTCCTCCTGTATGGATCTGCGCCGTAAGGTGACATCCTCGCGATGATAAAGATCCAGGAAATGTTGGTCTATATATCTGAAGAAAGTAGCTAGAGTGTTGTTCGAGTCTTTATAGAGGCAATGATATCTTCCCTAGATCTCATAATAAATGGGGCATCTGAAAATGAAGTGGTCCTCAGTCTCCACCTCCTGGAGGGAGCAAAGACGACATATCCGGGCTTAACGAAGAATGTGATGGTTTGCTTTAGCTCGTAAGTGGTGGGAACAAACTCTCATCTAGCCAAGGGGAAACCTCATGTTGTAAGATCAATGGCATTGGACATAGTAAGGGCGACAAATAATACTGTCCACCACTTGTAAGAAATGATTGACATAGAAAGCAAGCTTGGCGTTGAGGGCTCATGGGGAGAGATCCAGGTGGTTTGGATATAATGTCTATAGTCCTCTCTGGTATCTCTAGTGATGACGTCCTTACTCTTAGTGGGAAGAAGCCTAGGAGGGGCGTCCCACAAATACACGAAAGGGGGTAGCTTGTCAATAGAGATGCCAATAGAAATAAGGAGCACCCTGGTCTCAAAGTACCAACAATGTTGATGCTTGGTGGGGACTAGTGAAGCAATCCTCTCTGAAGAGCAAAGTGCTAAGTAGGGATGCCTCTCACGACCAAAAGCTGAATCCCCTAGGGATTTGACTCAATGGATGTAGAAAGTAAGCTTGAAGATAGTCTCAAGGCGTAGGGGGTGGGTGGCAAATTCAGCTTGAATGATGCATTGAGGAACTGTCCGCTTGCAACGGATCATGCGTTGCAACATGAGAGTTTGGACTCTCTCAATATGGGCGCAGTCAACGCCCCCCAGTCTAGGTCCCCAAACCTCTGAACCATACAAAACTTTAGGTTTGATGATAGTATCAAACAAGTGTAACTTGGAAAGGATGTCTTGGAAGTGGATCTGGAAACACTGACTTTCCAAAATAGAAAGAGAGGCATACCCCTTGCAAAGGCGTGGTTGAGCGACAAACTTCATGTTAAAGCTTGGACCCAAAAATTGGACCCCCAAATAAGTGTAGGCAGATGTGATCTCAAGAAATTCTCCTCTATAGAAAAACTAGAATCTGGAGAGAGCTCTTGTAGATATTGAAGATCATGACCTTACTAAGGTTGACGACAAGTTGTTGGAGTTTGTAGAAGCGAGCAAGGGCATCAAGTTGTCATTGTAAGCCCTCTGCAGAGTGGGAGAAAAGGACAACATCGACAAAAAGAGGATGGCTATAAGCACCTCATGCAAAAGACAACCATCATCCATATGGTTATGATGTCGAAGAAACTCCTCTAACTCATCAATGTATATGTTGAAAAGGGTCGGTGAGAGAGGACATCCTTGTTTGACCCCAATGGTACTCTTCACAAAGTTAGACAAACCATGAGAGGTACGAATCTGCCCAATGACTATCTCGTAAAGCCTCCAAGCTGTGGTAATTAGAGAATTAGAGATGCCAAAATCTCTCAACTTCTGGAAAAGCATGTGTCTCGGAATCAAGTCAAAGGCTTTCTTGAAGTCAATAAAACAACAAAAGACTTTAGAAGACCTATGACGAGCTTCTTCAATGATAGCATGGAGTGTAAAGATGTGGTCAATAAAGTGGCCATTTGCAGAACATGTAAATGCTCGTGTGCAAAGACATAGAGTGCCATATTAAATCATGCATTCCTTGTTGCATTGCTATGCCAATGGACAACAATCTTGGGATTTATACAGCATTTTCAATTCCCTCTAAGCCTTGGGAATCTATCAACATGGATTTCTTGTCTTGATTTCCCATTTTCAAGAACCAACATGACTTAGTGTTTATTGTAGTGGATATATTTTTCAAAATGGCCGACATGGTTTTGTGCAAGACAAGAGTTAGAACTCAAGACACAACGTGCCTATTCTTTAACCATGTTTAGATTCATTTCGGATTTCCCATATCCATTATTTCCGATTGCGATCTGAGGTTTGTTAGTCACTCTTGGCATTCTTTGTGAGAGATATTGGATACTCAGTTGGACTAGGCTATTCTGTTCCACCCTCATATAGATGGCCAAAGTGGTCAACCAAATACTTGTCCATTTGTTGCACATGTACAACAATGCACATCTGCACATGTAGGATGAGTACTTGCCCTTCATTTAGCATGCTTACCACAAAACTTTGAATATTTATAGAGGGCATAGCCCATTATAGACATGTCTTTGGCTCAAGGCAACCGCATCACTTGAAATTGCCAACTGTGTGCATACGAGAAGTGGACAAGGAAGATAAATTCATAGAGCACATTCAACAAGTGGATTAGCAAGTTCAATTGATTCTAGCACATCACCAAAAAAAGTACGAAATGTGCCATGATGCACATCGCACTCTTGGTGGGTGATAAAATTTCGCTGCACATTCAAAGTGCTTCAGTGGGCCACACCAGAAGATTAAGCCTCTGTGTTATGGCCCTTATTGTGCACAGTTGGGGAGAATGCCTCTATCCTTGATCTGCTGCTATACTTGGGACTTTGCCTAGTAATCAATGTCGAGCTCATCATGCCATACTTTACACATTTGCTTGAGCCTGCAACATCCTTCAAATTTGGATTATGAGCATTTGTAAATAGTGCCAATAGATCAGATCATTCAGATCATTACTATGTGCACCTTCCATGGCACACATCAGTTGTTTATAGTTGTCAAGGCCCAATAATATGCGGATTAGGCCAAGTGGTACAACCTTCATCAACTTTTGGTTCAGTTTCCATAGCTAACCAAAGATGTGAGGGGGCCATCCCTTATGAGGAAAGGGCAAATGATTTGAGTACAACCTCAACCACCCATGTTCTGATTTTGATCGTGCAGACTGGTGCCATGTAGTCTGGCACTCATGGAGTGATGCTATCCACCTTGAATGATAATGCTTCAAGAACAATGTTGCATAGAGAAGCTCTCGCAGATTGGCGCTCTCCTAGTTGGCACACCCTGGGTTGGTGCTTGGCCAACAAGACTTCTGCATGGTGCATGATCAATGCCAGCTCCTGCACTATTGCCCAACCCCATTGGCACTGCCTAAGTGATTGTCAAACAAGGCTAAACATTTTGAGTGAGGGAGACTTTTTTTAAAAGTATGTTAGTTACAATATGAAAAGATAATGCATTTCAGTTAGTTGGGTTCTTGTTTGGGTCATTGGAATTTTTGGGACCTGAAGGGAAAGTAAGTAAAAGATTAAAATAGACCCTTAGATGTTATAAGTTTTATTATGTTTTGGAAGCAGTTCTTTGTGTGCAGGTCTAAAAGTTTTATTTGTGGATGGGGAAGCAACCATACTCCACTTGGAGACTTCTTTGGCTTGAGTTGGTTTCTTACAATGTTTCACGGGGATGCATGCCCCCCCTTCCCAAAATCCCCATGTTTCTAGGATGGGGATGTCCCTGGGACGTGGGGATGTTAGGGGGACATCCCCCCTGCCGCACCTCCACGGCTGCCCCGAACCGCCGTTGTCCCTGGGACGTTTCCCTCCAAGAGGGGATGTCTCTGGGGCATCCCTTCAAAAAGGGGGCGTTTGGGGGACTTTGGGATGTCTAGGGGATGCCTAGACGTCCCTCAACCCCTCAAGAAATGCGTAGGCATCCCCAACATTGGTGGATGCCAAAAAGGCATTTTTTATTAAATTTAAAAAAGATTTTGGTTTGTGAGCCCTCAACCCTAACCTTAATTGCTAATGGGTCCCACCTCCACCCCCAAGGCCTTCCAAAAGCTTATAAAAATCCCTATCCCTCTCATTCCAAATCACACAAAAACTTCATTGAGTGAAGTAGAGAGTTGAAAGTAGAGGCAACAAGCTAAGAGGGAGAAGTTTACAAGAGTGAGAGAACATTAGGAGAGGGAAAGTGAGATCAAGAAGAGGATAGAGAAGCCAAGAAGACTCAAGACTCTTCAAGTTCATCATTTGAGCCATAAGGTAGGCCCTATCACTATGCATTTGATTCTTTGAATTTCTGATTTTTTGTTTCATTTGTAAATTGTATTATTTGATTCATGATTCATTTCCAAATTGAAAATTCTTATAATTATTTGTGATTCATTTAAATGCTTAAATTTTTAAATCTTCATTCAAATTAAATGCTTAAATTTCAAATCAAATGCTTAAATTTCAAATCAAATGCTTAAATTTCAAATTTATTTTGCTTTCATAAAATTTGAAAGTCAAATTAGGATCTTAACTTTTGTGTATCTATCTTTGCACTTTGTGCGACTTGAAGTAAGAAAAACAAAAGTGAAATCCTTGTTTGACAAATGTTAAGAACAAGGATTCTTATTTGTGTATTCTCTACTTTTGCGCTTTGTGCGAATTGAAGTAAGAAAAATAAAAATAAAATCCTTGTCTTAATCTCTTGCATTATGCATGGTTTGAATTTGAATTTTTAAATTATAAACTTACAAAAAAATTTATCATTTCTTGCAGTGTCATTATGAGTTTCATAGCATGAGTGAGGATGAGGGTCAACCTCAAGGGGTTGAGGTTGAAGCTGTAAGTGAAAATGATTCTGATTATGCACCTGATGATCCTAGTTTAGAAGCAAGGAGGGGTGACCGTGAAACTCAAACTAATTCTGTTGGGAGTCAAAATTATAGTTGCCCTTCACAAACCCTACAACAATATGCTAAGGGTCCCTTTGATCTGAAGAAACCTTTAAAACAATTTGCAAGCAAGGTACCAGCAAACCCTGGGACATTTGGGGGCACTAGGAAATGGAAGCGCAACATATGTGACCTTGAATGGTTTGGCAACATGATTAGAACAAATGCTCACTTCCTTATCCGAGGCAAAGGTGTAGATGTATATGAAAAGGCAAAAAAAAACTTGAAATTTAGGGTTGAAATATGTAAATTATGGGGTGCTAATGAAGAAGATGCACTTACATCTGCTACTTTGCCACCAAGGGGGAGGGGTCATCAGAGACAAAGTTCTACTTCTAGTACTTTTGAGAGGCCAATGAATCCATCTAGTTCAAGGGCAACAGGGCCTAAGGGGAAACACAAGGTGACCAACAATGCTTCGAATCCACTGGTAGAATTATTCAATGTGCAATCAAAGGATGATGCAGATGATGCCATTGGCAAATTCTTCTTTGCCAATGGCATTCCATTTAATGTGGCTCGCTCTCATTATAAGGAGGCTGTGGCAAAAATAATGAGAGCAGGATCATCATATGTGCCACCAGGGGAGACTAAATTGAAGACAACAATCATGGATAAGAACTATTCCAAGATTAATATTTTAATGGAGAAAATGAAGACTACCAGGGTCACAAGTGGATGCAACATCGTTATGGATGGGTGGACGGACATTAGGCATCGTCCACTCATCAATATTATGGTTACAAGTACAACTGGACCTTATTTCCTTAGGGCTATTGATTGTTCAAGGCATCGCAAGGATGCCGATTTTTAGTTTCAGATCCTCAAAAATGCTATAGATGAGGTTGGGTCGCAAAATGTGGTGCAATGTGCAAAGCTATAGGGAAGTTAATTTATGCAGCCTATAGACATATTTGGTGGACTCCTTGTTGTGTGCATGCCATGAATAATGCACTCAAGGACATGGAAAAAATCAGCAGGATCAAAGCAGTTGTTAGTGATGCTAGAGATGTGCAGATGTTTATCTGCAACCACCACACTTTACATGCACTCTTCTGGACCTTCTCCAAGAAGGAATTCTTGAAACCTGTAGAGACTAGGTATGCATCATACTTTATTCTCTTGGAGAGGATGCTTGAGTTGCAAGAGGGATTGCAACTAATGGTTATGACAACAGAATGGAATCGGTGGCTTGAGTCGAAGATAGAGCAGGGGAAGAGGGTGAAGGAGGTGGTGAAGAGTGATGTTTTTTGGGTTGATGCCAAATATATTTTCTCTATCATTACTCCAATCTTCACAACGATTAGATATGGAGATGTTAATGCACCTACCCTTGGAGAGGTGTATGAGTGCATTGATACTATGTTTGATCAAATGATCGCTGCTGTACGATAGGACCCCACATTGCAATTCTGCATAGAACATATTCAGCCTATCATTCATCACAGATGGGAGAAGCTCAACAATCCCTTGCACATGGCTGCCTATGCATTGAACTCGAGGTGGCATGTGCAAAGGCCTGGTACAGCTACACCTATACAAGATGCTGAGGTGAAGGCAAGGTTCATGAAGGCCATTTAGAAAATGTACGATTCTACAGAGGCCAACATCATTCATATTGAGTGGACAAAATTTGCCACTCTTAGGGGATATTCACAGGAGGCCGAAATAGATGGGGAGACAATGGCATAGGAGGAACCAATTTTGTGGTGGACTTTGCATGGGCTTGTTTCTTTGACTACCGATATAGCCATTTGTTTGCTGTCCCAGGTTTCTAGTTCTTCTCTTGTTGAGAGGAACTGGCCTACTTATAGCTTCATCCACTCCGTTAAGAGGAACAGGGTTACCTTTAGGAGGGCAGAGAAACTTGTGGCTATACATAGTGCCTTGCGTCTCATTGACTACAACACACTTACGTACAAGGAGAGTCCAGCAGCCAGATGGGATATAGAGCCAGAGGAGCCAGCACAGATTGATGATGATACTACACAGACAGGGCTGGTTGGTATTGGTTTGGAGGAACTTGGGCATGTGGAGTCCAACAATTCTAGTGATGAGGAGTTTGGTGAGAACTTTGGGGATGATTAGCCATTGACTCATTAGTATTTAGTATTTAATTTTTGAACATTGTTGATACTTGATTGTAATCATGAATCATCATTATGAAATTTTGAAAATTCTGAATTCGATATTTTGATTTTGATTTTCAATGGTCAATGTTTATTGGTTCAATGGTTCAAACTTGAAACTTCATTGTTAGAAAGTTAGAACTTAAATGTTAAATTGTTGATGTTCAATGCAAAATACTTATTCCTTATACATCTTTTTATAACTAATTTTTCCAGTACTATATGTATTTGCACCGCTCCCCCGTCCCCAAACTTAGGCCCCCAGTCCCGGAAACCCATCCCCGCGTCCCCCTGTCCCCCTGCCAGGAAACTCTGTGGAACTATGGTTTCTTACTTCCCAGGGAAGTTTTCTGTTCTGTGTTGCTTGGAAATGATATTTTAAAAGTGCTACAGTTCTCTTCTGTTCTGTGCTGCTTGGAATTGATATTTTAAAAGTACTACAGTTCTCTTCCATCTTCATATTAACTTCAGTTAAATATTTTATTTACATTTTACAGTTTTTAAACAGAAAAAGGAAATTATTTCTGTATGAACATTCAAGATTTCAGTTCAGGTCAGATTTCAAGTTTCAGATCTAAGGCTTACAACATTTATTTGAGAATTTCAAAAATGTGTAGGAGGTATTCAGTTTTGTCTACTACTCTTAAGATTTATATTTCTTCTTTTAGACCCATTGTTTCTACCGTGGGGTGTGTAATAGTTTTACAAAGACATAAATGGGCTCATAACTATCAGACCATTTGCTTGGCCCTATTTGCTATTTTTTGTGCTTTCCCTATACTATAGCATTTTTTGTTGATAGTTTATATTTGTTTTTATATGCACAATAATTATGTAAATTTTAATACAGTTTCTATTGCCAATTATTTGTCATAGGTAGTACGAAATCTTGTTGCAGCTGGACATGAGGTTCATGTGGTTACTGGGGCTCCAGCTTTTGTCTTCACTAGTGAAATAAGTTCACCCAACTTGCACCTTCGCAAGGTAGGCTACATCAAATATTTATTGCATTTGGAAGCTGTGTTCTTTGTTTCATTCGTTCTTTCTCAAGAATATTCTCTCTCAAAGTTTATTCTTATTTCTTCCATTAACTCTTATATGTTTATGCACTTGCAATGTTTATTTGATGAGTATTCTCAAGTTTGTTTGAAAACTTGAGAAGCATTGTTATAGGCTTGTGCTTCCTTAACGTGGAACTCAAAGCTGCAATAATGGTTATAGAATTGGAATGGATGCATACCCATCGGAGCTCCAAGGGAATGTAAGAGTGTTAATGTCTAGTTTGCAATATTATCGGAAACACAGTGCATATACGCACATGTGTTATGAACTCATTGCTTTCAACTGCAACAAACATGACATTACCTTGTAAATTTCTCCCTTCATTAGAAAACATGATGCCAAAAATGATTACACTTTCAACAATCATGAAGGGTAGGGAACCAATGCATAAATTTTTGTTCTCTTATGATCTGTGGCCATTGCACTAGGCTCTTCTACTACTTGAGTGGACCATTTCATACAATGTCATGTTGAAGAATAGTTACATGATAGAATCAAAATCTAGCTCTATCAGTCATAAGTGGGCTCCCATGCATAACAGTCATCGTCTTTTACTATGACATAACCACAACCAACAATTCACCTTAGGGATTTCATACTGAGGCTCACGATGCCACCAAGCATTTCAAAATCTGCAAGCATCAGAATGTATCACATTCACATGTTCATGCATCATCTCTTGAGACCATAGGCTGTACAAAGACATGAAAAAATGGCATTTTTATGGTGCCAGGACAGGTAGTGGGCATGGTCTAGCTGTAATCACTCAATTTTACATTGTATCACTGGAAACGCAAGGTACTATGCATCAATGTCATTAATTCATGCTAAAAGATACACTAGAGTGAAGAAATAACATTTAAATGGGTCCTAGTGAGGACCTCTAAAAGTCTAAACAACATCTGTTAGCCAAACATCCCACTATCTAAATATGATGTCATGGCATAAATTTAGAGTTCAGAATAAAAGAGACCTATAATAGACTCGTCTAGTAATGGAATTAACCATTGGTAATCAAGGGTATATACTTTGCTGCAAAACCATAGAACAACACAAAAAACTTAGTCTTAGGATCAGACCTTCAAAAGTGAACTGTGGCCCTCAAAATAGGCCAGGGCTGCTGCTCCTGCTTTCAAACTGACCCACCTCTGAACTTCCTCCATGCTTTTGTTGACATTTTGACTCCAAATTAGGATCAGAATACCTCCTAAGAATGGAAGGTAAAATTTTAAATAGCAAAATGAGTATTGAGAGATATGAGGTTGTATCCATGGGATATATGAAGGACCTGTTTTTAAAATATTTGAGATTATCGACAAAGCTGAAACCCAAAAGGTAATTCACAGACAACCTTGGTTCAAAAACTCTAGGCCAGCCATTGGTGAGAGAATGCTATTTTTGGTAATGAGATATCCTTATGTTGCCTCTGTTACAATAATTAAAAGGCCCTACAAATAGAGATCATGGGTGATTTAAAATTTTCATTAACAAGCATTAACACCTCTAAATTTCCTGAAACTGGAGGAATTTTTGAGAAGCATATGAAGACTCTTTGAAACCACAGAAACTAGTACAAAACTAACCAAATGGAAAAAGGGATGTGATTCAAATTTTAACATGTATTTTACACCTTAGTGTTCAATCCATGCTTTTACGAAATCGTACCTCTTGACTGGAAAACTCCGGAACATATGGAAAAAGTGTTTTCTATTCATACATTAAGCCTGTACCATTTTCCCTATGTGAAAACAGGCAAACATTCTTTGTTATTGTAATCATAGTTTGTACTTTAAAATTATGAATATGCCAAATTTGTCATGTGAGTGAAATTTCTAGCCAATCAAAGTTATAAATTTGTATAGTTAAATACTTATGTAATTTAATAATTGACTTTTTGAGTCTACAGAATGTGAGACAGATCATGAGTCCTTAGCAATGTCATCATACTTAAATTCTTTCCTTGTAATGTGGACATTTTTGACATACTTGTGTAACTAACTTTTTTTTTCATTTGGCCGAAACATTAAATCCTTGCTAACTAAAGCTACTTTGACTACCAGGTTTTACTTGATTGTGGAGCTGTGCAAGCAGATGCTTTGACTGTTGACCGACTTGCTTCCTTAGAGAAGGTGCTATTCTTTGCCTGGTTTGCAAGTTCACTGTGAGCAGTTTTCTTGTATCTTCTTGAAATGATAATGGTAATAATTAATGCTATACGAGGTGACCCAAGTGGACATGGAGGATGTAGATGTCTACGGTGATACTCCTGAAGGTCTATTTTTGTAATTTTGTATTTTTCTATGTCAGCTTCCATTTTATGCCTTTTTGTTTTTGACCCAATAAAGAATTCAATCAAAATGAATCCATGGAACCTAGTGATGAGTTGTGGAAGGGACTCAAACGAGCGATATCTATTGATTCTATTCCATCAAAAAGCACACAGCATTGCACCTAGACTTGTCTGCTTACAGAATCACATTTCCAAGCTTCTAATTTCTGTCAGGATGTTCTTGATGGTTTGAAATTTACTCATGGTTTGTGTTCATGCCCTCAGAGGGAAGAAGGGATTGAGATAGGGAAAGGAAGAGGGAGTAAGAGAGAGACCTAATATTCAATGATCATACAACCTGCGCTGTTCCCACATGCTTTTGAAATTATTTTTTCTTTTGGGAAGAAAGAGTTGCATTGCAATAGAAGAGCTTGAAGAATCATGGTAGCTTGTAAATCCGCTAAGAACCTTTGGCATACCCTCCTTTCAAGGAAAAGCCCCTCTTGGAATTGACTTCCGATCATGCTTCTCCCATCCCAATTCTCTTTATGTCACCCTTAATCAATTCCCTATCCAGACCTCTTCCTCTCCAGCTTCCTATATTTTATTTATTCCCGATTACATCAGGAGAGACTTTCTAAATCTATGCACTAGCAGATCAGTGGATTGTGAGTGGTTTCAAGCTGAGTTATATAAACATGGTTTGGACTAGCTTGTTCTTCCCATTGCTGACTATTTAACTGATGTTGTTTTCTTGGGTTTCCAGTCCTTGATTATAGTGTAATATTTTCCCCATTCATAAATCAGGCTATGAATTTGACCCCAATAACTACGAGATAATTATGATTGGGACATGTTACTTTGTGAGTAGTTGGAACATAGTAACTTTATAGCAAGGGGCAGTCAGACGTTAGGAAATATTTCCAGACGATTGATCACATTCTTACACTTTACATTATCACTAAGGAGGCTCAATAATGGTCTTTTAATGTCTTTTTGTTCTGTCAAGCTTATGAATAGGTTGTAAATTTGCATTATATCAACATGTTGAGAGAATAGGCATGTATTATCAATGCAGTAATCTGGTATAATAGCAGTTAAGATGGAAGCTCCACAATTTCTCAATGAGAATGGCGGGAAGAACTGAACAAACATTAAACATGAACTGAATTGAGTGATAAAAACGTTCACTGATATTGGATTCATGGTTGTACTCGAACGCTTCCCTCAAACATGATCTCCAATAATGCAATGTTGTGTTCTAGTCTTCCACTAATATAGCTCATGTGTGGAAAATGCAAAATAAGCTGCTTTCCACCACCCCCTGTATCCCCAATCCCCCTGCCCCAACATTCCAAGATTACAGTGGCTGTCTTCGCATCAGTATCTTACTGTATTCTGAAACAGCCACCTGCCAAACCACCCTCCCTCCCCCCAAATCTCATCTTGAATTTCTAGTTTACTCTCTTCCTATTTGCATTGTGACTAGTCTTTGTTGTCACTTGCAATATCTTCTGCAACCTATATATTCAATAGGTTATGTTACAACTACCACTACTCTTTGGCTAGTGTGCTGTGGCGGCTTCTCTTGATGAATTTGAACTATGAGTTCCATGGACATACTGGGCCTGGATGCCTAAACAATTGCGTTCCCTAGTACCCGATGGCTAGGCTTCTCTATCTAACAAAAGGGAGATAGCTAGGAAGTGTGCCTACATTGTCATATATCCCTTGCTGCTGTTGTCCTAGAGTGGGTAGGTCCTCTGCACTTTCTTTTGTGGGCATGCGTTATAATACATAAAATGATTAGTAGATATCAGGTGCATGCCCTCTAGTACATAAATGCCAAGGAGAATTGGATGTTATATGCATGCTATTAACACATAATTGCTAAGTAAATTGTTTTTATTACTTCTCTATTCTTTCTTTTACAGCTAACATGGTATGGACTTATGGCAGTATTCCCAAACAGCAGTTGTGCCACGTGCTTCAATACTTGCCACTGAAGTGGAGTGGCTGAAATCAATCAAGGCTGATTTGGTGGTATGTGTATCTAGACATTCTGTCTTCAATATATATGGTTGTTATATGATTTAAATAATCCCTGCTTTCTAATTATAATTGTTGGATGTCTTCTCATTCTTATGTTAAGGACTGCCATGCATAATTAACGTGTTATTTGTTAGATTATATTGTAATTTGTGCATGCTTTCTTTAAATAATAACTGATAAGTAGTAGATATTTAATAGGAATGTGCAGATAGGATGTTGTAACTGAGTTTAATAGTCATGATTTTGTTGGAAATAGGTGTCAGATGTTGTGCCTGTGGCATGTCGAGCAGCAGCAGATGCTGGAATTCCATCTGTTTGTGTGACCAATTTCAGGTGATTGTCTCTCTTTAATTACTATCCTGCTTCTTGCTTTGCTGGACTCTTCCACAAAAATCAAGCTAACACAAAACATTTTGTTTATTTTTATTCGACAAATACGAAGATAAATAAACCAATATAACTGAAGACATGGAATATTAAGGACCCGTTTAGAAATATTACATATGTAATAGATGTTCACAAACACACCACCAGGGAACATTATCCCTGCAATTAGGTATTTTACAAGTATGGTTGTTCCATTTGTTCTTCTTGTCTGGGATGAGAATGAGGCATGAGAACATCTCATTTGTTTTCTGTTTTTTGGATCCGGTTGGACCCTGTTATATTTAACAGCAGACACAAAGTTCTTCAAAGGGAGATGACTCGGACAATTGGGCATAACTTAGAAAATTTCTGGAGACCCATTCAATCGGTATTTTATGTTGATCTGTGGATGAGTTTGTTATGAAATTTATGTAAAAATCGATGTATTTTGAGAATTGCACTATGCACAGTTGAAATCTTTCTTTCATGATGAAGCCACTGAAATTTTTCTGGAAGCTGTAACAAAATTGTTCTTTCAGCGACCTGCAGTTGGAGTATATATAGTAAATTGTTTTTTCATGATACTTCCTGCAAGCACAGTGAATGATTGTTTGGTGATAGCATAGTTCAAAATTTCTCCACGTTCTATATATCTAGAGCTGTATCAAATGCATTTTCCTTTCAGTTTTATATTTGACAATTGTTCATTTTATTATATGCAGTTGGGATTTTATCTATGCAGAATATGTCATCGCAGCTGGTCATCATCACCGTTCCATAGTTTGGCAGGTATTTATTTGAAAAGTGTACATTCATGAAGTAATGTTCACGGTTGATCCCTGTTGGTATGATTCTGGTAGGGTATGGACAAATAGCTCAGTATGAACTCAATCAAATTTAAGATAAAGTGCAAAACTATTCTAATGAGAAGCATAATTTGCCAACCACTAAAAAAAATGAGTTCTCTGATTTGTGTGGCAACATTATAGAAAGCTCTAACAATGCAAATAATTAATTCAATGTCTTTTGGGATGTCCTTCCTCTTCTTAGGACACCCTAATAGAATGTCTCGGTTCATCTTGCATACAATATGATGCCCTTCATCTTCTTCCAATTTTCTCTTACACCACGATTCCAGTTCCTTTAGGATCTCCTTATATGCCATGCGCGGGTCTCTTAATGTACACTCCTTTGCCATGCATCACCATTATTGTTAAATTTATATGGACCAGCTAGGAATCAAATCTAAGACCTCCATTGGCTGAGCTGGGCTGCTCTACCACTGAGCTGCCAGCCCGGTTTGGAATGTTGATTGTTTCCAATCCCCCCACCCTGCAAGCCACTTTTTTGTGCTTAGGGATCCTAGGGTTACTTTGATAACTGCTAAATTTCCATGTACCAGCTACAACTCAAACCTAGGACTTTCTGTAGGCTGAGCTATGCTACTCTACCACTGAGCTAATGCCCTTCCATGTGGTTCAGAATTTGGATTGTTTTGAACAGTTCTAATAGGATGACTTCTATGCACGGTTCTAATGTCTTCCTGGATTGTTCTTTTCTTGTTGACTTTTTGATTTAGGTTTTAGCATTTAGTTGTTTTCATTACCTAGGATCCGTTTTACCTAGTACTTCTCTAGTGTAACTGAATTTTCTTTCAAGTCCCATTGACCTACTTTGGTCATTTGTGAACATTTATACAATTTCTTTCTTTATTTCTACAATTTAGTTATTCTTCTTAGGCAAAAAGCAAGGATTGTTCTATAGAATTGACTTCCATTGTGTAGTTTACAATCTATCACTATGTTGCTCCATGTTTCAAGGAGGAGATGTGGGGATACTTAGAGATGTGGCAGTACACCGAGGTCACTTGGACCTCTCCTTCTCAGTGGCTAAGCCCCAAGCTTGCCTTTTACATTGAGCATTCTTGCAGGTGGTAGATGGTGTCATTCATCGCCCTGACTATATCTAGCGTCATTGGTCTCAAAGCTTGATGTTTCCCCTCGGCCAGTTGAGAGTATGCTCACACCAGTTGTGGGTTGAGACTAATCATTATATTCCACATGAGGACCGGATTTGTCATCTTTGCCCCCTTCAGGAGGTAGAGACTTAGGAGAACATTTTTAGATGCCCTATTCATTATGAGATCTGGGGTAGATACCATTGTCTTTATAGAGACTTAGGCAACTCTCTATCCACTTTCTTGAAGTACCCGAATCAACAGTGCTCGGGCCTTTTTCTTCAGGAGGTTGTCACCCTTTGATGCATGTCCGTGCAGGGAGCTCCTAGAGCCCCCAAGCTGATCACTTCATTCTTTGACACTATCACTGAGGTTGGTGGCATTAAGCACCCTTTGGATATTGTTGTTTCACACATTGAGAGAGGTAGATTGGTGGGGCGACACTCATCTGTACACAACACTACCCCTGTGGTACCCTAGCACAGTAACTCTTGGCAACAGGATCTGCCCCTACTCAATGTCATGGATTTGCTTCTTCGCGATGGCCTCCCGTGCTGTGGAGGCAAGCACTCATTACGAGTTTCTTTGCTGCTTGGGAGCTTCTTTGGCCTTGGATGTTAGGAGGGATCCAGGTGAAGGGATTTGCTTGGGCCCCTTAGCCTTAGACATTCCTTTAGGAGCATTATTAGATCTTGTATTGGTCCTTTCACAGTGATAAACGATGATATAGACAATTCCTCTATACCGGACACAGTTGGAGATGTTTGATGAGTCTACCATCCAGTCTTTTCAACTTTTGATTTTTATCAGCCCATGCTCTTCGGGATTCTTACTTCCCTCCCACATGGCTATTTGTAGTGTCACCCTAACCACAAGGGTTAGGTGGTTTATTGAGTTGGGTTTACCCCACATTTTTACTTTCATTGCTTTTGTTCTTCTTCCTTTTTTTAGTTAGTTGTTTTATCCTAGGGTCCTTTTACCCTAGCACTTTCTGTTATAATTGGGTGTACTCTCGAGTCGCTTTGAACTAGTTTGGTCATTTGCGGTCATTAATATAATTTATTTCTTTCTTCTCCAACATTTTAGAGGATGTTGGGGATCCTGCCCTGAATATATAAGTTGTAGAACACATAGAAAATGCAGACAATAGAAAAGAAAAACAACTGAAGAAAAGAATAATGTTGTGGGAATGTACGCAAAGTTTACTATGCTTACATTTGTAATCAACTTCATTGGCAAAGAATATATCTTTGATAGTTGTTTACTTATTTTAAATTAATAATCCAAGGTATTTTCTGAAACAAGGTAATTTACAAAATTTAGTACTTAATATTTTTCCCAGAAGTCAATGCAAAGTAAGAGCAAACAAAACATAGGGAAGCACTGCTTCATCTTCAAAATGTAAGTAGAAATCAGTTCTTACCATATCCATATCCATGTGTATTTCAAAGGAACTTTGTAAGCAAGCATTCTGGCACACATCCAAAACCATCACAATTTTTGAAGTCTGCAAGCATTCTGGGATTCAGAACAGGCTATTAAAATAAAAAAATGACATTTTTAAAAAACTTTCCATCCATAATGGCAGGAAATATTCTCTTTTACATCCCCTGCCACATTCCCTGACAGTCTCTGCATCTCATGTATGGAAGGGGTTGTTCCCTTGATGTTCGCCTCATACCAGAGAGACAGGAAACATACAATCTATTTGCTTTCATTCTCAAGTTCTTTTGGGGTTCGAGATACTTATGTGAGGACTGATATAGGATGGTCTCCCAAAAATGTAGTTGAGGTCAACCAGTAGTCTAACAAAAAGCTTGGTCAAGTTTGGCCCACCAGATTGTTTGATAGCTACTAGGGTTTTGTTGATTTGCAAAGCTAAAAATTGGATGTTTAACTTGATAAGTCAAGCCAGGAGGAAGAACATAATGTTGTAGATCTGAAATATAATTATCCAAAATAATTGGAATATGCTTAAGGATTCGCGCCTTGAAGTTTTCAGGTGTCTACTAGTTGGTTGGGGTCAAGCTCATAAATACTTGGAGAATGAAAAGTGGCAGTTTTCTGGTATTGTTGCAGCTATAATCAGGGTCGATTATGGACGTTAAATAAGGATGATGTGTAAAAATGCTAGGTACAAGGGTCAGAGATGATAGGAGAGGACTGCTCAAGGAGAAAAACCTCTTAGATGTTTTTTGGTTTGCTTGTGAGCATGCTCACAATTTTTTGTCATTTATATGATAAGTTCGTTCTTCTCTATTTCCCAAGGAAACAACAGTAAACTTTATTTTCTATTTAAATGGATAATTATGGATGGTGAAGGAGATGAATTTATGTAGGACCTCACATTCTTTGTGAAGATAGGAGTTATGGGGGTGATGTCCATGTACAATATGTGAGGTGTACCAATGCCCCATGTGGGAATGCCTTAAGTACAATTGACCAAATTGCTTGGATGAATGATTAAGCATCACCCACAAGATTTCATTTTGTTCCAGTATTTGAGAAATTAGACTTAAGTTTCTCCGTGTATAAGTTGTCTAAGTCATGATCAAAGTGGATGTAGATAATGGATTGGGAGTAGTATGGGATAGGTTTTGGAGGTGAGTTAAACAGGATTAAAATTCTAGGTGCCCCTTGAAAAAGCATTATAGAAAGACACAAATATTATTTTTACATAGATATTGAAAGTGGAGGATCTATTTTGAGCTCTTTTATTTGTGTTTGACCCTGGGATTCCTTTAAACAGTTTGGAGAACACTAAAACCACTAGCATGAACATTATGAATATAGATGGAACTTGGGAAGTATGGTGGGCCATTGAGAATGATTAAGTCATAAGACTTACCAACGATCTGATTAAGCATATTCCATAAGCTGAGATGGAGTGATCTTCTGGAAAATATAAATAATTGCTTTAGATTTTCTGTAAGAAAAAGGTGCTTCTGTTAACCAAATTTAGGAATTGTGAAGGATCACTCTCTAAATGTCTGAAGTCAAGACTTGGTTTTGGGAACCAGCATAACTTGTTAAGCTAGCATTCAGAAATAACAGAAAATATTTTGAAACAATCAAAGCTAACAGTGTTGTTGTCTAGTTTACCTTACCACCTTATGCGAGGTTGGCAAGCATGAATATACTCCTTTGCCTAACCTCCTCCAAATATTCAATTAGGTTCTTCTTGCTGGTTTTTGACCTTGGACTTTCCCGGTAGATTGACCTTGGGTTTTCCACAGACTTTGCTACATCACTCTCCACATTTACTGAGGCCAATGGTCTTTGTACATGGGTCATGTATGCTCCTCCAATCTTGGTCAACATGGTAGGGTGCTCATGAGTTCATCTATTTGACACTTCATATCACTTGGCTGCCTGTCAATAGGCATCAAGGGAACACTTTGAGCAAGTGTTTGTTGGCATTTTCCATAAACTTTTCCACTGATCATTAATTATCACTTGGCTGCTTGAGCATTTTGAACAAGCAATTTGTTGACATTTTGTCATACTTCAATCTCTTCAACTTTTCTTTTTAATCAATGCAAGCTGCTCCTCAATCTTCTAATCTATATTTCTGTCTATCAAATCCAAAGGTCCATTCGTTTTCTTCTGACTGCAATGCAAAACTGTCATGGTAATGGCAATCTATGTCCGGTAGACACCAATTTGGGAGTCCGGGTAAAATTATTAAATAATGATTTGTTATAGATACAGACGAGGCTGTTGTTTTCTTCTGCCTACACTTACTGAGATTTTGTTATTGGTTTGATGTGATTTGTGCAGATAGCAGAAGACTATTCTCATTGTCTTTTCTTGCTTAGACTACCTGGCTATTGCCCAAGTAAGTTGATTGAGGATGAGAAAATTAAATATTAAGTTGCAAGTTTGAAATGAACGTGATTTTGAAAAATTCATAATATTCTCTGCAATAAATTTCATAATGCATTTCAAGAGCTTAATTTTGTTGCTAGTATCCAAAATTTGGACATCTCCAATTAATTACCCCTTTTTATTACACAATCATAAATTCTGGGTTCCTGTTCTCTACCTTTTGCAGTGCCAGCTTTTCGAGATGTCATTGATGTGCCCCTGGTGGTTCGGAGAATACATAAAAGTCGGAAAGAGGTCCACTTGATTTTTGCATATTTATGTTTCATCACCTTTCTTTTTCTTTATTTATATATTCAATTTGTAACATTGATTTATAACTCTTTGTCCTGTTTTAGGTGCGGAAAGAACTTGGAATTGGTGATGATGTCAAGCTAGTTGTCTTTAATTTTGGCGGCCAGGTGAGAATTTTCTTGGAACTGATCAACATTGCTCTGTCTTACATGCATTTGCACTTGATTTCATGGAGGGGTAAGTAATAATGGTTAACATAAGGTCTCCATTCTCAAACTATAGGTTTTTAGCTTTCATGTCACACATTTTGTAGATCTTTCAGCCAGGAAGACTAATACTATCCTGAAAATCATGTCTATAGCTGCCATCGATGGGTTCAACTGCAAACAATTGTACTCCACAGTCGAGACTTTTAAATTAGGCAAATTGGCTAGTATCGCCCAGTACAGATGGATAAGAACGTCAAGACATATGGACACCTTTCTAATGGAAGCTATTATCCTAGTAGATGTCAGAAAGTGTGCATCCGGGTCTCTTTGAATTTGATAATGGCCTCTCCTAGAAGCTTTTATCTCATGCTATAGTCTTTCAAATGTAGCATTCTCAAGATAGAGTAGAAATTAAACAACTACTGTCATTGGTTTCGAAGAATACACGAAATTAAACTACTGTTGTTGTTTTTGTAGAATACATCAATGGAAAGGCTTGTATTTTTTCTAAACTACTGTTGCGAGATTTAATGTGTATTTTTTTTTTAAGATGCTGACTGTATGCCTATGCAGAACTACTATTTATACAGAAAAATAATGATTAGGAACAAGGTTATGAGAAATTGTTATGGATTTAGAATTTTTTGTTGTTTTCCCTCTCCTTTGTTTCCTCTACTATAATCTCTTTATATTAAAATAGAAGAGCATGCAGAAATATAGTGATCCTAAATTTGTTGTTTAGGGTTATTAGAACATTCTGAATATGAATGTAGCTATGATTGAAAAAACAATCCCTTTATAAAATGCCTCCAATTGCCAGGTTTTATTACCAAATCAAGTAAGAATATGTAGACAGTGCATGCTTCTCTTCCTAAAGTTTAAAACCAAGTATGTGGCCCCTGTAATCTCCAAAGCTTCTTGCCTTGCTTTATGGAAAAGGTATTGTTGTTTGAGGCGATGAGGGAATGGAACTCCAAAATACAAGACAACTTTATTCTAGGGCTTATACTATCTCTTTATCACGCGTTAGACCACTATTTGATTGTTGGGTTGGGGATCCTCTTGTACTTGAGAGGAATAACACAAGGAAAGTAAGGTATAAGTAAAACCCACGATTAACTGTTGATAAACTGTGAGTAACCTTTATTTTTGGGCAGTTGAGCAATCGTTTAACTTCAGAAGCTGATTAGTAAGCTAGGGCTTGTGAATAATTATTTGCCATTATTCGTGAGTTTGAGCTTACTACTCAGCTGTTGTGTGATAATGTCCCGCGCATAAAAAACCATCATTTCTTACATTTCGTCATGATTTTCTATTATTTTTGCTCTGCTAAAGCAATTTTATCATTGACTAGTTGTTGTAATGTGATTGTTCATGATTTCCATTAGCTTTGAAGGATTTTGAGGGGGATTTGAGAGGTAAAGAGTCTTCATTTTATATATATATTTTTGATTTTCTTTTTTCTATTTTTGCATCTACAGGCCCTAGGGTATGAATGTTTTTCTTTTTTTGTTTGTTTTCCCATTTTCTTCTAGTTATTTTTTTGATAGGCATTAACAATTAGGGTTTTAAACTAAAACTTTTTTCTTTGTTTTATAGGGTTTGTACTTGCAATTTGCATTCAATTCGTAGTGGAATGTGGTTTACAAGAATGGCATCCAGTTCAAGCAGTTGTGCCCCTAAGACTAGGAGGTTTGATGACCTTGTAGTTGGGTCTAGTAATCCAAGTGTTGTTTGCCTTTAATATAATAGTGTATGGGACATGCATCTCATTTGTGAGACACCTCCTTTTAGATAGTTAATATTGTTAATTAATAAATTAGTAAGTTAGAGATTCAAGAGGTTAATAGGTAGTTTAAAGTTAGTTGGGCCCTGTGCTTGGAAGAGCTTAAACCCTTTGTTGGCGATTTTATGAAATCAAGATAAGTCGATCATTAACTTCATAAAAGAGTCTTCAACAAGTCTTCTTAACTATATATATTAATTTGGTTAACCAATTCCCACTATAGGTGGCATGTCAAAATTTTTGGGCTTCTTGAGATACTTATTTCCTTAAAGAGTTTTTCGTGCATTGCCAATTTGAGGTTCTTGGATGTCCCATTGACTTTTCTTTGCTTCAACATGGGGCTGGCTCTATTGAAATTTTCTATGGTTAGGGGGAAAGCAAATTTGGTTCACCTATTTTAAATTAGTGTCAAGTATTCTGGGGACACCTATGTCTTAATTCTTGATCTACTGTTCTTTAGGTTTCAGTAGTTTAAAAGCATTGGTGTAAATTCACTATTAAATTTGCATCATTATCGATACCTAGCATCGACAGAAGAGTTTGCCCCACCCAAGAAAATGGATCTGGATCTCTTACAATATATACATATGCATATTCAAAATGACAACAGGGCACATATTTTTTTCTAAATATGTGAATATTGACATTTTGAAATATCTAAACATTCTGTGCTTGAATAATGCAGGCTTCATTAATTGGGAGGGGAAGATTTCCCTTGGATTGCCTTGAATCAATATTGAGAAACTTTAGACCCATACCGTTTAACTTGTGTTGGGCATTGTTTGTATTGGATATATCAGTCTAGTTGGATTGCATGTCTTGTTGATCTATTCCAAAACCCTGTCCTTTATTACCTTTCATTGCCATCAATACCCTTTGATATCAAGGAAGGTATAAATTGAATTTGCCAATGCTAAATCATCTTGGTATAAGCAATAGGGTTTGAACAATGTTTCACTTTGAATATGATGAGGTGTAATGAATTCTTCAATCAATCTTGGGACAATCACACCCATCAACAACAAAACATGGGAATAAACACTGTAGAGAAGGTTCTATTTAGGGATCTGGGAAGGCAAAGGATGGAAGAGGAGAGAGCTATTCGACAATATTTTCAGCCAACCCCAAAAGACAGGGTTTTAGTCATGTTGCGAGGGCCCCACACTTTGAAGTCAACTAGGTCCCTCACCAAAGGCCTCAAAAAATTATCCTTTGCCTTCCTAGTTGGAAGCTGCTGCACACAAGGAAGGTCCTCGCAATGGTTAAGGGTCCAACAACCACTTGGGCTAATTCGAGTCTCTATGATGACTAGGAAGGGAATGGCTTCTCCATTACATATATCTATCAAAAGGTCTTCCCAATTCCTGTGCATTTAGAAACACAATTTCGATGTAGATCATTTGGTAAATATGTCAAAGTGTAATGTCCCCAAATCGGGACAAATCTAAAAATCAGGTTTTTCAAGCAAACCCTAGCAACCTGAAATTATATTTCTGAATTTTACAGCAAACGCTATCTGTAAGAAACCTCACAATTTGTAATTAATGATGCTAACCCTAACAGGGTTTATTGAACATTGCATTGTTATTTAAGGCATCAAATTAATATTTTACCCTTCCAAAATATATAGGAAATTACCAAATAATACAGCCAATGGTATCCACTTGAAAATTAGATTTTTCCTTCAATCAAATAGCTAATAACATAAAAATACCAGGAATATAATTGTGAATTCAGATTTCCAAATAGGGCACTTTTGACCTTACAAAATGTATGAATTAATTTCTAGGTAGGCCGCTGCCTTTGTGGCCAATGGCAGCCCTCAAACTACCCCAAAAACACTCCCAAACTGAGTTGCTCAACCCTAGTGAAGGGTTGCTGAGCTTATCAAACGAATTGCTGTCCTTAAGGGTCTCCAAACCTTAGATCTCTGCTAATCTTGTCCTCAAACCCTAAGCACCACACCTAGAATAATTCACTGCCCTGAAAATGATGTTTATTTTGCAATTCCAAACCAATGATGCTCCTTGCAACCCCTGAATGAAGATGTCCTAGTTGAACATAAGGGTTTTCGTCCTTACTCCCAACTTCCATTGAAGGGTTTCGTCCTAAATGGCTAAGTTAAGCATTTTCGTGCTTAAGCTTACAAAATCAATTATCAAAAATAGCATGAACCTCTCCACAAGATCCCCCCTTTACCTTTATAGCCTTTCCCCAAAGGGGTGCATCCAAAAGGAAGGGAAAACAATTCAAATAACTAAAGGACATTTTTTTATAACCTTTCACTTAATCACTTGAGTGCCCATGACCCTCAAATGCCCCCTTCTTAAGTGAAAACAATTCAAATATTAAAAGGACCTTTTGTTATAAGCTTTCACTTAATCACTTGTGTGCCCATGACCCTCAAATGTCCCCTTCTTAAATGAAAATTAGAATAATAAAGTACTTGTATAATTGCTCTTTAGAAACCCCAAGTGTTTCCCTTCTTCCTTTTTCCCTTAGCCCTTGGGAAACAAAACAAGGCTAAGGGTCTTCAATGGGTCTACGATCAAAAGGGGGACATGACCATCCTCCCCGTCCAAAATTGCTTGTCCTCAAGCAATAGCAATATCCATGGAGCTGTCCCAACAATTACCCCATGCAAAGCTCAATGCTCGCTTCTTCAAATGGAAGGGAGGCTTTTTGTTGAAGCCTTTTCATGCTGCACTTCAAGACTCTTGGCTGCCCACTCAAGCTGGAAATGATACAACAACAACACATTGTCCACATTCTCTCCCTTGAGGCCTTGCACCCTAGGCTTCACAACATGATGACAAAAGAAGACGAATTTACCGAATTTGCAGCAATGTAGGGGCTGGAAAAGTTTGTTTCAGAAAGCTGATTGCTGGAAATCTGGGCCTTGATTATCCACCTAGCAACACCTATACAAGACACAAACATGTTAGTCAAAGTGGAGGATCTTCTTCCTTCATGCTCCATGCGGGGGTGGCTCCACTCCCTTTGCTTGCTTGCATTCTTGACAATCTTCCCCAAGGTGTTCAGTTAGTCAAAGTGGAGCATCTTCTTCCTTCATGCTCCATGCGGGGGTGGCTCCACTCCCTTTGCTTGCTTGCATTCTTGACAATCTTCCCCAAGGTGTTCGGTATCCATTCCTTGCTTCCCAACAACCAACAACCGTTCGAATTTGCAAAAGATATAGCCAAGCCAACCACTTTCCTTGTGATTGATTGGCTGTTTGCACACAAATCAGACTTCTTATTACCCTAAAATATGAAACCATTCAACCGCCACTCACCCTTTTGAAGTTCCTTCTTGCAACATACTTTTGAGTTGGATTTGATGATCCTTGAACTCGGAATAAATGGGCTGAAACTGTCATGGGCAGTGTGGTAGAAAGAGATATAATTGCTGCCCTCCATCATTCTTATCCTTTTATGCACCTTAGAGAGGTGCCTTCCTCCTTCCTTGGTGGGATCCTCCATTCTTATTTGCTGGAAATTCCATTTCCAGCCAATGCTTCCCCAAGTTTCTGATCAAAGCTCCTTTAGGGTGGTAAAAAAACACCCCTCATGGCTGCCTATGATCCTCAAAGCTCTTCTTTCCATCCCCTATGATACGGTTCACAAACTTTTCAGAAATAAGCAAACTCACACGAAACTGAAACCATACCTTTTTTGTGATCCACTTGAGTGCCCATTTTGGGAATTCCCATGTGCAGACCTTTATAAAGAAGGCAACCTTGCCCTGAGGCCCAATGAAGCACCCACCTGGCCCATAGTCATCTTCCAAGCTGCCCTTTCCATTCATACCTCCAAGATGGCATGTGAGTGCAAAACCAATGTAGAATTCCTTTACCTCTCAAGCTGCCCTTAGCTTGCCCTTCCTTCCCCACAATATGGAAAGTATTTGTGGCCGCCACATAGTATATAGCTCCTCATATTTAATAGGGAACCTCCCCTTGATGAGAGGAGAGATTTGTCCCCTTTTGATGTAGTAACCCTGCACATCTAGCCGACCAATCTCCCTATGCTGTGGTGATAGGAACTATTTTGTTTATCAGTTAGCTGGTTGACAAAATATTCACCCAACAGTTTTAAATAATTACATTTACCTTCCCCTTTACCTTCCGCCGCATAGGTTAAATGAGTTAATTACTACTCTTAAATAGTAATTAACTCTATTTTACCATCCTTAACCATAAAATATTAAAATAAAATAAAAATAAAAGTCTACCAAACCTCCTAACAAACCTAGAGAAGTATGGTCTGGGATTTATACTTAGGTTTTTTTACATGAAAGATTAGACTATTTATATATTATAAATATGATTGAATAACTCTTGTGATTAACTTAGTATCCAATTTAAATTGTATGGAACTACTTAGAGAAGTATGGTCTGGGATTTATACTTAGGTTTTTTTACATGAAAGATTAGACTATTTATATATTATAAATATGATTGAATAACTCTTGTGATTAACTTGTGGCCGCCACACAAATTTCTTCCTTCAAGGCATACGTATTCAAAAAGGAGTAAACATTCATACCTAAATACTGCTGCCCTATCACAGACTTTACAAGGTCTAGGACACTTACCATGCTTAGAGAGAGCCGAGTTTCCGTCCTTGAAGGTAGCTGCCCTATTACAACATTTTCCGAATTTCTTGCATTAGAAACGCACTGAGCTTTCACACTTTGAAGGGGCTGTTCCCACTTGAAAAATTCAAACTTGTTGTCATAGGAGATGGGCTGAGTTCTCCAACAATTTTCAGATTTCTGGGCATGCGGGGGACTTACAGTAGTTGCTATAGATGACTTCCGAGGTCCATAACTTTTGCATACGGGCTCGAAACGAGGTGTTTTTTTAAAGTGCATAAATTTTCAAGTAGAATCCAACCATGTAAGAAAATTCAGGTTTTGGGATGTTCTTCATGCCCTTTTTGTCATTTTTCTCAATCTGGGCTATTTTAACCCAGAAATGCTTACAGTTACTGTAGGTGACTTCTAGACCATACCGATCTAAACTGAACCTTCTTCGATATCCTTGATATCAATGAAGTGTTTGAACACTGATGCTTCCCAACAACATCTTTTCCATGCCAAAACCAAAGCCAAAACAACAAAATAAAGAAAAAATGCACAACTATGTTTTTGGCTTATGCAAAATTGCTTCTACACCTTGTGGGTGCTCTTGCATTAGACACCTTAGGTTTTAAAATGTGAGATCCTATTCACATAAATGGAATAAGTGGTAGAACCACCCTTTTGACCACAAAGCATAACGGCCATGGCATTCTCTTCCAACACATGAAATGCTTCAGTTGATTGTCACTCTTTTTCCTCCATTTCCATATTTTTTTTGTTGGCTTCAAATCTATCCTCTTTTTCTCTTTACTCTTTCTTTCCCTTTTTTTGGGATTAGACCCACCGCAAACCATCTTCCACTCAAGGCTTATCTCCTTTTCTCTCCATCCTCTTGTGGGTTGAAACCCACCTTTGTCTGACCACCTCCACCAAGATGCTTGTTCTTGCATCTTACTCTCCCTTGTGGATTGAAACCCACCACTGACCGACCACCTTCTCTTAGAGCCTTCACCATCATCATTGCTCCAACCTTCCTTGGATTTGAACCAATCACATCCATCTAGGCTCAACTCTTCTTTCATCTCTAGTATTACCTTAGTAGACTCAACATGCATTTGGGCATCCAAATGATCACCCATAGCCTCTAATACTACCTCTATGATAGTCTTCACCTCCTCATCTCTTGTTGTCTTCATTTCTATGTCAAGCAACTCCTCCACCTTTGTTGCAACATCATATTCTTCTCCACAGGCTTCTACTGATATACAAATCTGACTTCTCTTCACATCTTGTGAACTCAAGTGGTTCACTCTCTTCACCTTGGAAGGCCTTCTTTCTCTCCATCTCTGCACTTGCACACTGGCTACAACCACAAATTAGTTTATAAACATGAGACTTAACAGTCCCCATAGGTGCTTCTTTTGTCTTCACAACTTCATTGGTTGATATAATAATCAACTCTTGCTTCTCTTCATCTCGGTTTCTATTCTCAAAGCTTTTATCACTCTGACTGCTCTTCAGAACAATACTTAGTTGTTCTTGTGATAGCTCCTCTTCCTCTTCTTTACTCCTCTTCTTTGCCTTGATAACAATTGGTGCAAGCACTAGAGAGGGAAACTAATTAAGGTCTGCCTTTACCTCTATGTTGCAAGGTTTTTACACTCTTCCATGGACATATACCTGAGCACACTATTCAGAAAAATGAGGCACTCAACACATCTTCTTTATTGATTTCAACGTCACACTATTACAAGGATTGATGCACACTCACACTCTCGCATGCCTCTACAGGGCTTATTCAATGCATAAACATGAAGAAAACATCAAAAACAGTCCCTCCTGGATGGATTTTACATTTCTGCTCCCTACTCTTAGTTCTTGGAGAGTTTCAGCTCTTCTAACTCTCTCTTGGAGCCAAGCTCACTCCACTTGCAGCTTTCTTGAGTTATGTAACTCATTCCTTTGTGCCTTTTTTCTGCTTCTCCGCCCATATCTGTTCTTCTCTGACAGGTTTTGCTCTTCTTTGACACAACTCTCCTCTAACAATGATGCAATTATTCTTTTTATTCCTTCTATAGGTATGTAGCATAAGGAAGTTGAAAGGTTTCTTGGTTACACATTTGTGACTATTTAATTTCCCTTCCAAGTCACTCATATGACCCCTCAGATGACTGCCAATGTGGCCAAAAAAAACAAAAAGTCAAAAGCAAAAATCTGCACCTACAGTAGTTGCTGCGGGTGGCTTACAGCAGTGGCTGTGGGTGACATACAACAGTGGCTACATGGGACTTCTGAGGCCCATAAATTTTGCATACAGACTTGAAATGAGGTGTCTTTTTTTTTGAAAGTGCATAACTTTCAAGTAGAATCCAAATATGTAATAAAATTTAGGTTTTGGGATCTCATTCATTCTGTTTACATCATCTAAACTGGTATGTTTTAACCCATAAATGCTTACAGTTGCTACAGGGGACTTCTAGACTATACCAATCTAAAGTGAACCTCCTCCAATGTCCTTGATATCAATGAAGTGTCTGAACATTGATGCTTCCCAAGAACAACTTCTTTATGCCAAAACCAAAGCCAAAATGACAAAATAAAGAAAACATGCACAGCTATGTTTTTGGGTGATGCAAGATTGCCATCACACTTTGGATGATCCTGCATCATTTGGAGTCCGATTAGTATGACTATGATCTTCCAAATCCCGACTTCTTTTTGAGATTTGAAAAAGATTCACCTTTTTGTAACAAGATGCAACTTTTATCTTTGGTCTTTTGAGTATTAACCAACAATAGTTGAGTTTATAATAGTCAATCCATGTAGTATCCAAGACTTGAGGAGGGTTGGATCACTTTGGATACGGCCTCCTCATAGGGTTGTGTGTCACAAACTCATTGCTAGCCTCTCTACTTCTGTTTAGGTTTCTTTGGCCTAAGAAACTTATTTGCTTCCTTTTTGGTTTTCTGGTCATTCCTTGGTGGGATTATTTTAATGGCTCTTATAAATTACTCATCAAACCCCTTCAGTTTAGAACATTCTTCAATTGTTTTATAGAAATAACTTCACAATTATCTTTTCCAAAGACGGGGAAAATTAGTTCTCTCATGTTTGGATGCGGCATTCCTTTAGCATTTTGTTTTTTACTGAGCGAGGTATTTGTACACCATCTGTGTTTTTCAGGATTAATATGTTCTTTGTTTCTTTCTTTCCATATTTTTTTTAAGAGAAACTGTCATTTTTTGGATGCTATTAATGTTTGCCATTTAAGACCAACACATCCCTATCCTATTGATCTATTTTGGTTGTACATGGACATGATATCTTGATTCAAAGTTTAAAGCCCCTTTGAATGCTTGAGTGCATGTATTGAAGATGGAACTAAATGTTTTAGTTTGACGGAGCTGGAATAATATGAGATGTTCTTCTAATAAAAAAATATGCGATAGTTTATAAGGTCGAATACATTAGTTGTTTTAATGATGGTATATAAAATAACTTATATGAGAGGTGTAAGCATGAAAAAATCCTGAACTTGCATAAAATAGGTCAGCGATTGGTCTTCATGTCCTTGGCCTTACTAGAATTTATGTAATTGTCACATTAGTTATGGATTAGTTGGTAGTAATAAGTTGGTTGGTAGTTATGATCTAGTTGAGAGTTTTGAGTTAGTTGACAATTAGGAGGTAGTAACCAGTTTCAAAATTAGTTAATGAACACTTTCAATTCAATGCACACTTGAACATTAATGCAAGAAACATTGTTCCCTCTTCTCTTTCTATTTTCCCTTATATTGTAGTTCATTATTCCTTTATGGTCTGAGAGCCCAAGGAGATGGGTATTTAGGGTTGAAGTTGAAGGTTGAGGTCAGAGTCCAAGTAATATCTGAGGAGTCATAGAGAAGGCATATTTTTGAGTTTCTTATGCATTTTGTCGCAATTCTCGTGAGATGGTTTATTTGTAAGAGAATATACTGGTGTTTTGGATGTAAGTAGATGGCAAGTACTTTTATATCAAAGGATGTTCTGGTGGCTTTTCAAAAATAAAATATGCTTTCAATGGGGTTTAAGGGCTGTTAGGCTATAATGTGAAAATCTAAGTTCACATAAATATTAGAACGTGACAACAATATAACATTAAATGCTGTGGTTAATTTGTAAGGTGGTCTAACCACCATGACCACACATGGGATGCTATGATATGGAATATGAAATTGATATGGCTGAGGTTTGTGGTCTAGAAGAAAACCCACCAACAAATACCGCAGTGATTATAGCACTCCATAATTTCTTAGTTAATTGAATATAAAATAGGCATGGGTGGTTTAATATTAAATGTTGTGGCTATTGATATTTGGATGAAAATTATGTGACTGAAATGCAAAGGTTGGACAATACCTTTCGGCTATTATCAATACTATGAGAAATCACTTCCAGACATGCACGAACTCCTAGCGGATGGAAATTTTGGACTAATAGAAAATAGTACGTAAATCATTCTGTTTCTTAAAAGAATGAACATAAATATTATAGTCTAATATTTTAGAGCTTACTACTACAATTTCTGCGAATGTAATAACTTCTACATTTTATGTGAAAACTTGTCTAATGTTTGTGGAGAATTTGCTAGTTGTCGAATTTAATACTTGAAATTTTTGGAAAACATACCTGACTGAAAAAAATAGCCCCATACATTTTATGTAAAAACTTGTCTAATGTTTGTGGAGAATCACTAATTGTTGAATTAAATACTTGAAATTTTTGGAAAACATGCGCGATGGAATTTTTTTACTTTGGTGCTCAGTATGGTCATCATTAACGATATTTAGTAAGTTGAATGCAGTTCGGATGGCCATCATAAATCCAGTTGTCCTCGAACTTTGGTAGAAAGAATACACTTTAGTGAATCAGTATAATTTGGATCTCAATTTCCATAAAGTTGATAGTGATAGAATCACATCTCATGTCAACTTGAGAACAGCATTAATAAAACTGCCTTGAAATTTTGCTTTTAACACTAACGTTTCTCCTTGTATATAGCTTTGTAAACAGAATTTCTTATAGCTAGGTTAGTGGATTTGATTGTTATCTCCTATATCATTGTTTCTGAGTCATATGATTGTAAATATAGTCAATATCCTAATCTTGGAATAGCCTATAATGAAGAAGCTTGGAGGATCATTATCTTATTTTGAGAATTCATTCATTTTCTTATAGGTTGCAATTTACATGACTAAATGTTAGAGTTGTATTCTGTTAAAGCTGATTGATCCATAAAAGCATTTTGATTGCCATGTTCAGGAAGCCGGCTGGATTTTGAAGGAGGAATCATTGCCGCCTGGTTGGATATGCTTGGTATATATTATATTATTATAACATTCATACCAATCTCCATAACTTTAGTACTCCCGTTTGTTTCCTTCCTGTTGTGTAGCTAATTTCGTTAAGTTCTGTTCTTGCTGTCTGTGCCTTTGAGGAAGGTATGTGCTGCATCTCCAAAGCAGGAGTTTCCACCGAACTTCAAAAGGCTTCCAGTAGATACATACACACCTGATCTCATAGCAGCAAGCGACTGCATGCTAGGTAATTTTTTGCATTCATATTTTAATAATTTGGTGTGACATCACTGCATAATGCGATCCATTTACTCCAGATATGCATACACATCATTATGTTTAAATATTATTAGTGGAAAATTAAAGTTTGATTCTTCCTACCCCAGGAAAAATTGGATATGGCACTGTTAGTGAGGCATTGGCGTACAAGATACCCTTTGTCTTTGTTCGCAGAGATTATTTCAATGAGGAACCTTTTTTGAGGAACATGCTCGAGGTAGAGCCTGAAATAACATAGTATTATTAATACATATTGTTAGAGTAAAGGTTGCACTCAAATGGCACTGCAGTGTCGGTATCCTTTGCTTATCTATTATTATGTTCACCAATGCATTTCAGTGTCACCATGTAACTGATTTTCATGTTATTTTGGACAGTATTACCGTGGAGGTGTTGAAATGATTAGACGCGACTTACTAACAGGGCACTGGATTCCGTACCTTGAGCATGCCATTAAATTAAACCCTTGCTATGATGAACCAATTAATGGTGGAGAGGTATGCTATTTATATGATTTTGGAAACTGGGACTTGATATTAACTATAAACTATATGTTTGGTTTACTGTGCTTTTGCATTTCCACATATGCCTGTTGGATGGGATAAATCAGAAGTTGCTTAGGGTTACCAGTCTAATGAAAATCTTTCAATTTTCATGCTCAAAAGACCGATTTCCTTTTTTTCCACAAGAAAAAAGGCAAAACTAGGAATAAAATATATGGGATATATGAGTTTCCAGTGGCTTTTCTTTGGCATTGTGGCTTTTTTATTAATTTACTTTTAAGGAATTTTAAATTTGTCTTTTAAAGGGACTCTTTGGTTCTACTGATTTTGTATTTAATTTGAAGACCAAAATTCAGAATATCAACTAATTTTATCTTTTTTTTATAGGTGGCTGCAACTATTTTGCAGAATACTGCTATTGGAAAAGTTTATAGCTCAGACAAGGTGACTATGCATATCTGTCAGTCTCTAGTTCACTTGAATACTGTACTGAGCCAATGCACTCAAGAGCTGTCTAAATTTTTTGTGGGAGAGTTGGCCATATAAACAGTGGCAAAGAAGCTGCTCCTTGGTTTTATTGCATTTTGTACTCTTTCCACTGCATCATTGCAATATATTCTTTTTATGTTATACTGAATTTTATTAAAGAGTTGAATTCTGTTTGGATTATAGATCAAGCAAGTTGTTTATTACTGAAATCCTTCACACTAACAAGAATAAATGTAAGGCTAAACCAGACAAAAATCTTGATCTTATTAAATATCAAATTCTATGCCATATGTTATACACTTGAGTAGTCATGATTGAAAACCACACTAGTATTGACATTAATCATGTTTGCATTGTAAAGCTATATAAATTTGGAGAAACACATAATAATTGAACATAGATTGGATGATAGTTTATATATTACCTATGGGCTAATGCAACGGCACTTCTTGGTATTATGAGGAGAGCCTTATTGAGTCAATGTGCGCTGCCTTGCTAATGATCTAAAATTGAAACATTAGAGAAGTTACTTTTGTATTTATAATTGGTATCTGGTGTATAACTACATGATTTGTATCCCAAGAGATATCCAGAGAGCAACACTCTAAATTGCCAAAACCTAGATGTGTTTTATTCAGAAATAATAAACAACATTCACAGAGGGATGCATAGGAAATATAATAGAAATAGAGGAGAAAACTATATTGAGTTGTGTGTTCCATACATGGCATTGCTCTCGAGGGAGATCTATGGCTGTCTGTCTTACACTAGCTATGTCTTGTTTATGACAATAATCTATCTAGATATATTTTTAAAAATGTCCAAGGGCTTTATATTGAACTAAAAAGTGTTTTTTGACATACAGACAAGTAGCTCATAAAAATATCAATATTATGAGCTGACACGTTTTCCACGGCAAAGAGGATTTAACCATGCATATTGTCTGTTTCTCAGAGATTACAAAATAACATTCCAATCATCGAAGCTAGTGAAAAAATGTAAAACATCTGAAGTATTCCAGCTGGCTTCTATAATGGACTAGGTAAATGAGGAACATGGTTTTCCAGCTAGCTTTTACGATGGGGAGTGGGTAAAAGCAGCAATAATAAGAAGGGTTGTATTCCAGCTGGATTCCACAACGGGGGTAGGTAAATGCAGGAATAACAAGAAGGGCTGTACAGCTGGCTTCCATAATGGGGGTAGATAAATAATGAACGTGCTATCTATTTTTTTTTCCTCCACTAAAACCCAAGATATTTTCCATCAATTGAGAAATAGAATTGAAGCAAGTCCCCTTAGTCCCACATTAGTGTTGATGTCTTTCCCTTGGAGACGAATCTGCTGAAAAGGATGAACAATTTGCTGATGTGGATGTGATACGCTAGCTGCATCTAGTTGTTGGATTCAAATACTTTCCATTCAAAATCACTATTTGCTACAATGATTAAAAGCATAGTTACCATAGTCACCTGAATACGGTCCATATTCTGTTCGAACCGAATTTTTCAAGCAAAATGAATTTGTTCGGTGAAATTCGCATCTTTTTCAAATATTCATTTTAAATTTTTTTTAACTCAAAAAATAAATTAGAAAACATTTAAAACAGTAAAAACAAAAATCAAAACCCGATTAAAGGTGGTTCCCCGAATGACGAAATCAAACCCTGTTAAGCTGCACCCTGCGGTCCACTAAAACCCCAAAATTCTTTTACCATTTTGCTTGACCCTTTACGATAGTTGGGAGTTTGAAATGACGCGAACACTATTAAAGTTGAACAAAACCATTGCAGTTGCCAATTACAGAACTAACCGAACGGCGACATAGTTAACCAAGGCAAAACGCGCCATATCATTTTAGACTTTGGCGAACAGGGAAGATATTTAGGGTTTTTGTGAACCAAGGGCCAAGGCAGAACGCGCCAAACAAGAATGTGAAAGCACTACCAATCAACACGCAGTGAGCACACAATGTGTTTTAGTCTAGACTCCAAATGGCGGCATCCCTACGACAGTATGGGCTCATTTACAACAATTGAGCTTGGCAGTGTGCACTTGCAATCTTGCAGCGTTGGGTTTAAATGCCAATCGTTAGTAGTCTTGACTCTTATAGACTCATAGTTTTAGGTTTTATTTTTTTTAAAAACTTTGTTTTTAGTTTTATTAGTTGAATGTTTAATAATTAATGTAGTAATACTAATAATAATAACTAATAAGTTAATAACAGTATAATATTTAGGTTTTTTTTTAGTTTGAAATTATTAATTTGTATATAATAATTTACTTTATTTTTAAGTTAATTAAAAACATATATCTTTAAGACTCCACAGGGTTTCGTATATCAATTTGACATTTGTAGTATTTTATTTTTAGTAAGTTATAAATATATAATTAATTTGCACTCTAAATTTTTATTATAAACTTATAATTTATAAAATATATTGATTTTATAAATAATAATTTAATAACTATTTTATCGTATGTAAAAATTATAACATTTTGCAGTTCCAAAGCCTCTTCAGGAAGCCACTAAAATTCAGATTAGAACAGTTTTAGACTATGCAAGGTTGAGCAGTGGGCAATGGACAGTGAGGGAACAATTTTAGAATACACAAGATTGGGCAGTGGGCATTGAGGGCAAGAATTTCTTCTTACCAACAACGAAAATAAAAAATAAATTATCAGTTCGTCAAGACTTCAACAAGTCTAACCATCCATTAGAGATAAAATACACTGTCTAGAGATAATAAAGATTAAAAAAATATGAGATGCACCTTGTGCAATGATAATATCACGGGAAGTATAACCAGAGTTCGGTACCATTACCTTGGAGGATCCTAGGATGTGAAACGTAGTGGGGCAGCAAATGAAAATTCAATGGAACTAGAATATGTAGAATTCATAAATCGAGTGAAAGCTAAATTTAATGTGAGTCATGCTGGATCATTAACTTTAGAATCAAATAAGGTTAATATCCAACATTGAGTGTTGCAAATTAGCTCTTTTAATAGTTCAAGTTGCTCTCCATCACCATTTGCCCAAGGAAGTAGAAGTGGAAGTGGCGTTGAAAAGTCATAAGGTTCATTGAAGTAATGTGGAGGCCACAACAAAAACATGATGTAGACAGGTTGGTAGCTAGATTGTTTTATGTAGAGGCCATTCCTTTCAATGTTATCCGTTCTCCACATTTCCAAGCTTTTGTAGATGCGGCTATTGAATTTGGGAAGGTTACAAATTGCCTTGCTATGAAAGAGCAAGAACCAGTCTTCTTGAAGAGAAAGTGGCAGCCATATCCATCAAGCTAGATGGAATAAAAAAAATCTGGAATAGAATAGGGTGCACAATAGTAAGCGATGGATGGTCTCTTTCAAGAAGAAGGCCCCTCCTAAATGTTTTGACAATATCTCCTCAAGGTGCTATGTTTATAAAATCAATTTATACAAATAATGAGCAAAAAACTTCTCTTTTCATTTCCAAATGCATTGAATCAACAATTTTGGGGGTAGGAGAAGAGAATGATGTTCAAATTATTACATAATTGTAAAGGAGCAGGGGATATACTCTGTGGATATATTTCGTCATCTCTTTTGGACACCATGTGCAACACTTGTGTTGGATCTTTTGCTTGAAGATATATCAAAATTGGAGCGGGTAATTAATATTGTGACTGAAAGAAAATAAATTTTAAAGTTTGTCCTCAATCACCGCTTGACATTGAACTTGTATCATTCCTTTGCAAAGCGTGAGCTTTTATCCCTTACTGAAACAAGATTTGCCACTAACTTTTTCAGTTTGCAAAGGGAGGTAGAGGAGAGGACAACATTGAGAAAAGTGGTGGTCACTGATGAATGGTCAGATTCAAAGCTTTCCAAGGAAGTCCATTTCAAAGATATTGAAAAAATTATTTTATGGGACACATTTTAGGAGGGGGCCAAGAAGATCATAATGGTGTTCAAGGCACTTGTTAGAATTCTGAGAATGGTTGATGGCAATCAGCCCTACATGGGTTTTGTGTATGAGGGAATGAACAATGCAAAGGAAGAAATTCAAAAGTTACTTGCAAGTGATGTTGAAAAACTCAAAACATATTTGAAAAATTGTTGACAAACATTTCCTGCTACATCATCCTTTTTATGCAACAACCTACTATTTAGATATTAATTTAGTAGAGATAAATCATGATGCAAATGAGGAGATTATGAGAGGTGTATTTGCAACAATAGATAGGTTTTTTATTGATAAAAATGAGAAGTAACGAGACAACAACTTATTGTTTTCAAGAACCAACTGAAAATGTTTGGCATCAATGAAGAAATTGCAAGCAAGATGAAGTGGGAACCATCTAAATGGTGGTAGACTTATGGGGCTTCTACTCCGGAGTTGCAGAAGGTTGTCATGTAAATCTTCAGCGAGCATTCTAATGTTTTTGCATGTGAAAGAAACTGGAGTACACATGACTTAATCCACACCAATAAGAGGAATTGACTAGGGGCTAAAAAACTCTTTGATCTTGTGTTTGTTCATAGCAATTAACGATTGCTTACTCACTCTTTTACAAATGAAGATGGCAACTCTTGCCTTGGCGAACCATGCTTTGGAGATGAAGAAAATGTTGATGTTGTTGATGAGCCTACTAGTGTAGAATTAGATAAAGCTACTAGTAATGTTTTTGATGTAGAAGTAGGGTTTGATGTTGCAGATGTTTAAAATTTCATTCCTTGTTATATGCTGGAAACTTTAAAGTTAAACAAAGGATAATTCTAATTTCTCATTGTTATATTTTATATGTATGAACTGAACATTGAAGTTTAACACTCTATTGGATTTTGCTATCATGTGCTAGTTATGTTTGTGTAAGTGGTATTTTCTTTACAAATATGAAATATGTATGATATATATATATTTTTTTTATAATTTTTAAATTTTCCTAATCGAACTGAACTTACCAAACCGATTTTTTTGCAAAATCCCTAATTTCCGAAATTTTTTCTTCTTTCGAACAACCCAGACTTTTCAAACATGGTAACTATGATTAAAAGGTTCAATCTAAATATGAAGTTTATTGAGTATGATTAGATTACTGGCTGAGTTGGGCTGCTTTTTGCAACAACTTCATATAGATAACATGATAAAGACTAGGGTGCTGATGTGTGAAGTCCACACAACCCACATTCGTTTTATCGATGGCAACATGAACGCTATAAGGGAAGTATTAAACAGCTAGATGCTGACTGGGTAGTGGTGTCAACATGTAAAGTACATGCTATGTGGCACTACTAGGGGGCAATAGGAATGTCTCTGGATTGATCCTCATCCACTTCAAAACTTTGCATATACAGGAGACATGCTGAGCTGTAACTGGATGCTTGTTTATTTCAATCCTAATGACATTGGAGAGCTGAGTACTCAAGTTGTTATTGTTTCTATAGAAGGAATGCATATAATGTTCTGTCCTTTGTTGGATTTCCATTTCCCTGCCATCACGTTTAGTTGGGAAAGGGAGAGAATTGTTGCAGTTATAGATTGCTTCCCTCAGATACAAATGAGAGATATGTTTCACCCACTTGTCCTAGTGCTCTCTGTTCATCCTTGACAAATTAACCACAGTAGTTATTGTTTTGTAGTGTGAAGCAACCTTTTGAATTTGGACTCTTTGGAAATGCAGCCCAAAATTTGTACATTTAATGGTGTTTTTATTCATATAGAAGATTATTAGCAAGGTTTGTCTTTATGTCCACTTAGTGCCTGATTGAATCAGGGAGCTGTTCTTTTCCTTTGAATAGAGTAATTTCATTTCCAAGAGGAAGTTTGAAGCCTTCATTTTCTAATATATCAGCCACATGATCGTGGGGACGTTTTTGATGTATTTTAAGTTCTATGATGACCTGTGCATTTTGTAACAGAATTGGGAACATTTTCCTATGCAAAAAATGTTGAAGATAGGCCACTGGGCTTGTAGATACTTGCTTTTTGTCGTTAAGGAGCCTTTCCAGAAGATCAATTATTAGCTTTGAGTCCCCTAGTATTTGAATGTTGAGAATCCCATTTATTTGTGCCAGATTGAAGCTTGTGTATAAATCCAAGCGATACCAATAGCTTGAGTGTAGGCAATGATGGGTTCAACTTTGGTGTCCCACACGATTGCAGCTTATACCAGCTTGGCTTGATATCCTCCAAGATGTTCATATCAAAATTGAGTTTGAAAGGGGCAAGTTCGGAGGGCTTCCACTATATCTTAGGCTCTAGCTGAAGCCAATTTGCATGGTAGAGAAATGGAATATTCCATTATTTTGCTGAGGTTACAATCAATAATGCTGGTGGAAGAATTTTCTGAAGGAAAAGTTGTCTGATACTAAGTAACCGATATGGGTACGGGTACGGGTACAAGTATCGTGTATGTGGATATGGGGATTTTTTTGGGGGGTTTGGGTACGGCTGTACAGAAATATATATAAAAAATTAAAAATATAAAAATATAGCCATATAAACAAAATTAACCACATAATATGCATAGAGGAAACAAAAGAAGTTAAATAATCACAAAATTATTCATAATTTCAATGCCAAAGGCAAATATGATAATATCATAATATTAAACGGTTGAACTTTGATTAGTTTTATAAATTTATAATAGGTACATAGTGCAAATGTTACAAATTACAATGTATGGAAAACAGTAAAGACAGCTCAGCATTCACTATAGTCTATATTAATTTTCATCTTCGGTTGCAAGCTCCTCAAGGTCTTTAGTGCCAAATAGGTAGAGGTAATGGCATAGATTTAGCACAAGGAGTTTCGAGCTTATGCAATTGAAAAAATGAGCAAGAGTGAATATGTTGAGGTATGGTTGTGTTGTTGGTGTTGTGGCATAAATGTTGTCATTGATGTCAAGGTCAAAGATGGATGTCATTAATGTCAAGATCAAAGTTGATGTCATGCATGAAGTGGTATATGACAAGTCTTATGACAAGAGAGAACTTGAAGGCAACCTATTGTCTCTCTGTTGAGAGAGAATTTGAAGGCAACTTGATAATTCTTCCGAGGTTGATGACATGTCAAGGTCAAGATCAAGATACAAGGTAAGCATACTTTTGAGCACTAGTCTTAAGGAGCATTGTTATATCATGAGCGTGTATATGAAGACAGTGGTTTGGGAAGATGGATACACATAGGTATGAGTGGATGTTTAAGGATGCCCAAACATGCATATGAAGTGTTGAAACACTCAGGAAAGTTTCAAGGTTAACCTTCAGGGGTAATGTCTTAAGCCTAAGCATGCAACCAGACTAATCCTAGACCCTGCCTGACCTAATAAAGAGTCTTGAGGTGTTATCAAGGTCTATAAAGAATGCAAATCAATGGTAGAGCATATGAGATGATGTTTAACATTGTGTAAACATGTGTATAAGGTAGATAAGTTTTCAGAGGAGATTTCAAGGCCAGTTCATGGCTTATTCGTTTGCATGAAGAGACCTAGTGAGAAGGCATAGGCTTGTTAGCATGATGAGGAGAATAGTCTGAGGCTTGTGAGAAGATTGGTAGTATGTGAACATGGTATGAGGTTGTATGACATGAGTATGAAGTGTTGAGAGTAGTGCAAGTGGTTTCAAGGTATGTTCAAGGTCTAAGTGTGACTAACAGTTCAACGCCTAATGTGCAAAGAGACCTAGTATGGCCTAATAAGGGGTCAAGTTTAGTTTTCAAGGTGTTAGAGCTCATGAGAGCATTGTCAGAGGTGTGAGAGGTTGTGTCAAGTGTGTTGACCAAGTCTGAGGTCAGAGTTTGATGGATAAAGCATGAAATGTGGTTTTAAGGTTTTCTGTGTGCACAAAATGAGGTTTTGCAGACCCGAGAAGGATTTTCTTATGCTCGTTGGCATGTGCAACCTTTGCATGAGATCCTAAGTTCATGGAAGTTGGGGAAGGATCCTAGCTCAAGTTTTCAAGCATTAGTTTCTGGATTAAGGGCCCAAGCTTTATTAATGATCGTTAACACTGTAAGGTGGCCTTAACCCTCTCGAAAACCCTAACAATGACCTGATATGGAAGATCTTGATAGAAATGGCTCAGAATGAATTGGATGACCTAGTTTGATGATTGGAGCATGTAGATGACTCTCCTAGGTACCTCCAGGTGGCATTGGTTTGTCAGGAGAGTGAGTGGAAGCTATAGGAAACCCCTTGTTTCTTGGATTTTTGATGTAGCAGGCAGGGTTGACCAGGTCAAAGCATGAAAATGATTGGAGGATGATGTGTGAGACTTGTATTTTGTGTCCATGTAAGTTTTTGAGCAGGTTACAAACTTCAAATATGCTAAATCGGTCATGCAAGTTGGCCTATCGCTAAAAAGGCTTAGTGATGAAGATAATGAGAAAAACAGACAGAAGTGGGAATGAGATTAGGGATGTGTTGTAGTGGATTAGGGATGGATCCAATTGCATAGGGTTGTTTAAGACATGTAACACATATCCCTAGCCAAAAAAACTAGACCATATATATAGAGAGGGGGGGAGGCCAAAAAAACTAGACCATATATATACAGAGAGCGGGGGGAGACCAACTCTATCTAACTCTAGAGAGGGAGAGGGGGGTAAATAAAAGTTTTGGAGATGTGTATGTATGGCAAAAAGTTGCTCTCAATTTGACTTGTCTAACACAATGAGGTCTGTGTATAGTAAAGCCATGAGATTGGTATGTAAGACCAATATTGCTATTTGAGCCTATAATCTATTTGTTGTAAGTTAATTTGAGGATGTTGTAGACTCATATAAACCCATTGGAAGTTCATGAAAGTGAATCTACAAGTGTTCTAAGTCATTGTTTCCATGACTATGTTTTGGAGCATTCAGACAATTTTTTGTGTGTTAGTAAGATTGATGTTCTTGAGTCATTATGCCCAGAGTTGAAGAGTCTAAGGCACATGAAGTTTTTCTAGAGGTCTCATAGGTTCATTTGAATGTATTTGTCTTCATGAGAAATTCCTATGAAGGTGTAATAAATCAAAGGTTCTTGATTGGTTTTTGAGGCCTGTTTGCAGTTTTGACTGAGCTTATGGAAGTGGTCAGTTTGAGGTCTTTTGCCTTGTATGATGAAGTCTAATGAACATGGTGATGACCCTGAGGTCATGAAGGTTCTTTCCATGTGATTTAAAGGTATGGTTGTTTGAGCAAATTGGTTGTGTACTTCAGTTTTGGTTGGCGGACTTTTTGGTAGTAAGAAGGCCTAATTGCGAGTAGGCCTAATGGTGTGGTTTGAGTGAAATGAGCTAAATGGTGTTGGGGACCTAAGGTGAGCTTAGCAAGGGTCTAATTAAAGCGTGCGTAAAGTGTTTCATCCATTTATGGAGGCTCAAGTTGTTCCAAGGTGGTCAAGGTGAAATGTGTGCTTTGAGAAGACCTAATTGCATTAGGTCTCTGTTAGGCCTAATGGTGGTTTTGGTCCTTATGAGTGGTGATCGACCTGTGTAATGGTTGTTTCACTTGTGAAACGTGTTTGTTGACCTATTCCAAAGGTGATCCAAGTATGGAGAGGTTTGTGGCCGACCAAGGTATGTGAAAGCAAGAGTCAAGTTTAAGAAGGTCTAATAGGCCTAATTTGACAAGTTAGAATATTGAGGATTTGAACGGATGAAATAGAAGTTTAGAAACCAGGTAGAGGGCTTGAAGACCTTCAGAGAGGTGTGGTGAATATGTCATGAAGTTCTAATAGTATTTCTACAGATGATGAGCAAGATGATATGACCTAAATCTGTCAAGAAGAGGGCTAGTTGAGCAAAGAGGCCTAATAGGCTGTTTGAGAGAGATAGAAGAGTGTGAAGAGCAAAAGAAGGTGATCATCATTAGTTGAGTGAACAATAGGTGTCCAAAGGTGATCAGAAGTTCCAGGTGGTTGAGTTGGTGCTAAGTTACTTAGGGGGTTGATGCCTCCTTGCAAGTTGGTGCTTGTTAAAGGCCTAGTTGAGTTGGTGCTTGACTAGTGAGGGGTTGGTGCTCTTTGTGGGGTTGGTGCCTCACTAAATCTTGATTCATTGCGTATAGGACTGTAGTCCAAGCTGTGTTTCAGTGGGTTTTATTCCCCATGAGGGTTTCCCACATATCTCTTGTGTTCATATGTTGTATGCTTATGTAGATGCTTGTTTATGCATTGATTGATGTATGTGTTTGAATGAATGCTTCATGAATGATAAGTGAAATTGAATGATTGTTTTAAGGGCATTGATTCACCCCCCCTCTTAGTGGCTGTGCTTCCAACAGAACAAATATGCAATGGGAGGTAAAAATGCAATGAAAGGTAAATGTGTTGTTATCTTTTGATAAAATGAGCGTGATTCATGCTTTTAGGGTTTCAAATGCACTTTAAAATGTTTTAAAATATTTTTTGAGGTCCATATTTGACTTTGACTAGTGAAATTTGTTAAAAAAAATTAAATTTTTTGTTTGTTTTATCGGTATGCCCAGCAAATGACCAGGGTACACCCCAACCCCTACAAGTACACTCAAGTACGTCCTCAGATGTACCCCATCCCTGGTCATTTGTTGGGCGTTTTTCACCCCATACTTGTACCAGAACATCTCGTACTCGTACACAGGGGGCGTAGGGACGTATCCGGTAACATAGCACTGATATGCTAGGGTTATGGTTCTAATATGAGATTTTACCTATTTGATTAAAAGTTCTTGGGGTTCTTGAGTATTGCTGAATACTTGTTCATTGTATTCTTTCCACACATGCCGATGAGTGAAACATGAAGCAAGTTTGTGCAGGAATTTTAATTATCACATTTCACTGTGGAGACCTGACCATTTGTAACTTGAGGTTGCAATGGAGTTAGCTTTGGTGGGTTTATGACTGAAGAGATTTGCTATTCCTTTCTAGATTGATTGAGTATAGGTATAATGAAAGAAGAGATGATGAATGGAGTTAGCTTTGTTTTGTTTATGACCGAAGAGATTTGCTATTCCTTTCTAGGTTGATTGAGTATAGGTACAATGAAAGAAAGAGACGATGAATGGATTTCGCTTCACTCTTGCAATTGGGGCAGATGGTAGGCCCAATCCAACTTTTCTTTTGGAGGTTGTTTGTTGTTAACAACTTTCCATGCATAAGTAACCACATGAAGGGTTTAATTTTAGGCCGTAATTTGGTTGACCTTAAACCTGTCCATCTGCTTTCACGAGTATGATGTCCTGGAATAGCCATGACTAGAGAGTTATGGGCCGATGTTGTACAATTTCTGCTGTTTATATGTGGCCATACTACTCTATCCTCACTACGTATATGAATGTTTTATGTGTCTTCCAGCAGCTTGAGAAGGGCATTGGAGATCACTAATCTGGAGCATTGTCATTGGGGGGCACCCATTCCATGATTCTTTCTAGAATCTGATTTTCTAATCATTCTTGATCTTCCATGTTAGTTGCTTTTGAAGAAGGCTTTCACCCATTTTTATGAACCTCGCAATGCTGGAAGTTATTAGTTTAAAGCCAACGCTGTAAGTTCCCATGGAGGCATCTAAAGCATATTTCCTATGAATCATACTAGATCAAATGTTTTCTTTTTCCAGAATCTCCAGGACAATTTCATTTCCATTGCTTGATTGAAGAGAATTATATGCCTAATATTCAATCTCCTTTCACTCATAGGCTTGCAAATTTCCCCCCATGCGACTAGCAGGAATTTGAATTTGTTCTCAGTCCTTGGCCACAAGAAGTTATATTGAATAGCTCAAGTATTGAGGGTTACTTGCTTTGGTATTGTAAGAAGAGTGGGAAAATAAATAAGGATAGCTTGAAGATCAAATTGAATCAATTGATTTCTTCTTGCTGAAGATAACCATTTATTGGTCTAGCGAGACAATTTTTTTATTTGTTTGATTGTGGTGTCCTATAGGTGAAGTTCTGTCAAATAGCTTGAGTATTGAGGGTTGCTTTGGTATTGGAAGAAGAGTGGGAAATAAAATAAGGATAGCTTGAAGATCAAATTGAACCAATTGATTTCTTCTAGCTGAAGCTAGCCATTTATTGGTCTAGTGAGACAAATTTTTTATTTGTCTGATTGTGGTGTCCCACAGGTGTATATTGTTCTTGGTATTGAGAGGGAATCATAGAGATTTTTATGGCATAGTACCTTATTGATACCCTAGGCAATTTAAAATGCCCTCTTATGTTGAGAAGGGATATTTAGAAGAACACAAGATTTGTTTTTATTCCCCTGTTGTGTTGAAGCCATTTGGTAGGCATATAAGATTTGCTTCATCTTGATGACTTCTTGTGTGATTAGGAAACGAAAGTTGGAGTACCCTTATCCCTTCTCCATAGCCGTAAGCCCAACCAGTTTGCCTTGACATTTACCTGCCTCTATTGATTTGCTGAGAGTTTTTCCCAATAAGATAAACATGCATGGGCTGAGAGGGTCTCCTTGGCCTCTGGATGATTTAAATGGAATGCTAGTTTTCCCATTAATGGATATACAGAAAGTGGTAGTAGTGATACAAATTTTATCCATTTGATAACCTGCTCATGAAAACCAAAATCTTGGATAGGTTTTTAAATCAGCCTCCAATTTCATTTGTCAAATGCTTTGAAATGTCCAGTTTAATTGTGGCTCCATTCCTTTGTTGGGGTTTGAGCAAGTGTAAAATTCCCTGAACTGCTATGATGTTGTTAGTTATTTGTCGTTCTGGGACAAATGCACCCCAGGGGAGGCTTTATCCTTGAAGCAACGAACTTGGAGATTATCTTATAGACCATATAGCACAGTGCAAGTGGTCGGTATTTGATCGACATGTTAAGAATGTGCTGATTTGGGAATCAGGACTAGAGTTGTAACATTCAAAATTTTAAGCATTTTTTCTTGTTCTTTCTAGGTTCCTCAATGATAGCTAGTAGGTACCTTTTCAACAAATCCCTATATTGTGTTGGAAATATTGTCATTGATGTCAAAGGGAAACATCGACAAAAATGCCTAATAGGAACGGAAGTGTCAAATGAAATTATTACAAAAGTGTTTTTGAAGGTAAACGGAATTCTTGACGAAAGTAACCGGACCTGTCAAAAAGTAACGGAAATTTCCCGTAACAAGGTCGTCATTTTCGAAATCTAAAGCCGACCCATTTGAGGATAAAGTACATATATTATTATATTCTTGTGCTCAAATTTTGAAGGGACTAGCATTCATGAAAGGACAATTTTTTAAAAGGCACATATACAACTGTGTTATTAATTAAAGATCATCATTAATGAAAAACTCATGGCATCCCATGTGAAAAGGTGCCTCTTGAGGAAGGACACCCCCTTTGGAAAGTTTTTAAGGCTAAAATAGTCCCCAACCTTGGCTGACCTATTGGGAGGAGTTGTGACCGTTCGAATGGACCTTTTCATTTGAAGAGTCACGACCTTAATTTGTGGCTTTCTGTGGATTATAAATAAGTGCATAACGAGTGACAAATTAGTAGATTCGAAAGTGTAAGATATAAAAGAAGAGCAAAAATATTTGAAAACAGATTTTTGTGAGACTATTGAAAGGAAAAATCAGCAAGTATAAAGGCATATAACGACAAAGCTATATTGTAATTGATCGGATCTAAAAGAGTGAAGAAACAAAGTCCTATCATCTGTTGTGTAAGCAACAAGTCAGAGATAGAAATGTTATTTCAGACAGAGGGTTGGTGCCTTCGTTTAAAGGGGTTGGTGCTCCTGTGAGTTAGTGCTCATGAAGAATTGCTGAGTTAGTGCTTGGCAGAGGAGTTGGTGCTCCTGCAAGTTGGTTCTTACAAAATTGTATTAGGGTTGGTGTTCTAGTAGGTTGGTGCCTACGAATATTTATATTGAGATCTGTTCCTTTGTGGTTTTCTCCCGAAAGGGTTTCCACGTATAAATCTTGTGTCATTATTATTTTGTGTTGTGAGTTGTGATTTGATTATATTGCATATCTTAAGTGGAATAATTGTTTATGTAAAAAGTGTAAAATATATCTATTATTGATTCATCCCCCTCAGTACTTAACATTTGGTATCAGAGCAGGTTCTTTCAGATATAGTTTAATCGCTAGAAGGTAGATCAGGGAAATCACACATGGCTGGTTCACAAGGCCAGGGAGTTTTTTCCACAAATAAGGCACCATTGTTTGACGGCACTAATTATGCTTTCTGGGGCATAAGAATGAGGACATATTTGATGGCCCTTGGGTTTGACATTTGGCAATCTGTTGTAAATGGATACATAGATCCACAAACACCACCAACAGATCCTGCTGGAAAGAAGGCTAGCGAAAACAACTCTAAGGCAATGAACGCTATTTTGTGCGGTCTTTCTGAATCTGAGTTTGTAAAAGTTATGCAATGTAAGTCAGCATATGAGATTTGTGAGAAGCTTAAGACCATCTATGAGGGTGATGGAAAGGTTAGACAAGCCAAACTTTAGACTCAGGGAATAGTTTGAGAGTCTCAAAATGAAGGAAGAAGAGAACATTGCAAGTTATCTTCTCCTAGTTGATGAAATCGTGAATGTGATTCGAGGACTTGGAGAAAAGGTAGAGTCTACCATAGTCCAAAAGGTGCTAAGGTCTTTACCACTAAGATTTGATGCGAAGCTCTCTACCGTAGAGGAAATGAGAGATCTTGACAAGCTGCAGAAGTATGAGCTACACAAAATTCTCACTGCTTATGAAATGAGGACAGAATCAGAGAGACCATCTAAAAGGGATGTAGCCTTCAAAGCATCAAGGAAGGAGAAAGCCAAGGAGCCAGAACCGAGTGATAGCTCAAGCGATGAAGAGGACGAAAAGGAAGCCTTATTCATTTGCAAGCTGAAGAAAGGCTCAGACAAGGACATAGGTAAGTTACCGTTCAAATGCTTTAATTGTGGTAAGATAGGTCAATTTGCAGCTAAGTGTCCTGAAAAGGATAATAGCGATGATGAAGAAAGTAAATCCAAGTACAAAAAGAATTTCAAGCATAGCAAGGATAAGAAGAAGTTCGGGAAACAAAAGAAGAGTCTATACTTTAAGATGAATCTTAGCTCTTCCAAAGAAAGTGGAGTCAGTGACTCAGAAAATGATAATACAGAGATTCTATTCACGGCCATAGAAGATGCCTTTACAAGCAAGAGCAATATAGAGGAGGAAGAAGAAGAAGCAGAATTGAACCTTGAGGAAGAACTTATCTGTGCCTTAAGGGAGATAAAGTTTCTCAAGAAAAGGAATTTGAGACAGAAGCTTCAAATCAAGAAATATGAAAAGGAGAGTCAGGATGCATAAGCTAGATTGGCACAAGGTCTAGAAAAATCAAACAAGATGATTGCTAATCTACAGGCTCAGATTGAAAAAGCTAAGAAAGTTGAAGAAGATCTAATAAATCAATTAAAGGAGAAAAGCGAAGATTGTAAAAGGTATGAATCCGAGATTGCTTCTTTAAAAAGAGATCTTGAAAAGGTGAATAATAAAGTAGTTAATGAATTGAAATCTGAGAAAAGTACTCAAGTGTTAAATGAAATTTTGGGAAGTCAAAGATCACTGTCAAACAAGACAGGAATTGGATATGAAAAGGAACAAGAAAATGCTACAATTTCCACGGAGCCTCCAGTAAAAGTAATTATAGAAAAGACTAAGAACTACACTGAAGCCAAGAACACGAAGACCAACTCCGACAAAGAAGGCAGAAGAGAACAAAACTACAAAAGACCACTTGCTCAAAGATACACCAATCAAACCAAGTTTGGTAATTACTTTTATGGTTATTGCTATTAATGTAACCATTTTGGTCACAAGAAGCTAGATTGCAGGAAGAGAGTTAGGGATAATGATTTTAGGAACGGAGACAAGGGAATTCATAGAGCTTCAAATAGAAGCTACAACTCATTTGCTCCCTTATTAGGCTTTGATGAAGAATCTATTGTATGTTACATGTGTAACAATTACGGACACATAGCTCGCTATTGTAGGAGTGTGTTCGAATCAGTGAAGAAGGATCAAAGATTCAAGGCTCAAATCATGAAAAAGAGGGATCAAACGAATACATGGAAGAAGAAGCAATCTAAAAATTCCATGATCGTCCAGACAACACTTCATGCAAGAGATGAGGGACAGCCCTGGTTCATTTTATCTCACTAAAGAAGATCAATGGAGGTACGGTGAAATTTGGAGACAACACCACGGCCAAAATTGTGGGAAAAGGTATGCTCAGCTTGGATAATGGTAAAACTAAAACCGAAAATGTATCATATGTGGAAGGACTTAAGCATAATCTTTTTAAGTGTGAGCCAAATGTGTGACCAAGGACACACACTCAAGTTCTTCGCAAAAGGATGTGAAATCAGAAAGAGAGACATAGATGAATTGATTGGAGATGCTCATAGGACATGTAACAACTTATACATACTGGGGGATGTCAAAGGAGAAAAATGTTGTTTAAGTCTGGTCGAAGAAAGTTGGCTTTGGCACAGAAGAATGGGTCACATAAACTTTGACAATCTTGTGAATATTAGCAAGAAGCAGGTGGTAAGAGACATGCCAAAAATTACAAAGCCCTCAAGCACGCTTTGTAAACAATGTTAGCACGAAAAGTAGACCAGAGCACGTTTCAGAACAAAGGAGTATTCTACCACCAAGATGCTAGAGCTCGTTCACACCGATCTATGTGGACCCAACAGAACACAAAGTACTCAAGGTGAGAGGTATTTTATGCTGTTAATTGATGATTATACTTGAATGACATCGGTGACATTCTTGAAAGAAAAATCTGAAGCATTCAACAATTTCAAAGCATTCAAAGTTTTGGTTGAAAATGAAACTGGTTTGAGAATCAAATGCCTAAGGTCTGACCGAGGAGGAGAGTTCATGCCCAGTGAACTCATTGAGTATTGTGAAGAACATGGGATAAAAAGATTACTCCGCTGCCAGAACCCCACAGTAGAACGGGGTTGTAGAATGAAAAAATAGGACAGTTCAAGAAATGGCAAGAACGATGCTGAAGGAATTTACGCTGCCACATAAGTATTGGAGAGAGGCAGTACACACTGCAGTACATATCCTGAATAGAGGACAACTTAGAGTCAACAGTGACAAGACTCCGTATGAGCTATGGAAGGGGAGACCAACTTCTGTTAGCTACTTCAAAGTATTTGTTAGCAGATGTTTTATCAAGAGAATTGAAGAAGACTTGGGAAAATTTGACTTGAGAATAGATGAAGGAATATTCCTTGGATATTCTTCCAAGAGTAAAGCATATGAATGCTATAACAAGAGGATTCAAGATGGTAGAAAGTGCGAGTGAAAGTGCAAGCGATCCATTAGAAGTACCTGACATTATTGAAGAAGACATTGAAGTCGAAAAGATGGATGAAGATGAGCGACTAAACACCAAAGCTCCATCTCGATTCATCCAAAAAAATCATGTCGAGAGCCAGATTATTAGAAATTTAGATATTGGAGTGCAGACCAGAAGAAGGTTGGTAAGTAATCCTGAGCAAGTAAATTTTTCATTATTATCTAAATTTCAGCCCAGAAACTTTTCAGAAGCTAGCCATGATGAACATTGGGTGAAAGCAATGGAAGAGGAGTTGGACCAAGTTGAAAATGATGAAACTTGGGAGCTAGTGCCAAGACCAAAAAATCAGAATGTGATTGGCACAAAATGGGTGTATAGAAACAAATTGAATGAGGATGGTCAAGTGACCCGGAACAAAGCGAGATTAGTGTGCAAGGGGTATGCTCAAATCGAAGGAATTGACTTTGAAGAAACTTTTGCTCTAGTAGCTAGGTTAGAAGCAATCATAATGTTTCTTGCTTATGTGCTATTTAAAAATTTCAAAGTATATCAGATGGATGTGAAGTCTGCGTTCCTGAATGACAAACTAGAAGAGGAAGTATATATTTAGCAACCTGAAGGATTTCTCCTTTTAGATGATAGTAGATATGTTTGCAAATTGAAGAAAGCTTTGTATACCCGGAGCAAGCCCCCAGAGCTTGGTATGCGAGACTTGACAAATATTTGCAAGATCAAGGTTTTAAAAGAGGTTTCGCCAACAAATTATATATCAAAATTGAAGGTGAGCATCAGTTGATAGTTGTCTATGTCGATGACATAATATTCGGAGGAGATAGTGAGAAGCTGACGAAGGGATTCGTTGAAGACATGCAAAAGGAGTTTGACGTGTCCATGCTTGGAGAGTTATCTTTCTTTCTTGGATTACCAATCTCTCAATCCAATAAAGGAATCTTTATTTCTCAAACCAAGTATGCTAAGGAAATGCTGAAGAAGTTTGGTTTTGAGAACTGTGCCCCTGTTAGCACACCAATGGCCATAGGAAACACCAGATGTAGATCAATCTCTCTATAGATCAATGATTGGCAGTCTTCTATATCTGACAGCTTCTAGGCTGGATATCACGTAGGAGGTAGGCATGGTGGCATGATATCAAGCAACCCCCATGGAAACTCATGTACAAGTTGTGAAGAGGATATTCAGATATATAAAGGGGACCTTGGACTATGGATTATGGTATCCTACAGGGAGAGATTTCACTTTAGTGGCATATACAGACTCAAATTGGGCAGGTTGCCTAGATGACAGGAAGAGTACAAGTGGAGGTGCATTTTTCTTCGGTGATAGCTTAGAATCTTGGCTAAGCAAGAAACTGAATTTAGTTTCACTAACCACAATAGAGGCTGTGTTGCACTCAGGTGCTTTGGATGAAGCAGACTCTGGAAGATATCAAGGTGAAGTATGATCAACCTATATCCATATACTATGACAACACCAATACCATCAGTATTTTGAAGAATCCGGTGATGCACTCTAGAATGAAACATATTCCAATCAGATACCATTTCTTGAGAGAGCAAGTTGCGATCAACAAGTCAAGTTGGAATACATTAATACAACAGAGTAGATAGCAAATATTTTCATGAAGGCACTTCAGAAGGACACATTTGAGTACCTACGTGAGAAGTTGGGAGTGATTTCTTTTGCTTCTAGCCACTGAAGGGAAGCATCAACTGAGGGGGAGCTAAGTACTAGCTCTTGGATAGACCCTTTGCCATTGATGTCAATGGGGGAGAAGTACAAAAAGAGGATGTAACAGAAAGGGGGAGCTACAACAAAGAAGGATTCAGACAGAAGAGACAGTGCAACAAGGGGGAGCAATTTCAGTATGTGGTTGCCATCAATGACAAAGGGGGAGATTGTTGGAAATATTGTCATTGATGTCAAAGGGAAACACAGACGGAAATGTCTAATATGAACGAAAGTGTCAAAAAAAATTATTACAAAAGTGTTTTTGAAGGTAAACGAAATTTTTGACGGAAGTGACCGGATCTGTAAAAAAATAACGTAAATATTGGATGGAAATTTTTCGTAAAAAGGTTGTCATTTTTGAAATCGAAAGCCGACCCATTTGAGGATAAAATACATATATTCTAGTGCTCAAATTTTGAAGGGACTAGCATTCATGAAATGACAATTTTTTAAAAGGCACATATACAATTGCGTTTTTAATTAAAGATCATCATTAATGAATAACTCATGGCAGCCCATGTGAAAAGGTGCCTCTTGAGGAAGGACAACCCCTTTGGAAAGTTATTAAGTCTAAAATAGTCCCCAACCTTGGCTGACCTATTGGGAGGAGTTGTGATCTTTCGAATGGACCTTTTCATTTGAAGAGTCATGACTCTAATTTGTGGTTTTCTGTGGGTTATAAATAAGTGCATAACAAGTGGCAAATTAGTAGATTCGAAAGTGTAAGATATAAAAGAAGAGCAAAAATATTTGAAGGCAGATTTTTGTGAGAATATTGAAAGGAAAAATCAGCAAGTATAAAGGCATATAGCAGCAAAGCTATATTGTAATTGATCGGATCTAAAAGAGTGAAGAAGCAAAGTCATATCATTTGTTGTGTAAGCAACAAGTCAGAGATAGAAGTGTTATTTTGTCCAGAGGGTTGGTGCCTTCGTTCAAAGGGGTTGGTGCTCCTGTGAGTTAGTGCCCACGAAGATTCGCTGAGTTGGTGCTTGGCAGAGGAGTTGGTGCTCCTATAAGTTGGTGCTTACAAAATTGTATTGGGGTTGGTGCTTCAGTAGGTTGGTGCCTACGAATATTTATGTTGAGATCTATTTCTCGGTGGTTTTCTTTCGAAAGGGTTTCCACGTATAAATCTTGTGTCACTATTACTTTGTGTTATGTGAGTTGTGATTTGATTATATTGCATATTAAGTGGAATAATTGTTTATGTAAAAAGTGTAAAAGATATCTATTACTGATTCACCTCCCCTCTCAGTAATAGCCTGTGCTTAACATATTGTTGATAAAATAAGGCCGAAATCCATTTGGCTTAGGTGACTATTATGGCTGGAAAGAGAAGATAATTTGCCCAATTTAAATTTCAAAAGCAAGGCATAAAATGATGTCATTGTCTTGATAGTCTAGCAACTTCAGAATATGCCAAAGAGGCTCTTGTTATGTTGTTTGTCTGTATCTCTTGGTCACCATAGGTTTCCACTAAAAGTTCTTGGAAGTGACTTGTGGCATTGCCCACTATCTCAAATGAATAGCAAGGGCAACCTCATCCTTCTTTTTGATATGTTATTGTTTAACCCTAAAAACTAGATTGGAGGAATTTAGGGTTTAAGGGGTAGAGATAGCCTAGGGCATATAGATGGTAGACTATCTCTAAAGTAAGCAAATTAATTTGCAAAACTTAGATAAAACGTATATTGAATTTATTATGTTGAGATATGTTAAAAATGAAAAGTACAACTATGCTAGATATTGCAATGATAATAAAAACAAGATACTTAGTTGGTTCTGATACTAATACATATCTGGATCTCGAACAGGGAGGACACAGACTAAGAAAGGATTTTGGATTAGTCGCCTGATACTAGAAATGTATCTTTATAGTTGTGGACACTTGCATTGATTTGGGATGGTTGCATTGATGTTACTGTTTAGATCGGACGTAGGTGTCTAGTACATAATACCTGCTGAAACTGGATGTGACCACCTAGATGCTTTTGGGTTCCGCATCACTTTCACTCTGGTGCATTTAGATTTGGGTCATGGATTGTCGCTCCTTGTCAAATGAGAAAACCCTATTTCTTCAACATCATAGTCGCTGTGGGAAAATGGATTAGTGGGCACACGGTGTCGAGTGCACCAAAGACCCCTCTGTTAATGAGCACTGTTTACATAACCAATACTTCAAAGAGGGTCTGAGACTTATGTAGTTCTCCTTTACGTGTTGGCTTGTGTGTGAATAATGCAATGTGTGATAAGCAAGTACATAGAGTGACCTAGCTTGTAACTTGACCAATGTGGGTCATGGGATGCTCTTTTAGTACTTCAGACTTGTAGATGTGTTGTCCCTACAACTGATATGAAAATATGAGAAAATAGGGAAACTCTGCTCACTTGAGTGCTTGATCGAATGCCTTTTGTAAGTTGCCTTGTGAGTTCTTTGGTCTGTGCTAGGTGAGGAATGAACGAAGGTTGATTTTGTCGTTATACCAAATCCCTTTGGAGAATATCTCGCATTAAAGCACTTAGGCCGACTGTAGGAATACGTTTCATTTGTAAATTAGATGACTTTAGGGTATTAGACACTTGTGTCAGAATACGACACCTGCATCGACGTAGGGATTTGATTGAGACGTAAGTGCTAGGGTAGTTGGAAAACAATTGTAGGTCCATAGCTTTCAGAGACAAGATAAGTAGGTTTATAGCATTCTAGGCAAGATAGAAGGCTTGAGTCATCAGAATAATATTGGTCGGACTAAGGATAAGCAATAGACAAAAAGAGATAGTGTATGCGAGCCTTTCACTAGCGAGAAAGGTTAAAAGCTGAAGATACATCTATGATATGTATTTACCAAGTGTATAAGACTGAGGTGCTATATAATTTGGAAACAATGTCTACATTTGCCCCCTCTTTAATCTAGTAATGAAACTGCTAGTTTAAAGGAAAAGAAATGCATATTTGGATGTGTATAACACACCTTAGCTTTGCATGAGCCCAACTTGAATGCTTGGATAGTGATTGACTTGCAACCAAGAGCATGTTACAGTATATAATGAGTGCATATACTCTGAAATTGAAAACTTTTGAAATGATTAAATTGAAAGACAACAAGGTTTGGGAGTACACGTGTGTATCGATGCAACTGCATTGCCTTTTGGCAATTTGATTTGAAAATATGTATCATTATGAAGCATTAGAGCTGAAATTATGACAAATATAAAATCTGGAAAGTACATAAATATAGAAAGATTGAAGGACAAAACTTTCCCCCAACCTGGGAGCTAAAGGTGCGTTGTCACCTAGAAAAAAATAAACTACTGTAATAGATTGGCTCAATAGAGTCTGTAATAGTCCAACATGGTGAGCTAAAGTTCGTAAAAGTGTTTTAAATCTGAAATCTGATTTGATTTGCAATTTAGGTGCACATTGCATAGCATCTGCACCTTAGACGTCTCATGTTGAAACTATGTATAACAATGGTACCAATATATAGAATTCTGCATCATATAACCGTGCAATTTTGGTCAATTTACAAACTGTGTAAATATGGAGGATATGTTTATCATAACATGCCCATATTATATATGAAGAAATTTGAAAATTGATATAAGTGCCAATGTAGAGGACATGTTTCGAAAATATGCCCTCACTATAATTTGGGTATGTTGGATGTTGAATAAGTGTGGAGAATGTGTTTCCAAAACATGCCCCCACTGAATCTAAAACTATGACAAATGTGGAGAACATGTTTTCAAAACATGCCCCCACTACAATTTGAATCTGTGAAGCAATGTGGAAGTCATGCCCCCACTAATATGCCCCCCATTTTGAGGTGAGGGGAAGTAGCAACTGGTAGTTACATGCCCTCAAAAGGATGGGATAACCATGTAAACTATGAATGTACCATGTAACATATAAAGAGAACATGTCTAGGCATAGTTGCCAGGAGACAAGTACGGGTACGGGTACAGGGAGATCGGTTTGGGTATGAGTACACTGTTTTTTGAAAAATAGGAGACGGGGGTACGGGGAGATGGCAACATATCTTTATTATTTATAAATTATATATAATATCTATTATGAAAAGTTAAAAGAAATTTTTACTATTGCAATGCTAATGCTAGCAATAAGTGAAGGAATATCTCATGTTCATCAAATTAAATTTTAACTATTAAGCTTAAGGGTCATTATATACAATCAAATGCCAACAATAGGCATGCAACAAATCAAAAAACACATATGAACTTGGATCATATCTGATCCGATACAATATGATGAACTGTCACATCAATTATATCCTCTATGCCCTCTTCCAAGATGTTGTCTAGATAGGCATTGCTCTCAAGCTTTGGCTCATCTATAGGCAATATAACATGGGGCAAATCATTGAGGTCATTTGCCTCAATCACATCATCCTCCAAGGATATTTCTACTTCTTCATCAGGGGGAATGTGGTCCAATTTTGCTAAAGGACCTTCCTTGTACCCTGGGTCTACACGAGCAAGAACACGAATTGTGCTATGAATGTACACCAGGTTCTCTGCCTTCTTCGACCCTAGTCGGTTCTTCTTCAATGAATGAATGAAATTGTAAGTACTTCAATTCCTCTCACAAGATGACGAACTAGCTACTTGTGAGAGTAATCGTATTGCAAATGATTGCAATTTGGGGGTTTCACTGCCATGGTTCCACCACCACTCTATTGGGTCCTTCACCCGCATATCATAAATAGCCTCCACTGTATAAAACTGTCCACGACCACATAAAAACATGTTCCATTGAGTCCTAATACAAGAAGCCTCCTCTCCTTGACCATAAACTTTTTTTACTGCAATCCAAAATTCTTTATTTTGCTTCTCTATCTTCATATGAAGCCCTCTTCTTGGTGATCTCCGTATCATACCACTTTGGATTTAAAACATAAGCAACACAATGTAAATGTGTGTTAAGCTTGTTCTATCTTCCATGTATTTGTTTCTCAATCAAATGATATAAAGAAGGATTCTTCAAGTCTGTGATATTTTTGATTCTTTTACAAAGAATCAGTTTCTTCATAAACCTCCACCAAACATGGCTTGTTTGAATCCGCAGAACGGATGACCTCACAAATTGGTTGAATGAAGTCAACAACAAATTTCACATCCATCCAAAATTGGTCATCAAGGACCATTTTCTTCACCTCGACTGCAATCTCTGATGTAGATTGTTTTCAACTTGCCCATGCATAATTAACCACAGTGGAACACAAGACCCCTTTGACAACATAAAGATGCTCAAGTAGTATGAAAAATGAAGCAAACTGTGTATTTGCAGGTTTGAGAAGTTCCATATTGGCAAATCTTCTATAAATGGCCTATGTGTGGTGATGATTGCATATGAAGATTTGTAAAACCCTTCTCAATAAGCTTAGAAACCCACTGAACCCTGCCAATATCTTTGAGTGCATTATTCAATGTGTGCATGCAACATGGTGTCCAAAATATATGTTTGTATTTTGTTTGCACCAACAAGCCAACTGCTTTACAAACTGGGGTAGCAACTGTAATAACTTGGACAACATGCGATGCCCCCACCTCGTCAATTGAATCACATAATTGCTTTTGAAGGAAGTTTGCATTTTTTTGGTGCCCAGAACAGTCCATAGGCTTAAAAAAATAAGGGCCTTTAAAGCAAGTTACCATAATGTTTAGAAGAGCCCTGTTTCTTGTATCAATCTAGTGATCCATCACAATGTTACATCCCTCTGTAGACCACATCTTTTTGACAGGGGCAGTTAGCTGCTCTATGTTTTATCTTTGTCAATAAGAGACGTTAGAAACTTCTCATACCCAGTGGGTTTATACCCTATCGGCCCATTGTTGATATCACAAACCATCTCCTCATAGTAAAGTGATAGAGCAACATTGAATGAAATGCCATTTGCATAGAAGAAGCGTGCAATCGCTGCATCCACTACGTCTTGACCATGCACATCAAACATGCTTCCTATGGGATTCAAAGTGCCAATGTGTGATCTCTTGCGAGAAAATCTCACATCTACTACCACATACCCATAAGACACATCTATCTCTGATTCTTTTCTTGCAAGTGGTATGACATGGTGACTTTGAACTCGATCGGTGGTTGAAGCGTGTGAGCTTAAAGGAGTCAGTTTGCCTTTAGCGCGTTTTTGTTCTCTTATTGCTTCCAACCATCCTTCCTCATTTGTACAAGCATCAACACCTTTCCCCGTTGTTCGAAAAAAATGAGTCCTCACTCGTGTAAGTACCATGGAAGATCTTCCCACAAAGCTTGCACTTGATTGCTGATGTTCCTCCCTTATCTTTGCGAACACGATCACAAAACTTCCACAATGGATACAAAGCATTTTCCCTCCCCCTAACATTTTGCGAAAAAATAAATTATAAAAATAAAATTAGCAACTGTAATTTAAAAAACATAAACATAAATTAGAATTAAAGAAATCATTAAAATAAAAATTAAAAAACTAAATTTTTTAAATAAATAATTAATATATATTAAAAATTTAAAATAATATTTTTAAAAATTAAAAAAATTAAAATAAAAATTAAAAAATTTAATTAAATAAATAAATAGCAAAAAAAAATATTAAAATATAAAAAATAATGAAAAATTTATATTAATATATTAAAATGTAAAATGGTTATATGATATAGCTAAGTTAAAATTTATAGGAAGGACCCAATATGATATGGAAAAATTAATACTTTCTCTATCTTTCATTACAATTTACGAATATCTACATATCATGCTAATAACTCACTATCATCATTGATAGCCTATGTATCCTATATATACAACACAATTAAAATACTATTTTAAAATTAATACTACATATCCTAAAATACTATTAATGTTATATATAGGGGGATATTAATGCTATGTATACTACATATCCCCCAATATCTAGATGCTATGATTAAAATAATATAAATTCTTATACAAATTTGGAAGTGGCCGAAAAGGATTACAATTTACAATATCTACATCATATCTTTCATTGCTTGTATGAATGTTACAATAGCGCAGTGCCGTAGACAGTCTACGATTAAAATAGCTGAAGCCTGCGATTAAAATAGCTGAAGCCTTGAATTAAAATAAAGCCTATGATTAAAATAAATACTACAACAACTAAAGCTTAACAGTCTACAATGACTTTTAATCTAAAGCCCAAAGTCAATGGCACTGCACTTTTGAAGTCGACGCATTTTATTTGGAAACGGGTTTTAGTGTTGGAACAAACAGTTTAGGGTTTTTAATGACAAAGCCAGCTCCCAGAAAATTTAAAAAAAAAACCCTAACGGCCCTACCTGTTCTTGCGATGACGATAGTTGATAATTTCAACAATTGCGACGGTGTTTGTGACTTTTGAATCCAACGACTACAAACAAGAGAGTGATTAAACATGGAGGAGTTTGAATTTTTTATAAGCTCGTTTTTGCATTTTTTCCTCAATTTGTTATGCGTTTAGGTTTATTTATGACGCATTTAGGGTTTATTTTACTCGTTTAGGGTTTTAACTTGATGGGTACGCATTTTTTGACTGCAAATGCATAGGAGACGCCGGCATGGGTAAATAGACGTCTCCTTAGATGGGAGTCGTCTTGGTACCCATCCCCGAACCCGAGATGCGTCCCAGGTGTTGGGGGATGCATATCCTTGCAACTGCGTGTCTATGTAGATATATCATCGAAGCATGAAGAATGTGATCACATTTAAGTCCTAAGATGCATGATGTAGATGATGGCAACATCTAGAGAGTAATAGTACAAGTTCAACAAGCAGCCATGCACACACATAAGAGGACTAAAAAACAAGTTAAAAGACAATGGTCAAAGGAGACCTCAAGCAAAGGGCATGTTCAAATGCTGCATAATCGAAGGGACACGACTTAGTCGAAGGTTCACAAAAACAAGAATAACATATTCAAGTATTCATACAACAAGCAATGACACATTCAAATGTCAAAGAGGCACACAAAGGCATGGGGGCTACAAACAATGGAGCATATTCAAATGCTCAAACAAACAAGACAATGGTAAGACAAGACATGCAATAAAGTGCATGAATGAAAGCATAAGCAATTAACATTAACATAGCTTACTAGTCCATGGATAATATGAGCTAGCAAAAAGTGTCAAGTACATAGCATATCAATTACATTGCGAAAGATATAAGCATGGATAAAGGCATGTGTAAGTATATAAGTTCAAACATGATAATGGAAAAGGATCACAAAATGATATACCCTGAGTGTATAATGATCATGTATAGGCAAAAGTGTTACTAGAACCCAAGGATCTCATCAAGGAGATGCTTTTGTGGAGGCCCTGTATCACGTGTTTCATATTCATATGCTACGTAATCAATATCATAGGATCATACCAATTTTTTGTGTTATTTTGATCATAATCATCGATGTAATCATTATTATAGGATAAATGTAACCTCTTAGGTTGTTCTTGAACATGTGATATACCATTTGGAGTATTTGTATATGAATAAGGAACCATGTCATATTGTGGTTGTGACCTTTTTGGTATGCCATTATTTGTATCCGTGTGCACCTCAGATGTGAATACCTTATGAACATTTTGAGCTACATGGTTGGCCTTGATTTTATCTGTATTTGGTTCTATATTATGAACAGTATCAGCATTGTCATAATCATTTGGAATTGTGCCCTCTTGTTGTTTGGTGCTGACCAACAAAAGGAGCTCAAATGGCTTATTTTCTAGTGATTTTAATATCATTGGTTCCTTTGGTAATTGTATATCATTTGGAATTTTTGAAACCTTTGGTAATGGTATTTTCTCTATTTCTTTGTTCTTTTGACCCTTCTCTTGCTTTGAATTGTCTTTTGGTACCCATATTTGTTGTTTTGGCATTTGTGTTTTAGGAGAGTTACTTATAATGTGAGTGGTTTCCTTGGTTGATGTATCAATGATATGATCACTACTACCTTTGTGAATTTGTATTTTGTTCTTTAATGCAAAACAACAATCTGTATGATGCACATGCATTCTATGATATGCACAATAGTATTTGGATCCCTTATGGGATGTAGAGGAGGTAGTTTGATCACTTTATTTCAAATCATTTCTCGTAGGATCTCACTTGGACCCTTAGTAGCCTTTTGTTCATTTTTTGAATCACTGTTTTTAGATATATTCTATTGCAGTTTTCATTTGGATAGGAAACTTTGTTGGGTACAACATTGCTAGATGAAGATGCAAATATGTGATTAACACTAGCATGTTTTGGATTTTGTATGTACGCAATATGATTTTGTAACTCTTTTATTAACTTGCTCATATTGGTGATTTGATCTGGGCTTCATAAGCACAAACCCTAGGTATTTCAGATTGATTATATTCATTTGAAACTATAGGATGGGCCACCTTACCCCTTGGATAAGTGATAGCTTGGACTTGGTTAGAGGGATGGGAACTATCACCCTCCTTGGGGTTTGGAGGAAGAACTTTTTAAGCCATAGTCATGATTTTAAGAAAATAAATTCTGATTTTTGAGATAAATTGTAATGATTGAGAGATCAAGAAAAATAAAAAAACCCTAGAGCACACTAAGAGTTGCATGGAAAGACCCAGAGGTTGGGTTCACCAAATGTTTAACCCTAAAAACTAGATTGGAGGAATCTAGGGTTAAAGGGGTAGATATAGCCTAGGGCATAAGGATAGTAGCATAGTTTCAAAATTTGACGATTTCTCATCGTTTCTTAGAAAATATCGTGGTTTAGTAGCAAGCAGAGAAACTGGGTTGTTTCTTGCGAGACGAGAAGCCCTCCATTTCTCAACAATTTTCGCCAAGAAATCTCATCGATTTCTCAGAAAAACCCTAGAGCACACTAGGAGTTGCATGGAAAGAGAGAGGTTGGGTTCACCAAATTTTAACCCTAAAAACTAGATTGGAGGAAGGGCGTAAGGATGGTAACATGGTTTCAAATCTCGACGATTTCTCGTCATTTCTTGACAAATCTCGTAGTAGAGTAGCTAGCCGAGAAATTGGGTTGTTTCTTGCGAGATGAGAAGCCCTCCATTTCTCAATGATTTTCGTCGAAAAATCTCAGCGATTTATTGAAAAAAATCCCCTGTTGTTTCTCGGCTACCAAAATAACAGTCAATGCATTAAAAAATAAAGGTAAACTATGGATTATTTTATTGTGATTTTCTCATTCCATGGTATTAACACACTCGCACTTCGTCATTCTTCTTTTGCACAAGCCATAGACAATACACTATTAAGTGAAAAGCAAAAAACGTGCTAGCAGCCCTAGTATTTTATAGTCATACATATTATAGTGCCCTCATTGCAGTTTGCAGTTCACCGCCCAATGCTATTATGACACTGTGCATAGCCTCCGCGATTTGGTAGTTTGGGGCCCATAAAAGTTTGAAGTTTGAACTTTGTAATATTATTTTGTATTTTGGCCCAAAAATAGAGAATCGGTTGACTGTTGACACTTGACAATGATACTTATAAGTTATTACTATTATACTATAGTCTGCTAGACTGTGCATGGGGCTGCTGGCTTACTGCTTGTGCCTCGTGTAGCTTGTATTATTGTCGTCTTTTTTGATCTCACATTGATAGAAAATATACTTATGGGCCTATGGCATTCTCTACATTCATTTCTCATGTCATTTAACAATGTTTTACATTTAATTTAAGTTTATTTTATGAATTTATATGTTTTTTAAAGTAGCGATAAAGTTGTCGAGAAATGCCCAAGATCTGAGATCCAGTTCAAAATTTTCTCTTCTGAGAAATCGTTGAGAACGAGATTTTGAACTATGGATGGTAGACTATCTCTAAAGCAAGCCAATTAATTTGCAAAAATCAATTAAAACATATACTGAATTTATTATGCTGAGATATGCTAAAAATGGAAAGTACAACTAAGATATTGCAATGATAATGAAAACAAGATATTTAGCTAGTTCTAATGCTAATACAAATCTAGAATAGGCAAGAAGCAGAATGGAGAATGATTCTAGATCAGTTGCCTGATTCTGAAAATTGTACCTCTGTAGCCACGGACACTTGTGTCGACCTCGAACAATTGCGTTGACGCTACTGTCTGGATCAGACGTAGGTGTCCAGTATGGAATATTTGTTGAAACTCGATGCGACCACCTTGATGCTTTTGGGTTCTGTGTCGCCTTCGCTCTGGTGCATTCAGATCTGGGTCATGAATTGTCACTCTTTTTAAATGAGAAAACCCTAGTTCTTCATCTTCATAGTGGTTGTGGGAAAAATGGGTTAGTGGGCACACGGTGTTAAGTTGCCCCAAAGGCCCCTCTATCAATGAGCGCTATCTTCATAGCCAATACTCTGAAAGGGCCTCAGACTTGCGTAGTTCTCCCCTACGTGTTGGCTTGTGTGTGAATCATGCAATGTGTGATAAGCAAGTGCATAGAGTGGCCTAGCTTGTAACTTGACAAATGTGGCTTATGGGATGCTCCTTCACTACTTCAGACCTGTAGATGTGTTGTCCCTACGACTAATATGAAAATAGGAGAAAGTAGGAAAACTTTGCTCACTTGAGTGCTTGATTGAATGCATTATGTAAGTTGCCTTGTGAGTTCTTTGGTCTGTGCTAGGTGAGGAATGAATGAGGATTGATCTTGTATTTATACCAATTCTCTTTATGAGAATATCTCACATTAAAGCAACTTAGGCCGATCATAGGAATACATTTCGTTTGTAAACTAGATGACTTTAGGGCACTAGACACTTGCGTTGGAATAGGGCATTTGAATCGACGTAGGTGTCTGACTGGGACACAAGTGTGCAGGTAGTTGGAAAATAGGTAGAGGTCTAGAACTTTCAGAGACAGAAGATAAGCAAGTTTATAGCATTCTAAGGTAAGATAGAAGGCCTGAGTCATCAGAATAATATGGGTCGGACTAAGAGATAAGCCATAGGCACAAAAATATAGTGTATGCGAGCCTTTCGACAACGGTGAAGGTCTAGAAGTTAAAAGTACATCTATGATATGTATTTGCCAAGTGTACAAGACCGAGGTGGTATATAATTAAAAAATAGTGTGTATAGCTACATAAAGTTGATATGTATATTCAAAACATATCTATGACAAAACTTAGTGTTTTGACATCCTTGGATAACCCATTTTTCCCTAGACCCCTGCCTCCATTACTATCCATCTCTGAGTTTTGTTGTAGCCAATTGTTCTTGTGTAGTGGTTTGTTTTGTGAGGCTATTGTTCTTGATATTGTTTTGGATGGCATCAAGATTGGGAGAGCTAGTCGAGGTTTGGTCAGAAGGGTTACTAAATGCCGTTCTAATCAAGTGTTTTAATTGGGTCTTTAGGAGGTGATGATTTGCCATGAATTTAAACATTTCTTGGCCCTGAATATGTGTTGCTCCTTTTCACCAGTTTTTCTATCTTTTGATCAATATCGGGATGAGATAACCACATCCTTTCAAACCCAATTTGAGAGCTGCCCCTTGAAATAGTTTTTCATTGCAAGCTTACAGTTTAATGATCAGAAAAAGTGTTGTCACTAATTTTCACAGCTAATTGTCTGTTAGAAGAGATCCATTACTCAGAGATAATAACTCTATCAAAAATTTCAAAGATGTCCTTTTCGCCTGCCACACCAAGTGTAAAGGCCTTGTGAAAAGTCCATGTCAATCCAGGATGTCACCTGCTCTAGCTGTGTGAGGGCTTTTATGGCTCTATGGTTGTATCTTGTGCCTTTTTTTTTAACCATCAGATCTGATGGTAGTGAAATATATATCCATTCCTGAAGTTGAGCAAGAAGAGCAACCTTTTGATTCCGACTAGACCTGATATATATATATATATATATATATATATTGACCAAACAAAATTGCAAATTGAACTCATGAGAGAAGAAAACAGCCATCATCCCCTAAGGGAAGGAGCGTTGAATAGATAGAGCATACCGGGAGGGATCCCAATGGATGATGGATCTTGTTTTTGGGCAGAGAATGGTTTGTTTGCTGCCCCAAATATCAGTAAATCTTTGACTCTTTGCTGATCCCAGCCGCATTTCTTGAAGGAGGATTATATTCACATTTTCAGTCCTAACCTTCTCTTTGAGATAAAATCAACTGTTGGGGACACTTATTCCCCAAGATGGGATCCATATTATAAAGATTTTGGGCTGTCATAGGTGCTCGCCTCCATGGGGGTCTCTGATTGCTTTATTTTGGGTGTCTAGATTTGCATTAACTTTGTCATTGTGACATCCACACTGTCCTCTGTTGGTTCTATGATCACAGCAAAATATTTCTTTTTTTTCTTTTCTGCCGTCTTATTTTTAGAATCCCAAATATCCAAATCAATGGGAATAAGAACTGTAGACCTGTTGTTTGATTGAAGATCTTTTTTGCTTCAAGTATTGGGTTTTTTAACATCTTCTTTAGTTGCAAATTTTATAGTTTCCAGATGCTTCCACTTTTGATGGGTTGATTGTTGACAGGTTTTATGGGATGTTTCCTTGAGAGGGGCTGTATCTTGAGTGCTACAATCCTCATCCATTTCTTCCACTTCTTGGTCTGCTAAGGGAGCTAACGGATTGACTGAATATATTTGCTTTGGTTTAGCTGCAGTTTCATTGCCTTTTATAATATAGGCTTCTTGAAATTTGTTCTGATCAGGGTTCATGATAGATCCAGCACCTAAACGAGATGTTTTCAGAGTAAATGGGCTGTTCCCATTACATTCCTCTCATATCCAATATGAGACTGTAAGGCATAGGCTTTTGTAAGTCCAAATTCACATAGATCCAGGCATAGTTTAAAAGCTCTGGATTTCTTGTGAACTCCAAGGAAGCTATATATTCTCCTACGGCAGCGCCTATATTCTCAAGAGGATTCTCGCTAATACTAACTAGGGAGTAGTGGTAGATGAACCCAAACAAGGATAGTGCTAGGAAGGTCCTTAGTCAGATTGAAGGACTGAGATCAATTTTTCATGAGTCCTCAGTCAGATTGAAGGACTGAGATCAATTTTTCATGAAAAGTCCCACCTTTTTGAGAAACCAGCGTTCGCTTTTGACTATTTTGATCTTTCTTGTTCCTGGTAGGAAAAAAACCCACGAAGTATCCTTTTGGAATCATTAACAGCTCCATGGTTCCTGTGGGTTTCTAGTTCTCTTGAATCCAGTATATCAGAGTCAGACTTGGGAAAGCACCCATAAATCTGCATATTAGTGGTATTTCTTTCAATATCCATATCTTTTGTTGCATTTCATCTATGGAGAAGGATACCTTGGGAGGTGTGTCCGTTTTCAATTAGCAACCATACTTCTTTTTGAAGGAAAAGTGGGTTTGATGATACTCCTTTTTGCATGGATTTGCATAAAAGTTCTCAATTCTTCTCTGCAGATCCGTCATTCCTCTTTTGAAACAACACATTTGAAGATTTCAGGGGGTGGGATAGCTTGAGCATGATCCATTGTCATGTCCATTTGATGGCCTTGCGATCTGCTATTGGGTTCTGATGGCAGGAAGGAGGCCATGGCCTCCCCGAAGGGGCAGATCTTAGTTGGAATCAGCTAAAATATGACTCGGCATCAGACCAATAAGCTGGATGCGATCTTGGGGGTTGGTTGGGAAAGGATGAACGCATGAGGGCGTGGTAGATGGGAGCTTGGAAAAATTGTTGTACACTATCTATCTAGATATGTATACATAATATTACAAAGCTGCAAAGCCTAAAGAACCATTATGGAAGGTGAAACAGTTCCTTTTCCACTTGTGGCTTCACCTTTTGATGATTAAGCTGAATGGCGTCAGAATGCAATGGTCAAATTTGGTCCCTCAAGTCATAACGGGGGCTCTGACCCTTTAAGGACGAAGGAAACAAAATTGTTGGTACTTGATAGTAGCATGTGTTGTGAGTTAACCATACCACTTTGGTATGTGGATGTTTGGAAACTTGACAAATCCTATGGTGAAAATTGTGTAAGGTTTGGTACGTGCATGGATGGTGCCACATCTTACCTGCCTAGATTACCCTTTGCATTGTCTGTGTGGGGTATGTGGTGAAGATGGATTGAGGATCTTGGAAGTACCACTGACCTCTGAGGGTGGTTCAGCTTATCGTAGACTGGTTAGCATTACCGCAGGCCATGAGAGTGGCCTTGGCAGTAGTGCTGGATGACTACATGGGTTGTAGTGATGCCTATGTCTCTCTTATTTCTATTGTTATGCCCACAAATGGCTGAAAAATCATTACTATGGTTCGTAGCACATTATTGGCACGAGTTCTCCAAAGGTGGAAGGATTTAAATGTGAAGCATACTTGTAATGTCAAAACGATAGTGTTACCAAGTCCACAAATCCATATCCATTTGGGAGGGAAAACAATCTGAAAATCCTGAATTTTTGAAAAAGTTGATAAAAATCCAGTCCGGAATATATATACGAGCATATTTTTATGAATATGCAAAATTGAATCTTCACAAACACAATGAAAGACTTCAATAACATAATATAAAATGTTAATATATTTAATATTATATAAAATATAAGGCTGCTGGGTGTCTTTTTTTACAGTAAATTAAAAATAAATAAAAGTAATTAAGAAAAAGAGGGTCGATTTGGACTCAACTTATTTGAGCTGGCCAAAACAACTGGATCCGGCCTGATTTGGCAACTATGGTCAACATATTGAGTTTTGCATTGGTACATAGGTGGTTTGTGTAGAGCATGCAGGGATTTAATTGTTCAAAGTTCAAACAATGGTAATTGTTATTCAATGTTGTAACAAAAAATATGGTTACTAATTCTTGGTTTCAAAGGCCAAAACTTGATGTTGTTTCTATTATATAATGTTCTGTAAGTTAGCATCTTTACCCTTGTGGACTGTATAACTGTTAACATTTATGATTTTGAGAGTTTAACAATCATTGTTTGGTGTTTTTTCGACATATGACAGGAAGTGTTGTTAAATAGTAACTTAAGGGTATTTTTTGGACCACTCTGAGCTGATTGTTGAACTTTTATAATATGTATTGGACATATTTTTACATGACATCCAATGCATTAGAAGGTTTAATCTCACACTCTTAATAAGTATGCTCTTCAAGCCCTAGATACCTATTCTTCTGCAAGATTTGGCTCGACTTTTACAAAGTTTCTTTAACATATTGGTTGTTTACTTTTTATAATGTTCTTTTTTCTGTGTCCTTTTCTAATTTAACTAGATGTAAATTTTCTAGACCCATTGACATACTTTGGTCATTTGTTTTGGATAAAAGGGTGAAATACTATATTAAAGAAAAAAATGTATACGATGAGGGATGCGTTATAGAAAAATTACATCATTGAAGTCAATACAAGATAAATTATGCTACCATTGTTCTGGAGATTTAAAAGACTAAGAATTTGAGCCATCTTGTTTTCCTTCTTTCACATCATAGATAGTTATATGAATAGGATTTCATCTTTACAAACTGAAACGACACTTCTACTATTGATTCTGGTTACTATGCATACTATCATTAACTAAATATACGAGGCAGCATACAAAATATTGGAACTATTTGTATCCTTTATTCATTGCTGTTGAGTTCCATGGGTAGGGGTTGCATAGATAATTTCCTCGGTTTGCAAGATATCCATGCCAGATTGGAGGATGACACTTGTGGCTTGAAAAGGGTTCTTGGCCAGGAAGCTCCTCTCATTGTTGCTTCAGTTGAGCTTGGAGCATAACTTGCTTGTCTCTTTGCAGGTGGGACCATTTGAGCATGTTCCTGAATTATATCTACAATTTTTTTCCTCGCATTCTCAGAAAGTATGGTGTTATTGACCGCATCCAAAATTCGTTCATGCTTTTCAATATTTTTTCCCAGCTAATCCACACAATTATTGAGGGCCTAAATTATTTCATTTTGTTTTAAAGAGCTGTGAAGCAGTATAGATTACATGGTCCTTATTTATGGGTTGTGGACCCCATTTCCTCATGACTCTTCAAATTTTTGACAGTAGAAATTTCCAACACAACTTTGAGGAGCAGAGTCAGTAGTGGGGGTAGGAAGATTTTGATGAGGCTAATTATCCTTGCTTCTCATGGGCCGAGTAAGAAAAAATTCTCTTCCTTGAGCTTTTTTGTTCCATTGAAAGCTCTGAGGAGGTTGTACTTGCATTGAGGTGGAAACACCATGTGTGGGACAAACATAATAAGGTGGCCTAGGGATTATTTACATTTTCAAGATCAACAGCAAACCTTGTGAAGATAGGGTTCAAAGAAAGAGGTGTTCTATCCAGTTTCTGTTAAAATTCAGACCCTGAGAGAACATGAGTTGCAGATGGGGGTCAGGGATTCATAGGAGGGAGTTGAGCTCTAATATTGTTTTCAACTACATGGGTTGTTTCCATTACTTGGGTAATATTGAATTCTTGAGGGGTCTTGAAACCTTGCTGGTAGCCTGGTTCTGTGTAGGTCGGTGGTTGATGTTGGCTTCATCATCGTCAATCTGAATGGTTGATGCAGCTTTGCTTCTTTCCCTAGAGCTTGGGTCATTGTTGCAGATTGATTCACAATTGAATTTCTTTGATTTCTTCTTCTTTTAACCGTCTTATATTCTTGAATTTATATTGGATTTCCCTTTTTCTTTGCATTTTCTCCTTTACCCTTATTTATGAGATTTGTTTTGAATATATTCCTTTCTCCAAAGCTCATCATTGCAGAGCAATTGAGGCACACTTGTGTGTTCTGATTCTGATTTGATTGACACATATCATGTAAATTTTTACAAACCCCATACACTAATTTTTGTTAGTTGATGGCTGCCGTTAAGATGATTGTATGGTGAGGAAGGCCTGCTTTTGTCTTCTTAATTAAAAGAATTGTGCATATGGTGAAATGTCTGGCTGCTATTAAATGTTCTTTGTAATGGATCCCTTTCCCCTCACCAACCACTGAGTAAACCGGCATGTCAACATTCCCACCCTCTACTTCCACCCACTATGCCATTAATAAGCTCTTGCACTCAATGTTCTCTACTGTCTTCTTTAATACAACAATCTGGGTATGAAGTTGGTAGATCCAATAGATTTAATAAGGCTTTGTCTTCACCCTTTGATCCAAGGGGTAATTTATATCCATCAGGTCTTTTTTGTTGATATTGCTAGTGTAGGTATGTGTCAAAGTGGGGCTGTTGGAAATGGCCTATGTGTAGACATTGTTTCTTGTCTTGATAATAGGTTTTGGAATGTACATAGTTCATATTCGGATGAAAGTGTCGGGTGATAATGAAACTTAGGCTTTCTTTTGACTTTTTTTATGCTTTTGTTTTTTTATTAGAGTTGCTCTTAATTGCCAGATTTAAATCATATGATAGATATCGCCCAAAATTGACATGGGCCAAAGCAAAATGTTTGACACACATTATCAAGGGAAAATCAAGATATAGGGATTCGTTGTCAAACCCAAAGTTGGGTGTATAAAGACGATAGAGGAAAGTTGTCTTCCTAGGGAAGAGTTTAGAGGGTCTGCCAAGCTTTGGGGAAATGTATATATGGTAGGATAAAGTATACACAGGACGATATGTGGGTGAATAGACAGAATGGAGGAAATAAGAAAAAGACAAGTGTAGAAGGCACTAAGTAAAGAAAACTTAATATCAAAGTGAATGGGGGTTGACACTTGTTTAGTAAAATGCTCAACGGGGTTGACGGGTCCAAAATAACGTAGTGTATAAAGAAGGTTGTAAGAGTGTCTGACGTAAAATCGCATCCCAATTCTCACCCTTGTCTAAAATTTGGAACAAGTCCTTAAAAAATATAAAATTTAACTCTTTTTTAAAAGGTGTGTGTTCTCTCTAGAATTGAGGAATATGAGATTAACTAAGGATGGAAGGTGTGACCAAATAGTCTCTTTGTTCCTTATGCATAGTGGTTTCCTCTCTTAAGAGTATTTTATCCTTATAGGTTGTGCATGGAGATAGAGATTTACCTCGCTTTTGTGATTGTGAAATTAATCATAGATGATCCGGTCCTCGTTAATATCTTTTATCCTTGTCATTTTCTACTAACGTTTGCCAAGGCTTGCTCTAAGGCCACAATTGTTTGGATTTGATCTGGGCTGTGCCCATGTAGATGAAAATTTGAGTCAGATTCCCGAAAATTTGAGTCCTTTGATTCCCGAATTGTAAAATAGCCATGTTTGCTAATCTATCCACCACAATATTGCTCTCATGGTTTGTGATCCAACCTGCAATATTGAAATTTGATAAGTAGTCAGACTACATTTTTTATAATATTTAACATTCTCCAGTTGATTGGCTTTTCTATAATAGCTATGTTTACTAATGTAATGTCCCCATTTTAAAATTAAAATAATATTATTACTAAAATAAAAAGTATTCTTCAATACTTAAAATAAAGTAATAATAATCTAATTTGCTTTCCACTTAAGTTGGGACCTTCTGAGGGTTATGGGCACTTAAGGCCTAAAAACAAATTTTATAAGGAAGCTTTAAATATTATCTTTTTAAAAGAAAGAGGTAAACTCTCCCTCTTTATTTTGGGTGCTACACTTGGAGGAAAGATATAAAAGGTAAGGAGAGGTCCATTTGAAAAGGTTATGCTAATTTAGAATATTGAATCATTGATCAAGTATGTCAAGCTTGTTCATTACAACTTGAGGATGAAAACCTTCAAGTGTGTTAAGGGTTTGGGGACGAAAACCTCCATTCCTACTTTCAGGGCAGCTCTATTCAAGCACTATAATAGTGCTTCAAATTCATATGGTTGCATGCAAGTGGACCTACAAAGGTGTTTTCGAACACCATCTTGTTTGGAAGATTGGCGAGCACCTTGGAGGCTTGGTGATTGTAATTTTGCAGGTCAAGAGGGTGGCGAATTGGCTAGAGGTTTGGAAGACCCATTAAGGGCTGCTCTACCACTTGCAAACCCTCTTCTAGGGGTTTTTTTAATTTATGTGGACTTCCTAGAGCTAGATGAATTACCTTGAAGGGTTGTGCTGCCATTAAGTGGTTACAATTATGCCCTAGGATTCTAATAATAATTCTGAAAATTATTATTATAATATTTTGAATTTTTTTTGCAATTGTGGGGGCTATTTGGAGTATAATAAATCTGAATATTATTTGTAATATTTTCCAAGTGGAGCGATCCACCTTGGGGATTTTTTGTGGACATTGTCGGGTGCTATTTGACCCTAAAACATGGTAAATTGATCCCTATAATTTATGCATATTTTGATAATCAGTTCCAGATTGTTTGGGCAAATTATATAAGGGTTTGGGAATTGCATAATCATCAGTAATTACTGATGCTAACATTTTGAGGGTAAAGATTTGATTAGAGAGATTTGGAAGTGGATGTGAGCATCTAACAAAGGGCGTTCAAGGCCACATTTTTTGATAGTATTTTTAGTATATTTCTTGAAGTGTTTTGCAAGGGTTTCAAGGTGTTTGGAGCAGGAGCAGGTATCAGGTGGCTGTGAGTTGATATAAAATCAGATTTGAAGGGAACAAAAATAGGTGATAAACTCTTCTCACAAGGAGCAGCTATAGAGGTATTTCATTACAGCATTTATTGGGAATAAATTGACATAATTTTGGCATGTTTATGAGAGGAAATCTGAATTGATTAGTGGCTGGAATTTAGCATTTAGCCTTGGTTCTTTGGTGCCTATGGTTTGTGTCTGAATTAAGCATTGAGAAGGATATATATTGCATCTTGATTGGCACTAGGGTTTGCTGGTTTTAGGGACAGATTTCAGTTTGTTAACAGATTTATCATAGGCTTTGTTGGGAAACCCCATCTTGGCCTAATTGTCCCATTTGGGGACATTACAACTAATCTATTTGTCGTAGTATTGCACTCTCATGGCTGTGATCCATCTTGCAATCTTGAAATTTGATAAGTAGTTGGACTATATTTTTATGATACTCAACATCCTCTAGTTGATTGGTTTTGTTGTAATACCTTCTGGTAGGCTTTGGGAGTTATATGCATGTTTAATCATTTTAATTATAATTATGGAATTGTCTTCCACCTAGATTTTTTTATTGTTGTTTCGCTAGCCAATCGAACCCCATAGAAGCAAGCCCACAGTTCTGCATAATTATTGGTTTGTATTCCTCTCTTCAAGAAAATCAAGAAAGATGCCTTTTTCATCTCTCACAATCCCTTGATGCATGCCTATCCCAGATTGTTTTTTGTAGCTGCATCAAAGTTGATTTTGTGCCACCTTCTATGTGGGGATACCCACTGGGCTATGGAATCTATGGCGAGCCATTGCATTTCATAGTGGCATGGGATATTCCATTTTTGTGCCATCCAACAATTTGTTGTACTTGGAGTCATTATCTTTGTTTTGGTAGAGAAGATGCACATAGTTGTACTTCCTATATTGGCTTTGATAATCCACAAAAGTTGTGGAATGAGTATTTTCATTTTAAAAAATAAGATCATTTTTGTCATTCAAAATTTTCCAAATTATATGGGCAGGAATAATGTGTGCTATTTGTTGAAGCATAAGCATTTTGGTATCTGTCTCTAGTTTTGCAGGGCTTTACCAATTGTTTGAACTTTTTCTCATGATTTCCAAACATTGTATCCATATTTTCCCAAGATGTTCCAGCAAGTTGATAGTCCAGAAGAAGAAGTGTGATTGATTATGAATTATTTTTGCAATAGGGTCACATAAGGGCTAAACCCTAAAACCTAAAACCAATGGATCCCCGTTTTATTCAGGTTATTCGCTGTTAGAATTTTGTGATGCTTAACAAGCCATAAAAAGGCTTTGATTTTTGGCCACGTATGGCTATACCATCTTTGGTTCCATTTGTTGCTTCTAATAAAGATTATTTTAACAAAGCAATTGATAGGCAAAAGAAACAATAACATCACCAAAATTTGTAAAGGGCCTCATTTCCTCTTTATGATCTAGGTGGATTCTTAGATTAAATTTCCAATGATGCTGCCAAGCCTATTTTGATGGCATGTGGTAATGACCGTTCATCCTCTATGGGCTATGGTACTTCCAAACCATCTCCATGTTGCACACACTTTTATAGTGGCAAAATGTAGTCTAGGTAGATCATATGTGGTTCGATCCATATGTGCGCCAAGTCTTATGTGGTTTTCATCGATGGCTTTGTTAGGGTCCCAAACACCTATAGAGCAAAGACACCTCAGAGCTAGGGGACAGGCAGGGTTTAGGCCAACCCATCAGACCATTGATCATATTTTTACACTTCGGGCCATTATTGAGGAGGCACATCATCGCTCATTCAAAGTCTATTGTTGTTTTGTAGACTTTAGAAAAGCGTTTGATTCTGTTTTGAGAGAGGCACTTTTCTAGAGACTTAGGAATATTGGTATTTTTGAGACCCTCTTGGCAGCCATTATGAGATTATATGAGAATGTTCTTGATTGTCTCCGCACGGTTCATGGGATTTCAAACTTTATTAGGAGTATCATTGGGGTCAAGCAGGGATGCGCTTTGTCCCCAACCTTATTTGGGATATACATTGATGAGTTAGAGACCTTTCTTCATGAACATATTCAGGCTAGTGATGGGCATCTTCTCCACCAGGTTCTGATCTCTATCTTCTTGTTTGTAGACGATGTGGTTCTCCTAGCCTCTTCTCTTGAGGTCTTACAACAGTAGTTGGATGCTTTGGCTTTCTTTTGTGATCTCTGGCAACTTACCATTAGTTTGGGGAAAATCAAGGTCATGGTATTTAATGGCTTGAAGACCTCTCACCTCCATTTCTTTTTCAAAGAAAAGGAGGTTGAGATTACTACTTCCTATACTTATTTGGGAGTGCAATTTTTTGGTCCATGTTTCAGGTTGAGGCAGGCACTCCAACTTAGAATAAACAAAGGTTATGGTTCTTTAGCTCTCCTTGAACGACAATGTTTTCGGCATCACTTTCAGGATATCTCTTCCAAGATGTCACTCATGGATACACTTATCAGACCCATAGTCCTCTATGGTTCTATAGTTTGGGGGCCCTCTCTACATAAGGGTGATTGGGATGCTATTGAGAGGGTATATACACTTCTCCTTTGTCACATGATCAGATGTAAATAGATAGTTCCCCAACACATTATCCTTGCAAAGTTTGGAGCACGACCCTTCCGACTGGAGACTATATTTGATCTAATCACTTTCATACATTGCATACGGAGGTTTGCTGATTCTACGAGTGGACGTGACAGATACCCATACTTAGCATACTGTTCTTTAGAGAATCTTGCCCTCTCAGCTCCTTCGACCCATGGATGTTGGTATGTAGGAGTTTTTGATCTATTGGAGTTTGTGGGAGTCAGGATGGACCGACTTCCTCCATTTATGTACTCCTTAGACGCACCAACTCATCTTCTACCCACTAGACAGGAGTTGAACCGGATTATTAGGGATGATATTTATAGACAATTTATCCATAATACTTGGGTAAACCCTCCTAGGGGGTTACGCCTTAAGATGGCATTTTATGCAGAGCACTTCTTGGAGTTGAGTGATGGGCTTATCATTCGTCCACAATATACATTCCGCCACTGGATGCACTCTCTTCGCATCCCATTAGGGCAGTTTCGAGTGGGGTTTCACAGGCTTAGGATTGAGATAGATCACTAGATAGATTGAGCAGACAGGATTTGTCAGTTAAGCAGCATCCAGGAGACGGAGTCCGAGGAGCATTTCATTTTTCATTGTCCCATTTATTATGAGATCAGAGGGAGGTTTTACTGCCTATTTAGGAGGACACTGACTCTTTCTGACTTCTTCAAATATGAGGACTAGAGATGTTTGACTTTATATATACAGGAAGCTCTTAAGCTTTGTGATCGTTTTACTTAGAGACCCACTAGACTAGTCTCCGCTCCATGGATTACTTCCTTTTTCATGGTGCTACCTTCGAGGAGAGGCACTAAGCAACAAATTGACATCAGTATAGCCCCACATTCTAGATCAGTGAAGCCCAGAGACACTATTCACAGTTCCCTAAGTTTTCATCAGCATATCCACTTCAAACCCGGCATCAAGAGGCAGACTAGATCCACCTGACCTTCACAGAGGACTTTTCCTTCTAGACAGAGGATTGGAGGACAGTATAGGCATCATACCTCCCCTTCTTCGGGTTAGACTTATATTCAGAGCTTCTTCTCGTTGGCCTTGGATGCTAGGAGAGTTGGATCGAACTCTTGATGGGTCCCCTCTTGGTTCTTCTTTCTTAGGGATCATCATCTTTCTCCCGATGTTTACATATTCTTGGAGATTGCTCATTTCTTTTGCTCCCTTATTTGGACCCGAGTGTGGTTGGGTCCTTTGGTGGTTTGGCTCTGAGCGTGGTCACTGTTTACCTGTTTTATACTATTTCTTTCAGCACTATTTTTATTGTTTTCGGAGACCTTATTTTTGGTTTCCCGCTTTTTCCCAACACATTTCTGTAATCTGCAGTCCCTTTGACCTACTTTTGTGGTCATTAGTTGGACAATATATATGTATCTTATCTTATCTTATACATATCTAGATGGATAATTAGCATAAAATATTAGAGCATAGGACTCGTGAGTGGAAGATTAAAAATCATACTTCTTTCTCAAGAGTATGCCTTGTATAGAACACATAGATCAATGAAGTTTTGTTCTGGTTATATTATCTTTCCTATGTGCCACTGTTTGAATACTGTTCATTTCTGTATTAACTATTCATTATTGCTTCCCCATACACACATAACACATCTAGATTTTGCAATTTAGTGTGTTGTTCTCCAGATATCTCCTGGGATCCAAATCACTTTAAGCTGGTGATTTTGTTCCCAATATTGAGTTTCAATGCTTTCCAAAATGGAGGTGTTACACGTAGTGATTCCTTGCTGGTTTTGAATGCAGCAATCCACTAGTGTTATGTACCTCTTTGAATCCATATGTAATTGGAATCCCTTATCATATATGGGGATGTCCATTCCAGCTACAATTTTAAAACGGGACCGAATCTTCTGTTTCTATTTGCCAAATATGATAAGGTTCAAGTTTTTTTGTTTCTTCATAGATAAAAGTGAACGATGAGCCATTATATTACATTGGGGAATCTGGAGGGGGGTGTTGGTGATATTAATATGATATTTGTCTATGAGAATGGTTCTCTATGGCATACACTTTTCCTGCTGCAATCTCCATGTAGCTTCCATAGCAAGGGATTGGTGGAAAAGTTTAATATTTAGTCTTCCAAGGTTTGCTTCATCCATATAGTTTGAGTACAACATGAAGCAATAGCTATATACTTAGCTTCTGTAGTGGATAAGGATATTGAGGCTTGCTTCTTGCTTATCCAAGATACCAAGAATTCACCCAAGAAGAAAACACCACCATTGGTATTCTTCTTATCATCCACACAACCAACTCAATCTGCATCAATGTATGTTGTTGAGACCTCCATTGTTTTTTGGAATAGTAATTCTCGTCCATGCTACCAGTGGGTACTTGAAGTTTTCATTTGTACCTCTCCATAGAAATTTGCTTTGAATTTGTTCTATTTGACCCTCAACCTTTAAAGGGAGGGGTAGGAGAGAGAGCATATACATTGGGATATCTTGTAACACCGCTGTTATCAATTGTATCCTTCCAACAAAATTTGGCCATTTACTTTTCCATTTAGAGGATTTTGCCTTGCATTTTAGCTATAGTACTATCCGAAGTATCTTTGGCCTTTTTGAGATGAAGCGGGAAACCCAAGTAGGTAGTGGGGAATTTTCCTTATTTGAATTCTGCTAATCTGAGGATTTCTCTTTTTCTGCTTTCTGGAATGCAGATGAAGAAGATATTTGATTTTGCTTTATTTATTTGTTGTCTTGAGGCTTCTTGGTAATTTTGCAGAATGTTGTTGAACTGAACTATTTATTTCTTTAGAAGAGTGGAGAACAAGGATGTGTCATTTACAAAATGGAAGTTATTGTTTCTTCTCCCTCCTTGCTTTGACGGTATACCATAAAGTTTCCCCATTTCTTTAGCTTTGTTTAAAGATCTATTGAGATTTTCCGACATGGAGATGAAGATGCTTCGACTAACAGGGGTGCCTTGCCTGAGACCTCTAGAAGAACTGAAAGGTTTCCCTGTTTCCCCATTCATAGCAACTGTGTACATGGGGATGCAGATACAATCATCGATCCCTTCTATAGCCTGTGCGCTAAAACTGTAAATGATAGCATTTTCCCAATTAGGTCCCGGCTGCATCTATCAAAGGCCTTGGAGATATCTAGCTTGATCATTATTATGGCCTTTTTTTTCATTTTTAAAGAGCAGATTAACTCCTGGATTGCAAACATATTTTAAGAGATTTGTCTATCTGGGACAAAGGCTGATTGAGTGAGGAGAATCAGCCGAGGGAGAACAGCCTTTAGTTGTGGCAAAGAGCTTGGAAATTATTTTGTAAACCATATTACTAGGGGCAATAGGTCTGTATTGATCCATATTATGTGCTTTATTGGTTTTTAGGATTAGAACCAGCTTGGTGCATTTCATCTGTCTGAGCATTTGTTTATTCTTTTTTGATTCTTCAACCGTGGAAGCCAAGTCAATTTTAATTGTTTCCTGGAAAGTTTGGTAGAACAAGGCCGTGAAACCATCAAGGTTCGGTGCTTTGTCTGGATCAAAAGAGAAAACAGTTTTTAGTTCATCCTTGACAAGTTTCATGATTCCCTCCTTGTCCTTGTCTTCAACCTTCTTGGGGATGCTTTAATGCATCCTCACTTGCACTTGCTGTTTTTTTCCAGATGGGATTGGTTCCTTTAGGATTTCTTGAAAGCAATTGGAGCATAGTTGAGAATGTCCAAGGGATCCATGACGTAGCTCCCATTCTCTTTTTGAGTTCTCTTAACCCGATTTGCATGCTTTCTATTTTGGGAGGAGGCATGGAAGAATTTGTTGTTGGAATCCCCCCATTTATTCCATTTTTCTGTTGAGCTTTGATGCCAGTAGGCTTCTTCCCTTTTCTGGAGGTTCAGTAATGGCTTGGATTCCTTCTTGTTCCTTCTTTTCTAGGATGTGTCTGTCCCCAATCTCTGATTTTAATTTGGATAGCAGCCAACTGTGCTTTCAGCATTGTGTCCCTAAATTCCGTCCTATGAAAATGTTTTATGTTTCCTTTGGTATATTTAAGTTTTTCATCAAATTTGTACATTTGAAATACGGTTTTATCCGTAGCTTCTATCCACTGTGATTCTACGTTCCATTGAAAATTTGGATGGCTACCCACATTTTTTCAAATTTGAACTGATGCTGCTCTTTGGAAAATGTTGAAGAGTTATGCCCAAAAAAATGGGCTAGTGATCATATGAGGTTGTTTCCCCAATCCTTACTTCCATCGTCCTATTGGGGCTGATCCAGTTCTCTGAGAGGAAGACCATGTCAAGCGTTTATACCATACAGGTTTGGCCCTTCTGTTAGTTCAAGTAAAACATCCTTGAGAGAAATCAAGTTCCACAAGATGGGTGTTAATCTTTAGGTTGTTGAGGGCAGCAGTGGTACGGTTAATGAAACCAACACCTCCTTTCTTTTCTTTTGGGACTCTAATAGTGTTAAAGTTTCCCATAATGATAATATTTAAGGTGTTAGTAGTTGCTGCTCAATATTGGTCACTAGGTCTAGCTGCTAGCATATGAAGTTTATTATTCCTTATTGGAGGAATGTACAAGTTGATAAAATTTACATCAATCTGCCATTCACGGCAAAAGAAAACAGCATGAAGACCAAAAGAAAAGCTTTGTACAGATTTGACATCATACCTTGCTGGATTCAAACGAAAGAGAGTTCAAGTTTTAGGACTGAAAGTTGTTTTTCTGTTGCCGCAGATGCCCACAAAGTGTGTCTGCTTGGTAGCTCCAGATCTTACATACTTTTGAAGAAAAATCAAATCTACATTTTCTAATCTACTCATTTCTTTCATGAAAAGGAATTTATTGGGCACTCGTATGCCTCTTACCGTTCCATAAAAGAATCCACATCAAGAAGCTGCCATGTGGGTGGTCCTTTCTTCCCGAGTTGCTTTGGGAACTGCTGCTTTGGGAGTACAGATTTGTATCATCTTATTTGCTGTCTTAAAGATGCTGGTATCGTCATTTGAGTTGATTTGTTCTCTTCTTGGTTTATTTTCCCCCATGGTATATTGGATGATTTTTGGCTACTAGATTTGGAGATGTACAGGTGTGAGGTTCTCTTTGTCATTTACTAAGGCCTGGCCTTCCTTTCCCTTGTTGCATGTGGCTATGAATAAGGGCTTTGAAGAGAATCGAAGAAGGGCTGTTGCTGCTTTTTTGGTTCGTGTTTGCTTGCTGACCTGTTTTGGTGATGTTACCCTTGGATTTTTCTTTGAGCATCTTCTGAGCCCCCTCCCTTTGTTATGAGACTTGGATGCCTTTGATTTCTTGAGAGCATGTATCCAGTAAGAGTCTCAAATGAATTTTTAAGTGTTAGTGGAGTTGATTGAATTGATTTTCCTTTGCCTGTCCTTGTGTATGCTATTTAAAATTTGATTCCATTCTGATTTGGAGATTCTGCTGTGTGTTTTGCTTGCTGATTTGTTTCTGCAGGTTCAAACGGATTCAGAATGGTTTGCTGATTTGTCTGTCTTCTTTTCAGGTTGCTTCTGTGTTGTTTGATGCTCTTGTGTGGGGCAGATTCTTGCAAGATGCCCATCAATCATGATCATGACAAATTTGGCATTGGAATGGGATGTTTTCATAGTCCAAGTGGTGTTCCCATTCAATTGCTCCAATTTCCAAGACGACTTTGTCTGGCACAGGCTTGTCCAGATCTAGGTTGATGCAGATCTTGGCATAATTGAGGATTCCTGGATTTCTTGTGAATTTGGCTGCCATGATATATTCCCCAACATCTAACCTTACTTTTTTAAGGCAAGATTCATGTCAATATTCACTTGGGAGTAGAGGAAGATGAACCCATACAGGGAACTTTGCAGGGCAGATCCTTTGTTGGGTTAAAGGCAGGAGACCAGTGTTTCATAAAGAGACCTGATTTCTTCATGAATTAAGGTCCTCCTTGGAATCCTTTATCTCTTTCCTGTTTGGTGCTGCAGCTAGCCGTGAAGTATCGTTTGGGCATCATTAGCATATCCACAGAGCCAGAGGGGTTCCAGTTTTCTTGTACCCGAAATTTGAGAATTTTTGGTCTCGGATAAAGTCCCATGAAGCGGCAAATGAGAGCTTTATATTTTATAAGATCCAAATGCTATGTTTCATTACATCAGTGGTGAATGAGACTTTGGATGGGCTGTCTAGATTTAGATAACATCCATTTGCCTTCTTTGTAGGAAAATTTGGTTTTGATATCATCTGTTGCACATGATAGGGCAGACATTTCTGTAATTCATCCTTGCTTTGAATGATCATTTCATTTGAGACTACGGACTTGAAACTTGGGTTGGGATTTATCTGAGCAAAGGTTGGATCTTAGGAGGCCATGAGGGGATCTAGGAGTTAGTCCAACCGGCCAATAGTACGGTGAGAGCGAATATTTATGGTTATGAAAATGCTATTTGGGCGAATGTTTGGGGATGGGAGCATGGGATGGTGGGAGCAGGAAACTTAGAGCCTGTACATCGAGTCTATAAAGAAAAAATGCAGATTGAGAATCTGTGAATTCATACATCAATTACTTTGGTCATTTGTGGACATTAATAAAATTTGTTTGTTTCTTTGCACCTCAACTCAATAGTTTTGGAAAATTCAAAATTGTAACAAATATATTTTATGATTCACTGTTGCAGATTCAGGCTGACATTTATATAACAAGTACTTCTAACCTCTTTTATTTAAATGTCAAAAGTATAGTTAGAGTTTGTTAGGTTGGGACATAAATCCACTTAAAGCAATCTTAGTTTTTTGTGTGTTAAGCAATGTAATTTACAGAATAGGATCTCCAATTATAATATTAGATTTCTCTATTGGGTTTCTAATATTATTTTGAAAAGAATCAGTTCTGTGGAATTGAAGTCACGAAATGTAGGTAATATAAAGTTATGAGACATTGGAATTCATAAATACAACACTAAAAATAAATCTGGAATTCAAAATTGAGTTTTATCTCATACGAACAACTGTTTCCCTTTCTATAATTCTTTTCCAGTTATAAAGCTGGTATACCAAGTTGTTTCCCTTTCTATAATTTTTTTCCAGTTATAAAGCTGGTATACCATTTCCCGTATATGGAATATTATCCTTTTTTGGGAGCTGGGACCTGTAGAAATTTGAGAAATACAGGTGTTAATATTGTATTGAAAAACGGTTTGATGGTCCTTAAAAAACATAATGACTGGGACCTTTTCCCAGACGTTTTTTAGAAAACAGTTTTGAGTTTGTTTTGCACTAAATGGGAACATCCTGCAAAGTACATAAATAAGTGGCATGCTCCATAAAATTCTGCTGTAAGAATTGGCTGGACGCTTTGTCGGTGCATATTCAATGTATGACTATAATCAACTATTGTGATACCTTTCAGACAATTTGTCATTGGTTTGATAAAGAAGGGCATCTTTAATAATTATAGGATTTTAACAACCTTTTTTCTTGTCCTTTATGTGGTTTTGACTGTGTATAAGCATACTTGCAGTATAGTGGAGCAAGAAGATTGCGAGATGCTATTGTTCTTGGATTTCAGTTACAAAGGATTCCTGGACGGGACATCTCCATTCCAGAATGGTATAGTCATGCAGAAAATGAGCTTGGTCTTCGTCCTATGACGCCCAGTGAAGATAGAAATGAACTTAATTTGACTTCTGTTGACGAACTGTAAGTTTTGATTAGTTGATAGTTCTTGTTTTATTTTACTATACATTTTGGCATGCATAGTTTCAATACTAAGAAACCTATGCCCTGGTTCTATTAACTAGAGGTGTTGAGGAATTTGAGATTCTGCATGGAGATCTGCATGGCTTACCAGACACGATGACTTTCTTGAAGAGTTTGGCAAGTTTGGACTTTGATTTCAGTTCAAATGAGATAGCAGAAAAGCGTCGAGTCCGTGAGCGGCTGGCTGCAGCTGGTTTATTCAACTGGGAGGTCTCTCTCTCTCTCTCTCTCTAAGTTTCAATTTGTACTTGGGAGTGACTTCTAGTGGCAATTTTGTTGTAGTTATAAGGAAACTATAGAATAAATGAATGGAGTTTACATCCTTTTATTCTTTCAATTATTTAATGAAATCATTTGCTGCATATATCGATTTAAGTTTTTTACCTGATTCCATTCTTTACCTGCCCCATTATGCTATTGCTTTGTCTCAAATGCTTAGCCAATAATTTATGTTAACAGGGTTTATTAAGGCCTTTAGTAGGCCTTTTCTTCAGAGAGAAGTAATCAACTGCATATTCTAACTACTGTAAGGACCATAGTTTAGAGACTCTGACACGGCAGGCACATTTTAGGTTCATAATTGGACCTGGCAAGTCTTGGAAAATTAAAAACTGTAAATTTTAGCATTCACCTCAATTTTTTTTTGGGTGTGCATTTCAAAGCAAATAACAACAATAACATACAAAACTAATCACGTTTGTAACCATACTACACAGCTGCTTTTACCAAAATGCAAGAAAAATAATATCATTTCACATATAAGCAAAAACACTTCTTTTGTAAACTTATACCTCTATATTAATATTAATAAGCCAAGTCAAAGGGTACAAATTCATCAAAATGCAAGAAAAAAATACCAAAGAAGAGCAAAAGTTGAAAACTTGAAGCTTAACCAGTCAAACTCTAGAGAGTCGCCGCAATGAAATCTGTGGCTTAATAAACAGACTTTTTAAAAAGATGGTATGAAATTTTTATTGAAGAAGTTAAAAATTATATTAAAAAAAGGAGTATTTACGACTGCCCAAACCTTGTTTTTGAAGAGGAGTGCAAGGGAGCTGGCAATTAGACTAAGATTATACCTTTACAGATCAGCAAAGGTCCAAAGTTTAAAACAAAGAACAGGCAGATTATGCCTTTAGTATGATTTAAATTTAGGATTTCTAAAACACTTTATAAATCATCCACCCCCTTTAAAGGAATTTATTTATATACATATTTTTAGGCCACATTTCTATGCTTTTAAAAGTCCATTAAAAAATATACATGTCAGAATGCAATATGCATTCATGAGACCGAAGGATCTCTCCTGCAAACCATTACCACAGCGTCAATAACACAGACATTGCACAACATAGAAAAATAATAATTATGCACAATAAGCTCCGTCTCTTGTTATTGCCTCAAAGTCAAGAATACAATCCATAATCTGTCTCTCTACTGGTCTAGGAGAAGCATAAGGAGTGCCTATTATATAGGCAAGGAATGTTTGTTCCATGCAACAAATAATTTGTTGCACAAGCTAACAATAGGTAGAAAGAAATATTGTGCACAACCAAAATCGGTTCGTGCAAATATTTCTCACAACAAACCAAAAATAACAAACTCCCAAAACAAGCTTAACTCCTAATTGAGTACGAACACGGTTAGAAACAAAACTTGTTTGGTAAAAAACCCAAACCACTAGCTAGTATGAACACGTCTACTCCAACACCCTCCCTGAAGTGCAAAATAGGGAGTGAGAAAAGACAAAGCAAAGAGACTGATGGGTCTCGACAACTAGGCCTGATTAGGTATCCATGTACAAATCACAGTGAAATACAAAATGTCCCTATGGTAACCAATCCATCTTACCGGAATACATGGATGTTGAGTCGTTGTAACTGCCAAGTCAAATAGGAATTGGTACTCTATACAAGGCTCACTCTGTAAAAAAGATTGATCACAAACTGGGGAAAAAGAGTTACCATGGATGAAATGTATCACCGCAAGGTACCAAAAAACCAGTAGAACCACAATGAGAGTGAAGAAGAGAACATATGCTGTAAGGCAACCTAAGAAGCATGATACAAAAATCTCAACACAATCTTGCAGTAGGTGCACTCGATGGAATGAAGCCCATTGAACAAAAGATGCACTCAATCAACTGCCACCAAAAGAAAATGTGGTATGCCAAGAGCTAACAATGAGCACAACACCTAAAGCAGTATGTGCACACACCCCCCTATAATGCTGAAGTGGGTGTAGTGACTCAAAAAACACATCTGTATGAGTGGGCCAATCCCACTACAAAACACTGAAATGCTGACATTGGGCTGCACCAGACTAGCTCCTCTTCAGAGGGAGATCAAACTCCACAACAAATCTGAAGGAGACTGTCAACATCAAAGGTACAGATACAAATCTCTCAAAAAATATGTCCATGGTGGTGATGGGATAGTCAACAACATAAGAGTAAAATGCTCAATATGGAGCATACAAATATGAAGAAAAAACTCCTCGACTCTTAGTGTGACCACAAATAAAGATCCCATACAACAACAATATCGCTAAGTGACGCAATAAAGGCCACAATGCAGTCAATAGTAGACATCTATGAAATGAGAGATGTAGGCTCAAAAAAAAAAAACATCTACCTAACAAAGAGCTCAAGTATCCAAGGAGCATCAAAAGGCAAGAGTAATGTGCGGTCGAAGAAGCTGAGTGGTGGAGGAACTTCGCCTGTAGAGCCCTCTCAAAGAACGTTGTTGATGCCACTATGAATGATCTAAAATCCACCTCAAATGAACATGAATGGTGGATGAATATGCCTGTAGATGAGTGGTTGCAAAGTCCACGGTAGAAGAATGCGAGATAACATCCAAAGAAGTGTCATGTAAATCATGTCTGACTACAGTAGTCTTAGGTTTCTCAAGCTTGAGTGAAGGTGCAAAAGAGCCCATATGTAGCTCATAATCCTCACGAAGAGTGGAGTGAACAAAAGATGGAGCTCTATCAATAGATCCCAATGAAAATAAAGCACCTGCATCATAACTAAGGCCATGCCGAGCAATCCACATAATAGGTTGAATAGGTCGAGCAATGCCCTGTAAATGCTTCCCAATGCCTACAAGTGTGGTAGTGTGACCCATGGAACGAAGAATGCGAGAGCCAAAGCTAGTGGTATGTTGCTCAAAAGAAGCATACATATGTGCAGGTGGAATTGGAGTGGGATGTGTAGAGTTTGCAACAACAGTAGGCACAAAAATATCATTTGCAATAATAGGAGCAACATGAACAATGGGCTGCTTAGAATCTGGTAGATCACACTGTAAAAGTGCATCAAGTGGATGCGTGCCATATTCAGTACATGATGGGGTATTAGATTGATGTTGTATGCCAACAAATTTTTTCTACAGAGAACAAATGAGGGCATCTTTTCCATGAATCAGGGAGCGCAAAAGAGAATTTTGTATCATGAGTTTCCTGTTTTCTTCCTGAAGTGCTAGGAAAGAGGCCATAGGATCAATGGTTGCTTAGGGCTTGGTAGGGTATTGTTAACAATCATACCAAAAAAAAAAGGGAGCAAAATCCACTGTATCAGAATGTGCATCAATAGGTGGAGAAGGTGAAGGTACCTCATCCAAGTGACCAACAATCAAATCTACATCATGAGCAATAATAAGAGGTGGTATAAGTGTCTCATCCTCAAAAAATATGTCCTCACTAACAATGGAAAGGGGACAAGAACTAATAGAAGACAGAGACGCCAAAGAATCTTCATGCAATTCACCGTCAAGAATCACACCTGCACAAATGGGAGAAGACGGTGGAGAAACAATGTCACCAATAGATAAATCCTCACAATGAGAGGAAGGAGAAGAAACAGGAACATGTAGAGGTGAAGTGACCTCGTCAAACAATACAGAAAGAATGTCCCAAGCTCCTTTAGGTGACGTGGCATGCTCAATATGAGTTTGCAAACTATCAGATTCATGGAGGCGAATAAACAAAAGTGCCTCCTTTTGCAAGGATGCAAGCCATACAATATCGTCCTCATTTGAAAATATGGGAAATTCACCAATAACAACTCTCCACAAACTCTTCATCTGCAAATGCATCTGCATTTTGGTTTTCCAGGTGGTGTAGTTTGAAGAACTAAGGGGTTCAATCATGTGAGAATCCATACCTGAAGATGGAAAAAACCAATAATGATGAAAAATGGCCAAAGAGGGACGCTAGTTACCACCGAAAATGCGTCTACGAGTACAATAAGAGGCACAAAAGAGGACAAAACACTTTTTAAAAAATGGGATGTCGGACTCTGCCTAAAATATGTCTTGTATATAAATCACACCAAAAAAATGAAGTGTTTTTGCAAGTGGGTCTCACCGCCTGTGAGATCGGACCTCACCCTCCGTCTTCAACACATGAGAGTGAAAGTATGTGTAAAAAAAAACAATAATGTAATGCCCCTCTTTTAAATGAGTCTTTTACAAAGAATTACAAGGCTTTGTAAAAAATTTATAACCCCCTTTACACTAATTTTCCATCACTTCAAAAAATAAAAACGGTCCTTTACTTTGCAAAAAATAAAAGAAAGCCCTCCTTATAAATATCACCTCTTAAATTGTTTGCTCCCACTTTAATAAGCGCCCACATTTAAAAAAAAAAAACTCCCCTTTAACATTTCATTACCTAAATAAACAAGCACCACCTTCAAATATAATTTTCACTAAAAATGGCTCCTTTGGTGTTAGTGGGTGGCTCGACCCCAAGGCATCCCAAGCTTAAAGACTTTATCAAAACATTCAATGCCAAGTGGGCTATTGAGATTTTTGAATTTTGTTATACAAAAAATGCTATTTTAACAATTAAAAGAATGGCGTTTGAAATGCAAAAAAAGCCTTTTATGTAAGGTCGACAGACAGAGGTCATCAAGTTGGCAATCTTGCAGATCTGCAGTTGACGACAAAGAAACTGGTGACAATAGGTAAGAAATCACGGCAAAATTGCAGGAAAGCAACTCAACCCTTTTGCATGTCATGAGATGAGCAAAGGTTCAACAACCGTGGGCAGGCTGCAAAGAAAAACACATTTGTTGAGGGAGTGAAGCTATGGAGCGAGCAAAAAAAAGTTTGAGAAGCTTCGAGACTGGGTAAGGAGGTTGAATAACGGCTCAGTAGGACTGTGGGCTGTGGCGGACTACTGATTTGGAAGACAATTCAACAGATTGCCTGCAACAAAGGCCGAGGAGCAGTTGGAATGGCAACGAATGGAGAGGAATGACTTGGTGAGAATATTCCTTCCAAGGCTGGTCGAGGTAAACTAGAATGATCCTTTCACAACAGCCAGGCTGGAGCGAGCCTATAAAATTGTATTGGGCTCATGCAAAAACCAGAACATAACAAAGTCCTTGTTTTGCTCAAGACAAAATGTCTAGCTGCTCACTACTTCAAATATGTCAATGAAGATAATGCCGTGCCATGTATTTGAAGGCAGCCGTGGAGAGGAGAAGGGTTCTTCGAGATAGATTATAGTCTTCTATTGATGTTTTTTCTGTGCTTTGGAAGCGGATTTGTCCATAGACTGCGTCACAAGCAAGATCACCATACACTATCAAACATGCATGGAGATAACAAAAGCCCTAGGTCTACGGTGAGGAGGACATATCTGTGCAACTCGCCAGTTTCAAAATCAACTAGCATTCAAATCATCTAAATACTCCACCAATGCGTCCACCACCACTTTCTAAACACAGTCGTTGAGCAAAGAGAAAAGATTCAATACACTCACATGAAGTAAATCAGATAATCAATGCAAACTGCATAAACTTATCTTCTTCCAACATATGCATGCTTCCCTCAAACTAGAGAATGACAGCCTCAGATTCAACCTGCAAAATGAATAGAGACAAAATATTGAGCAATGGTTGCTGGATTTGCTTTGATACCATGTCCGAATGTAATATGCATGTTGAGACCGTAGGATTCTCCTGCAAACCATTACCACAACTTCAATAACACAGACATTGCACAACATAGAAAGATAATAATTATGCACAATAATCTCCATCTCTCATTATTGCCTCAAAGTCAATAATACAATCCGTAATCTCTCTCTCCACCGGTGTAGGAGAAGCATAAGGAGTGCCTATTAAATAGGCAAGGAATGTTTGTTCCGTGCAACAAATAATTTGTTGCACAAGCTAACAATAGGTGGAATGAAATATTGTACACAACCAAAATCGTTCCATGCAAATATTTCTCACAACAAACCAAAAATAACAAACTCCCAAAACAAGCTTAACTCCTAAGTGAGTGCGAACATGGCTAGAAACAAAACTGGTTTGGTAAAAAACCCAAATCACTAGCCAGTGTGAACACGTCGACTTCAACACTACGTGCCAAGACTGCGTGAGTCTGCAGCGAGCTGCCCATTCCTCGCAGATTTTGTGAGACTCTGGGAGTCTATCAAACTTGCCAAACCATTCGAATTGAGGCAGCAAAACTTGCAGCTGCCCACTAATAAATTGTGGTTCAAAGCCCTCTGATATTCTTGTTTGAAGTCATCTGATATCGTTGTTCGAAGTCATCCGATATTGTTGCACTATTTGTACATGTCCGTGTAAACCAGCCATGCCATTCTTGAACTATAGCACATCGGTGACGACCGGTGCCATATGCTGATACAGGTTGGAGAGCTGGCACACTCTCTCATTGGTATTCCATTTGTTTCAGTCTTCATTGAACCAGTTGCTATGCCAATGGCATTCTTCTTCTGAGATGAAATTGTGAAGTTTTTTGTATTAACGACATCAGCATTTCTTCAAAAATGCCAGTATGGCATATATATTGTTTCTCTTTGAACAAGTACTTTAAACATCTAGGTTTAGTTTAAGTAATTTCCTGATTTACACATTCAAGGGTACTTTATGTTGAAGCTCACATATGTAGATTTTTATTTGATTGATTATGTATTATTTTGTAAACTGGTAGGCTGGATGATCGCATTAGTATGTGTTTCATGGATGATGTACTGATGAGTACTGCAATTTGTTGAGCATTGAGCTTCACAGAAAGTGCAGCTCTTCCTTACCATTCACAGTGAGCGTGTTCATCCTGCAGGATGCGATATTTGTTGCAAGAGCTCCTGGACGGTTAGATGTCATGGGTGGCATTGCGGATTATTCCGGGAGTCTTGTTCTACAGGTAGTTTCTATTTTAATATAGCTAAGTTTATATGTCCTGGCTGCACATGCACTATTCTTTCATTGCTATAATGCGTTCTTATTGCAAAATATCATTACTACCTGGAAGATAGTATCAGTGGAACTCTTATTGGCCACAATAACAGTGTTCGGTTGAAAGTGTTATTGTCCATGTTACTGTACAATCCTATCGCAAAACACATCTTGTTGCTAAAACAGCTTGGACTCTTAGTTGATTCAATTTACCCTTACAATCTTGCAAAATTTGTGCACGATTGAAGTTGTAGTAATTTTTCAAATGTCTTGGATTTCAATCAGACACTTTTGTTGCTTCAGATTGTTCATTGTCTTTATTATTTTCAAGGTTTCTGATGTGAGCAATTTTTTGCCGACAAAATCATTCTGCAGATGCCAATCAGAGAGGCCTGCCATGTTGCTGTCCAAAGGAGTAATCCAGGCAAGCAGAGGCTTTGGAAACATGCCCTTGCTAGGCAGCATGCAAGAGGGGCAGGATTTTGTCCAGTTGTGCAAATTGTATAATTTTTTACCCAAAATTTGTGTCTTGCTTTTGTTATTGTATTTATATTTTAGAGTTTAAACAGGTACTTTTGTAATGGAATTGGACATGCTTACTCAATATTCTCAATTAGATAAAATTCAGATTTGACAAAACTCAAGACCTTCAATTTGAACAAGAAAATTTTGCCATGGAGGTGAATACGATAAATCATGAAACCATGATATTGTTTCATTTAGATGTAAAAATCCTGTATCTAGGATTGACCTGGTTCAACTGAGAAATATCTTAGAAAATCTCCAGTTTCGTTGATACAAGCTGTTTATTGACCTTAATAACATGTGTCTGTCCTACAAATATACATGAATCAAGGAATTAACTTTGAACCATCTACCTTTGCTTAATACCATACAACCAGAAATCTTCAGACATAAATTATCAAGTCAGCAGACCGGAAAACTATTTTGTTTGCTGAAAATAATAATGTCTGCTTAATTCTTTGAGGTTTCCACGGCTAGACATTATGAGTAATATATCTAGATTTTTGTGTGTATGCATCCTTTTTTATTCCCACAGTAAAATAAAAAAGTAAAAAAATGGAAATAAAAAAGATGCATACACAGTAAAATCCAGATATATTACTCATAAATTGTCTGCTGTGGTATATTTAAAAACTAGACAATGGGAAACAATTGACACAAAATCTAAGTTAGGATGTGTTTTGGATTTTCAATCTATTGATTTTTAAGGGGATAAAGACTTCATGGTCCCGAATATAAGTCTAGCCAGAAAATATAGAACTGGTAGTTTAATTTATTGGATGTACCACAGTTAACCTCTGGGGAAACAGAAGAGAAGACTGAGTATCTCAAATTGGAGTTCCCAGCACATCAATCAATTGAAACCAAAAACAAATCCTATTGTGGGACACTGAGTAAACCATTAACTGAGTTATTTGAATTTCCGGAAATTTTTTCCAAGAGGGAAAATAATGCTTCAGAGCAATGAGGGGGAGATTGAAAATTTTAATGATCCTGGGCGACTCAAGAGAGTCTCCACTAAGTGGTGCCAAGATTTTTTGATCATGACAAATAGATGCCTCTATACTAAACGAAGCATGATGTTTGCATACAATTGCCCCTAAACATCTGGGATGCTAGCTAACATTTTCAAAGGTTTGTCTGATAATTGGTTCCATTCAGTTTTCTCAATTCTTTGAGCCTTTTAAAAAATCAGCAGTGTGCCACGGTGATCCTCAAATGGCAATGTTTATGATCTTTACTTAGCTTTGAGATCTTAAGACCTTTTGAATGAAGAGAAAAATACCTATAAACCTATGTAGGAGAAGCATTGTTAATAGAATCTTAAATTGTAGCAGAAAGAACTATTGACATACTCACAATATACACGAGGTTTTAACCTGGGAAACCCTTTTAGGAAAAATCCCAACAATGTAATAGAATCTTAAATTGTAGCTGAAAGAAATATTGACACACAGCATACACGAGATTTTAACCTGGGAAACCCATTTGGGAAAAAATCCAGCGAAACAGCATGCACTTGCTGTATTAACTCAACTGTTCACAATATATTAAATTATTTGACTTGGTACTTAACCCTAATCCATGTGCCAGTATTTATAGGCACATCTATATAGGAAACCTCTAAGTGGTATCACATTACAAAGTGTATAAAACCTTGGGTCAAGAAACCACTCATAAGGACCCAAAAGATTTTTCTCAAGGACTCTTGTCCTCGAAGTTTCAAACCCTCTCATGGGGGCCACTGTCACCCAATACCCCGCAACTGAGGAGCGTCTCTGTGCTTCTCGGACCCCCCAATCATGGCAGGATGTACAGTCTATAAGGGGTGAAAAATGTGTAAATTATACAACATATATGCAACAGTTACTAGGAAGACGACACATTCCTCTCGTTCTGTATTTGTTACTTTGTTGTTCAGTTATTACATTGAGAACATATATTTCTTTTTTGTTTCTTTATTTGTGTGATTGAGCAGGCATTCTTTGGAGCTTCTTAACCTCTTTGATACGAAATGCTTTTACTTTTCTTGATTGGCCACTTCTTTTATTGGGTAGGAACACATCTATAATTTTTAAGTTCTCTTCAGCACGAGCATGTCTAATCACGACATATGTAATCACCTATCATGCAATCACTGAACATGCAATCACTGTAATTATGGAAAATCAGCTGTAGATCATTATGTGAAGAGAATCTGAAGTCACATTTATTATGCATGACTTTATTTAATTGTCAACGAACTGCCTGCTTACTTTATGTTGTCTTATGCATTGTTAATTAGCAATCAAATTGCAAACTGCTGATTTCTCAATCATCGCAAATTAATGGAAAATTGATTTTTTCAGGTGTCATTTGGATCAGAATTGAGCAATCGAGCTCCAACCTTTGACATGGATATAGCAGATTTCATGGATGCAGATGGTCCAATATCATATGAGAAAGCACGCACATATTTTGCACGAGATCCATCACAGAAGTGAGTGTCTCTCTCTCTCCCTCTCTCTCTGTCTAAGCTAACCAAAATGTTCTATTTAAAAATCTTTTAAAGTGGATTTAATGTTTGATTGAACTAAATTGTAATCAGGTGGGCTGCATATGTTGCGGGAACAATTCTTGTTTTAATTCGTGAGCTTGGTGTGCAGTTCAATGATGGTATCAGCATACTGGTATGTTGTTGTTGCACTAATTTTCAGTCTATACATATTTTAAGAAAATTCTTGGTTTTATTCCTTATGTTCATATGTTTTTTTTCTTAAGGTACTGCTATTTATCGTTCTTCTGAGGTGATACTCCTGTATTTGTAATTTTACTATAATGTTTCCACTTTTCCGTTCATACCTATGTTAATTATTTATATTGATTTCAATCCAAATCTCTCATCCCCAGTATATAAGCAACCTGATTTCTTATTTCTTGACATTGTCTTCTCAATAATTGAACTAAATGCAAATGCTAAATCAATATTTATGTTTATTAGGGTGTCATTACTTATTACGTCATGCTTCTACATGTAGTTTTCTTACCTGGTTGAATCTGGGCTCTTTTATGCTCATGTCTATGTTGCACCAAGCATTGGAAATGTAAGCTTGAAAGTGCAGGAAATGAAGATGATAAGGTCCTGCTTCAGTTGGAAACTTGGCTATACATATATAAAAAATGGTAAAAACAGGGAAATGACAATAAGCAACCGGGAGTTTGAAAAGAAACTATTATAAATTATTTTTAATATGGGAAAAAAATTAAAATGGGTCCAAACTGACCGAAACACCACTGGGAATCTTCTTGGAAAACATGGCCGATGGAGTTTCCAGTCTCTAGGGGACATCTTGGGTGGGGTTTTCCCAATTGTATATGGTTTCAAAGGCCTGAAAACTGTCATGCACCCATCAGAATTGTTTTCTGGGCTACATGGTATATCTGTTGTGGAAATCCTCATTTATTTATTTATTTATTTTTGGCACTGTACATAATTGAATTTGTTGTACTATTATTGGTTTTTTTTAATTAGTTTCAGTATGTTCTTATAAACAGGAGTGTTGATATTTGAGTCTTGTTGCAGCATACTAATATCATATCTATCTCATTGCTTGAGCACAGCTTTCAAAGAACAGGCTTTATCGTTCCTTTCTTTTCGTTCTTCTTGGAGGCCTTCTGTCTATGTGTCTCAATCAGACATTTTGTTTTTTGGAAAATTGCTACTATTGATTTGTACTAGATAGCACAGCATTGTCCCGTTTTTGTGTTCATTAATTGAGTGTCGCTTCTTCTTTCTTTCTTTTGAGAATAAATATATCGGCTTCTGTTTTTGTATTTTTTGTGAACAAAGTGATGCTCAATTTTGGGAGGAAATGTTTTTGTTACGTCCTGAGCTTTTGTTGGTATTTTCAAAGATTCAGATATCAAGATATGAAAAAACGTTTAAGTGCAGGTTCATGCAATAGTATATACTAATCTCCTTCAGAAATAAAAGGCATGGGAAGATAAGCATAACTGGCTCTTTATGCATGTTTGCTAAAATTAGGAAATGGGTATTGTAGGTTTCTTCAGGCGTTCCAGAAGGCAAAGGTGTCTCATCATCTGCTGCTGTAGAAGTTGCTACAATGTCTGCCATTGCTGCTTCACATGGTGCGTACTTTCCATACAAATTATTGTTTGCTATTCGTGATATATGCCTGTTCAATATTCTTATGTAATTTGCAAGATAGGATTTCAACTGATACCTTTAAGAGGTACAGTAGCAAAGTCCCTTGATGTGCATGATGGTCATTCTTGCTGCGTTTTCTCACTGGACCTAGGAGTACTTGTAAATTTTATGCTTTACTTCTGAAAGTTACTATTTACATTGGATCTGAGCTGAGATTCATTGACCACTTTCTATATAGTTTTCTTCTAATACTGGTAACTAGGTCCTCTTGTCAAGAACAGGATCCTACCTCTAAACATTATTTCTGTTTGGTTGTCCAAGAAAGAATAAGGGCAACAAGGATTACCGAAGGAAAGGCTTTTATTTTTATGGGACTTAAATATGGGTAAAATCAAAATACCCAGAGGGCCCGAAGCTTAAGGGTGGTTCCTTGACAGTACCCTATAACGGATGGGAAACATACTACCTGACGGTGCAATCTTAACATAAAAAAATCAATGAAGTTGAAACCCATTTTACGAAAGTGCATTCTTGTCCCATTAGAAGCTCTTTAAGGAGTCTTGTCACATGACACTTACGCTCTTAAGAGGTCATCCATTAGTTTTTGTTTAAGATCTTTCGTAAATGACCCGATCTAAGTGGTTCTTCATGACGCGATCCATATAACGACAACCTTTTAACTTATAGATATCTGTGATTATTCCAGTATTTTATTTTATTTTTTGGTTATTTATTTTATTTTTTTTGCATAGTTGCAGGGTCAGGGTACGGGTACGGGTACGGGCATGAAAAATAGGAGACATTTAGGGGGGACGGCATTATATATATAATAAAAATTAAAAAATAAATTATAAAAATATCTGATATATACATTAAAATAGTAAAAATTAGAAAATTAAAAATAATTTATTAAAATATCTAATAAATATTAAATATTAAATTGTAAATTTATAAATTATAATCTAAAAATTATAAAAAATAAATTAAAATTTAAAAATTATATAAAGATTAAAATAAAAAATTTAAAACTTAAACGTATTTATAAAAGTCAACAAATATTATTTTTAAAAAATAGGAAGTGTTCGGGATACCCAGGGTCTAGATATCATGAACACAGTGCCAACATTGTTTATATATATATATAACTGAAAAATTAAAAATTAAAAATAATTTATTAAAATAGCTAATAAACATTAAATATAAAATTATAAAGTTATATACTATAATTATAAATTATAAAAAATAAAATAAAATTTAAAAATTATCTAAAGACAAATAAAAATAAAAAATTTAAAACTTAAACGTATTTATAAAAGTCTTAACAAATTTTAATTTTTAAAAAGTAGGACAGCAATGCCACACTACCATTTGGGATACTTAGGGTTTGGGTATCACAAATGGTAGTGCAACGACATAACACAAACCTGGGTATCCCGAATGACATTGTCACAACACTGTTGTCGCAGTGCCGATATTGGCACTGTGACGGAAGTGTCCTGGCATTGTGATTCGTGATAACCAGAGCTTGGGTGTCCCAAATAGTAGTGCCACGACATTGCCATCCTATTTTTAAACCTAAAAATGTAAAGTAAAAACCTAACGTTCCAACGATGCCCTGAAAACTTTTTGGAAAAAATCATTTAGGGTTTTAAAAAGATTTCGCTTAGGGTATGCCATTTTTCAAGTGGGAAATCGTTGAGAGTCGTGGGTAGTCTTTGGGGGCGGGAGACGTTTCTATACTTGGGATGCGTCCTAGTACTCGAGATGCGTCCCAGGGGGTGGAGGATGGGTCTCCTTGCAGCAATGGTTTTTTGTTTTTCATTCTGCAATAAGTGCAGGGATTCTTTTCTTAACAAAACACTATCTTGTTTGAAAACCATAGTTTGCGTACTCAGACTCGACTCGAACTCGGTAGACAAAAAATTTAACTCAGCAAATACTCGACAATACTCGGCTACTTAAAAAAAAGACTTAAATTTTTTAAAACACATAAATTTTATACAAATTATAGCTACAAACTGTATCAAATGTGTTTATAAAACATTGGGGAAGTGTTTTCTCTTAGATTTGAATACAAATAGACTACAGAATCACTTCATTATGCAAATACAACAACAAACTAATACTTATAACTTATGAATAAATGATAATTATCATTGAAAATCATCATGTATTGCATATTGATGCAAATTGCAAATTACAAGAATCTACAATTTCCTCTTTCCATTCTAGTGAAAAATATGGGAGACTAAGAGGGTCTAGTCCTCGCACTTTGTTGTGGTTCCTTGCTCTGCGTAGAAGGCTTTCCCTGCGGCTTCACCTTGGTACCAGTTGGCAATGACTCCTCTACCTCATGTTCAACATCTACAATGTTGCCATCCAATCCAATCCAATCTCACTTGCGTTTGATGTACTACTATTTACACCCCTCTAGAGCTTGCCTCGTGAAATCAACAATCTCGTCCTTTGTGAGCAAAAGGGTCTCCTTGTCCTACACAGACCTGTCACTATAGGGATCAATCTCATCCAAATCAATAGGGTCCTGTGATGTGTCCACCTTTATTGTGCGAAGTCGAAGGTTGTATTGTACAAAAAAAAGGTCATTGAGTCAATTTATTGTGCTTCTTCATGCAAATGACATCAAACAAATTCTAGTTGCACTCATATACAAAAGCGTTATAAGGTTGAGATAAAATTCAAAAGGCTAGCTTTTGAAGATTTGGGGCATTACCACCTCAATCTTCTCACCACAAATTTACAAACAATATATTCAAAAGTTTGTAAGTAATTAACAACTGTAAATTTGTAACTTGTAAGGTATAAGACTTTTTTTTTATTATTTGGTGTTTGGGCAGATCCTTCCCAAATAGCTAGTGCCGAAGAAAAGAGCCTCTCCCTAGCCTATTTTAATTTTGGAATTTTGAAATAATGAGGTCCCTCACCTCAACCTCATTAAGTTATTCTCTCAATGTATGTTGAGAGACCCTCCATAACCTCCCCATTAATATCTGTGAAGCCATTGGAGTAAAAAAACTTGGAATTAAGGTAGTACACCACTACATGAATAGGTTGATAGAGTTGATTGTTTTACCTCCGATCAATTATCTTTCAAATGGGATTAAATCTGCTTCTATCCTTTCTATAAAAGTTTTGGATACCCTCTTTAGCCCTATTCATGGCCTTATAAATGTATCCCACTAGGTTTTACTCCCCATCCACTAAGCGCAAAACCTTCACTAAAGGCTTTGACACCTACAACTCTACAAACAAATTAACGTTACAAATTGACAATTAAAGTAAATACTTTAAAATTTTGAAAATAAAGGAATCAAATTGAAATTAAAATTAAAATTAAAATTTGAAGGTACCTTGACGATCTCTACAACTCTTTCCGCAAAGCATCATAAAAAACTATCTTTGTGGTTTTCTTGCCATCAACTTTCTTTGAATATGTTGAGTCCAGCGATGCTTGACTCTCAAACATTTGTTTCAATGGTGTCAACAAACTATGAATACTTTGCAACGTTTGAAAGTTAGTTGCAAACCTTGTGACACTAGCTCCCACAAGCATAGAAGCAAAATTAGCGATTAAATCGTGATTACCCTTGAATCACCACAAAAATGTTTTTTTTCAAATTAAAAATTTGTGGTTTTTTGACAGTCAAACCCTTGCCAGCCCTATAAACTGTGGAAAACCGTTGAAAAACCTTTAAAAATTCTGAAAAAATCGTGATTAAAAAAAATGATTTGAACTCATTTAATTCACGATTTACTCTACTAGTGATTTTTTCAGTTATATATACAAAAACCAAAAAAAATCGGTTCATTTCTGCTTCATTTTCACAGAATTTCACCATTGACAAGAAGAATTTCGAAAAATACCTCAAACAAGGAGAACTTCGAGAGTTTCATTGAAGGCTTCGAGAGGTCCGAGATTTTTAGCAACAAATTCGAGATTTTCCCTTGACATTCCAAGTAAGTTGAGTTTTTTTTATATATGTTCAAATTTAAATAAAAACTATAAAAAATATACCGGTTTCCTAACCCTAACCCTAACCATACAGATAAGGTTAGAGGTAGGGTTTTTTCACAGATTTTCACCATCAACAAGAATTTCGAAAAATACCTCAAACAAGAACTTAACATTCCAAGTAAGTTGAGATTTTTTGATATATGTTCAAATTTAAATAAAAACTATAAAAAATATATCGGTTCCCTAACCCTAACCCTAATCGTACGGATAAGGTTAGAGTTTGGGTTTTTTTTTAAATATTAAAATTTAAACTTAATCCTAACCCTGGTTAAGGTTAGGGTTAGTGTTTTATTAAATATTAAAAATTAAACCTAACCCTAAGAGGTTTAGGGTTGTTTTTTTGAATATTTAATATGTTCAATTAATAAAAATTAAAAACTAAAAAAATACCTATTCTCTAACCCTAACCCTAACCCTAACTGTATAGTTAGGGTTAGGATTAGTTTTTTTAAAATTATTAAAGTTTAAACTTAACCCTAGTTAAGGTTAGGGTTAGGGTTTTTGTAAATATTAAAATTCAACCTTAACCCTAACCATAAGAGGTTTAGGGTGGGTTTGTTTTTATTATTCAATATGTTCAATTAATAAAAATAAAAAACTATAAAAAGTATACCTTAACCCAAACCATAACTTCAATGGGTTTTTTTAATTATTAAAAATTAAACCTAAATAAATTAAAAAACATATTTCGAAGTTCGAACATTACCCTTTTATACAAAAGTCTAGAGCCTATCCACATATGCCACTTACCCCTTTTCACATTTATTTTTTGCAATGAATTAGGTTTTATTTTTTTAAACTATTAAATTTTGTCACATTTAATGTAAATTTTAAAAAACATAGCCAATTTTTTTGCAATGAATTTTTATTTTTTAATGTAAAATAATAAATATTTTTATATTATTTTATTGTGTATGTGTTAAGGTACTAACGATTGCAAGAATGCAAAAACTAATTGAAAAAATAACAAACAAAACATCTCTAAAACACTTTTTTATTCTTCTCTTTTACTTTTTTCAGGATTTGTTGTTCAATTTTAAATCCGGCATAGGGGGTTGCAGTGTCAGACAAGTGTCATGCCTATGAGCTCTGAATTGCCCTCTGTGAGCAGGTATTCCATTAGACAGGCCTAAGACCTTTCACATGCCATTTATTTCAGTGTCACTACTCTCACGTATCATGCTGCTCTCATGTACATCTCTCTTCCATATACTATCATTCTTTCATGTACCTTCTAGTATATAAGAAAGTGAAGTATATATGAAGATTTGGTATATTGAGAGAGGTGGTATATCAAAATAATTGCTCTTCCTTACCATTAATTTTTCACGTACCTAAGGGTATATAGGAAGGTGTATGGTATACTAGGCAGTTTGGCTATTGGAGATTTAGGTATATCGAAAAGTGGGAGTGATACGCTGGAGTGATAAGGGTTTCTTCTGGGAGTGATAAGAAAAAACTAAACACTTTTAAAACATTTCAACACCTAACAAAAAAAATTATGCACACTGCAGATTTGATCATTATACCATGTGAGAAAGATTTTACATGAAACTACGGTACCCTAGTTGATGGCAATTCAAATAGGGTTAAATGTAACTTTTGTGAACATATATGCAATGGAGGCATATATTTTGCTTCAAGTGGCATCTGACGAGACAATAAGAGCATGAAATTGCATTTTGCACTAATGCATACCCTATAGATATCATCAATCAAGCTATAGTAGCATTCCAAACATATTCAGTTTCAAAGGCCAATAAGGCAAGAACAAGTACAAAAGTATGTTCTAACTCTTTAGATGTAAGGGGTAATGAATATGATGACGTACCAAGGTCATAAACAACACATAAAAAGGGAAATGAGAGGTCTCAAATGACCCCTGGATCGGTACCTCATGGGCCAAACACAGACAGGGGAAACATTCATGCCTTTTTTAGCCCTCGCACTACTTGTGGAGCACAAACCACATTATAGAGTACAAGGTGGAAAAAATTGTGCACGAGCAAGCAAAGAAGACAATCTCTAACTTTTGGTATTCTTCTAATTTATCGTTTAATGTGGCCAGATCTCCATACTGACAAAGTATGGTGGATGCAATTGAAATTGTAGGTCTTGCGTTCATAGCCTCATCATATGAGGCTTTGTGGACAAATTTGTTGAAAAATGCCGTATAAGATGTGAGTGATGTTTTGTTCTTGCAGAACATTGCAAGGAATGGGCATATTTGTGATGCACTATTATGTCAGATGGATGGACAAATAGAAGGAATCGCACGCTCGTCAATTGGTACAATGTTTTTCAAGAGTGTTGATACCTTTGATCTAATAAAATTGGGAGAGACATTGTTTCATCTATTTGATGAGGTTGTGATTGAGGTGGGGCCAGAAAATGTGGTTCAATTCAATACTGATAATGTTGTTTGTGTGGTTATTGGAAGCTTCTTATAGACAAATATGTAACTATGTTTTGGATTCCATATGCGGCACATTGTCTTGATTTGTTCTTGGAGAGCAGACAAAATTTCATGGATGAAAGAGGTGTTGCAAAAGACTTGCACGATCACGAAGTTCATATGCAATCACACAAGAGTTCTTAGTATGATGCAGACATTCACAAATGACAAGAAACTTCTTTGTCCGGGGGTGACAAGGTTTGTAACCCACTCGCTTGCCTTGCAGACTTTTTTTAAACAACAAATGAATTTGAAACAAATGTTTGTTTCAAGTGAGTGGGTGGAATCTTCTTTTGCAAAACATATGGATGTGAATGATTATGTTTTTTTACCATCTTTTTAGGAAGAGATATAGCAAACTGTGTTATTCTCCGAGCTTTTAGTTCAAGTTTTGAGACTTGTCGATGGGGATAAACTCCCCATAGGTTGTTTGTATAAGGCAATGAATAGGGCCAAATAAGCTATTAAAGACAGATTGAAGAATAATGAGGCCAAGTACATGCCATTATGGAAGATAGTTGATAACAGATGGAATCAACAAACACATTTTTTTCTCCATGCAGCTAGATACTTCTTCAATCCAACATTGTCCTACAATGCCTCATTTCGAGACGATGTAGGGGTCACAAAGGGCCTATTTAAGTGCATGGAGAGAATGTTTCTTATTCAACAAGGTTTTGAAGAAGCTATAAGAGAGTTGTCTATGTACAAGCAAGGAAGGGGTTTCTTCTCTAGTAAGACAACCATATAAGAAGGAAGACATTTCGACTAAGTATATGAAAATTTTACATATCTACAATTAAAGTATTAAATTTTGATTGGATTGTGTTTTTGCGTGTTGCAATGTTGATAAAAAATCTATTTTTACAGCACAATGGTAGGATTTCTTTGGGAAAAAAAACAAACGCCTTCGAAAGATGGCAATGCATATTTTGAGCTAGCCATGCAGTTCATCCACTTGCAAGCGTAATTGGAGTGTGTTTGAGCATATACATTAAAAAAATAATCAACTCAATCAAGAACAGATGAATGATTTGGCATTTATCCACCACAATCTTCGCCTGAAAATGAAAAAAGCTCAAAGTTAATAAATGTTGCATTTATAATCTTCAATTCGTATAAAAAGTTGATTTATATTCGTGTAAAGTATTATTCGCATAAGTCACTAACTTATGCATTGTATTTTATAATGCTAGGTACCATCGAGGAAGATCATCCGATCAACCTCGATGAGATCAATCCAGATTTTGAATGGCTCGAAAATAATGAAGAGCCTATTTTTGCGGATTCAGACTTTGACATCATGAATGATGCTGGGTTCGGCGTTGAGGTCGTCTCTCAAATTAGTAGAGGCAAGAATCTTGAAGAGATGTTGAAGTGTAGACCTACTAATCCATAGTCTCCCTACTACCATTTGCTCCCTCTCCTTTTTTGTTCCCTTATAAATGACAATAGTATGCATTTTGAAATGCAAATGTAATGAAATTTGAATATTTCAGAAAAGTAATGTAAGAAAATAATTGCTTGATTTTGGTGACGTACAATCTCATTTATCTTCTTCTCATAATCCGTATCTATTCTCTATGCACAATTGAAATGCATTTAAATTTTAAAAAGAATTTTTTTTTCATTTTTTCTCCACATTTTTTGATGGTTTTTAAGTTTTTTCGATTTTTTCTCGATTAATCATGATTTTTTGAAAAACACTTACATACTTGAAAAAAATTCTTTTTTCTTGGAAAATTTATGCTACCATGCACATAAGCTTTTTCCCCTTAGCGTGATCTCTCATCAAGCTGAGAACCCAAGGGTGATTATAAATCTATCTGATGATGTTTTTGGTATTTTCTACAACTAGTTTCAATCAATTTCTTCTATGTCCTCCAAAAGAAGTTGAAGGCAAGGGGTTGCGTAAGGGGTCTTAAACTAAGTTCCCAGTTCGTTTTTGGTTCTAGTATAGGTTCAAAGAACCAGGTTCGTTAGTACAGTGATTTTTTTCTTCTTGGATACATCCGTACAAAAAGTATATAAAAAATTTAAAAATATAGAAATTCTAGCCTAATACATAGGAAATTAATATCATTGTCATTAACCACACAATATGAATATTGATATTAAAAAATTTATATTAAACTAATGAATAATCACAAAATACTAATCGAGTGCCAAATGTCATGATAATCATTAAGCATAAATATCAATAATTATCCTATAATTAATTACATCAAACTCAAAAGTTAATAGTCATCTTGCTCTTCATTGAGAGCATCAACATCAACACCATGTTATTAGCACTCCCGCCACTCCCGCTAGCTAAGTTGTGTGTCATCGAAGGAGTGTTAGTGTTAATTAATGAGACGTGGGAATTGGAAGCATCCAAATCAATGACCTCAGGGTCTACATCCCAATGCTTTGATGTCCTCTCCTTGTCCTCTGGGTTCTTGTTCGATAGAAGACGCAAATTCGATTATATGTAGACTAACTCCTTGACGTTTTTAGCTGCGAGCTTGTTGCATTTTTGTGAGTGGATGAAGTTGTATGTGCTCCAATTCCATTCAAAATAAGATAAACTTGCAACCTATACTCAAATTTATAAAATTAAAAAGTTAGAACTCAATTCTTAAACATTAATTTTCAATTTTTAAAATAAAAAGAAAGTTAAAAACTTAAAAAATACAAAACTTACTTGTGACAAGACCTTGATTGCAAGACATTGTAGGTTCGGTGATCCTTGGTCATGGAGATACCACCATATATGAGCATCCTTCTTGTATTTGTCCTTTAGAGCAACAATACCATGACCTTGGGAGGTAATGAAACCCGCAAACTCATTCATTACCATGTCTTCTATCTCAGGATTGGGGAATATCCTAGAGAATGCCAATTTAAACCCTTCAGTGACTTTGACATCCCAGTATGGTGCCATCCTCCTTGTCAAAGAAAGGATCTCCGTGTTATAGAATCGAGGAGTCAATGCAAAGGCAAGGAGATGTAGTGGGGTGGTCATTTTGTTCCACTGCTAAACAAGGATTGAATGCACTTATTTTTTAAAACATCACCTCAAGATCTTGATTTTTTGCATTAATGATGGCCTTCATCTTCTCAATCATTGAGTCAATGCTATCATATTCTTCTCTCAAACATGTCTGATCCATGTTAGTGAAATGGATCATACTTATTATGGGCTCAGTGAAACTCAACAAATAATCTACACAGGGCTACCATTTATCTTCTATGATCAAATTTTTCATTCATTGGGCTCGCTTTTTGCTTGACACCCTCCATACACTCTACATATTGCTGATGACCATACTACTAAGTGCGTGTCATACCTTTACAAGTTGTCTCAAGATGATTGTGTGAGAGGCAAATCTAGTCTCAACAACCTTTTAAAAAATTGAAAATTAAAATAAAAAAATTAAAAACTAATGATAATATTCAAATATACAAGTACTAGATTAAAAACTAAAAAAGTTAAAATTTTAAAACAAAAAATAAAATTACTAAAATTAAAATACCTTTAGTTTTTCCAATGTCGAGAAGGATCTGAAAATGGCTTGAGAAAGGTGATGGTTAACATTTGAATCTCCTCAGCATCGGCATACACTTGCTTGACCCCCTCAATTTTCCACCTAATTTTTTGCAACATGAGGTTGAGTGAGTGGACAACACAAGGTTTCTAAAAATGTGTCCATACCTCGCCTCCATCAACATCTCTGCAGCCTTGAATTTTTTTGCGTTATTCGTTATAACTTGGATAACATTTTGAGGTCCTACAATCTCAATGGATTCGATGAAGATGTTGGCAATGAACTCAACATCCTTCAGATACCCCTCACAATCAATGGCCTTCAAAAACATTGCCCTTTTAGGGCACACTATGACCACATTGATCAAAGCCCTTTTTTTTGTATCTTTTCACCCATCAGAAATGATGGAGACCCCCGTTTCAGTACATGAATCTATGATTGGCTTCAAAGATTTTTCAACATGTTTTCTCTTCTTTGTCAATAAGGTGGTGTAGAGTTTCTAAAACCCTGGACCTTTGTAAATTTTTGCGACCTCGTTGATCGCTCTTACCATTTGTTGCCGATATGGTGATCGAACCATATTGAAAGACAATCCATTTGCATACACACATTGTGCAATATGCTGGTCTGCAATCTCCTTGCTCTCATTTTGCAGAGACCTTTCCAATGGTGTGTGTATGCAATACACTGATTTGCGATCTCCCTGCTCTCATTTTGAAAAGACCTTTCCAATGGTTCTTTTATTCTTTTGTTTGAAAGAGAAGAAACCTCTTATTGTATGGAAGGTGCTGCTAAAAATGAATATCTTCCAATGGACACAACTGAAGAACCGCTAGGAGGAATTGGGGAAACCAGTGGCTTCCTTGATCCTTTGCCTTTCTTGGCTAGAGGGTGACCTAATCTCATAGCATATGCAATATCTGCGTCTTTTTGCTCCTTGATGTATTCAAGGATTTTTTTATTTTGGTACTAGAAAGTTATCCTTCCCTGTGCAACCTTTGATGCTGACACTAGGGATGTGACATAAGTGGGCTTTCACCCAACTGTATGAGCTTGTAAATTGACAATCACAAGTATTGCATTTCCAAACATAGGCCCCAACCTCTAAAACTTGCTCTACTAGTGTCACATATTTCCAAAGTGGGGAGGGTGTAATGTCCATTTTGTGTTGGCTTTGGCCGATGGAGGAAGAACTATGAGACATTGTAGTATATATAAATACAAGTTCCAAAACAAACTTAAAATAAAAATAAATAAATAAAATCAAAGCATAAACACTAGCCAAATGCTTGTAAGTTATTACTAACCAACCAGTATTATAAAATTTAAGAAGTAAAAAAGATTAAAAACAAACCCTAAACACTAACTAGATACTTGTTACTAAGTTCCTAACTAGTATTAAATTATTAATAAATTTTAAGAAGTAAAACATAAATACAAATATTGAACTTGTTAGTTTTTACTTAACCTAAAGTTTTGAACTTTTAAATTAAACGAAAATCGTAAAACTAAATACTTGTATGGCAGTGTAACCTAGATGGTGCTGTGTGGGAATGGTTGACGGGCAATGATACAATGATGGGCAGTGTTGGAATGGTTGATGGTGGACAACAAAGATTAATGGCGAATGGCAGACAAGTCACGAACTCCCAATAGTGACTCACTATAGTCGCAATGTAGTTCTACACACAGAGACCCTTCACAACACAGATTTAAGGTGGACGAAAATGGTTCCACCGTCACTTCGAGACAAAAACCCTTCCATGGTTACTTCGAGACGGAAACCCTTCCATAGTCACTTCGAGATCCTTTGAGACAACAAATGCTTCCACAGTCTTGGACAAAATGAACATGTAGAACTAATCTCTGTGTTGATGGCTTGCGGATTGATGACAATTGGTTTTGATGACTTGCGGGTTAATCTAAAAAAATTAATGCGTTGGTTTTTGTGAAAAAATGATTAAAAATTAAAACAGTCCCATTAACCTTTTTTACTCTAAAAACCTGTGGAGTCTGCTCCCCAATGCTCAGGGTTCGTCCTTGGGCACTTAGGTTCGCTTGGGTCAAAAGAACCCAAGCAAACTTGGGTGCCTAGGGATGAACCCTGGGTGTTGGGACTCGTGTTTCATGCTCATACCCAAACCCGGTGCGAACCAGACACCCAAACACTTGCAAAAAGTCACGAACTGGTAACATAGGTCTAAAAGAGTGATGGATGTCTCTCGCCACCACATATGTTACCATATTGTTAATGACAACTTGCACAACATTTTCGATACCCACCTTTACGACAACTTCCTCGAGTATCATGTTCAAAGTTTCTACAATTTTTATTTTGTTAGAGGCATCAATTGGCTTAAAAAAAACCATCTCACCATTTGAAGCTACTAAAAAATTGACGAGGGTGCGGTTCCTTCCATCCGTCCACTCATCTGAAAGAATGGTGCATCCGAACTTTTGTCATTGCTTCTTTTGTTCTTTCATAATTGACTTTGCATCTTCAACATCTTGGAGCAACCTCACACTTAAGTCTTTTGGAGAGGGTGCATTGTACCCTTTCCCTGTGATTGTCAATGCCATCACCAAATACTCTCAGTACGGGCTCTTTGCCACATTGAAATGAAGATGGTTGTAGTACCAGAAATTTGCACGTGTTATCTATTTTTTTGTACACCTCCTGGTTCCACCTTGTAATCTTGCAGTGAAGGTTGTGCCCTAGGTATGTTTCTAGGTACAAAAAAACTGTGACTAGTTGTTGCTCGAACTAGGTGAGGTGGACGTGTCTAGTATGCGTGGACCACGACCAGAACCCACAATCTCTGTCATATCTACCTCAATTTTTGTTGTCGATGTGGGAGTATTGGTTGTTACGACTACTTGTACACTTGCCCTCTCTAATTTCTTCTCATCCAATAATGCAAGCTATGCATTCATATCTCGTTTTGCTTTTTTCGTGGTATTGGGACACAACGTGATGTTGTGGCAAGGAATGTATGCGATATGGTACTTGAGGTGATTGATGCCTCCAGAAATCTTCTTTAAGCAAAACACACAAATCACACTCCCCTGGGATGGTCTAACTATGGCATACTACCAAGCTGCGTTACAACTTCTAGTGGGACGGTTACCACTCGTTGATGTTGACCTTGATGTGGCGCTTGATGCCATTGTATGCTAATGGTTAATTTGCAACATGTTTAAATACAAAAATAAATTAAAAAACAACATTCACAAAAATAAAATAATCGTAAAGTTGTAAATGTAAACACTAAACCTTATGTATATGAAAAAATTACAAAAAAATGGCGTTTAAAAAGAAAACCAAACCATAAATTTGTAAAAGCAAAACCTATATTAGGGAAAAACCAACAATTCTATTCATAAATTATGAAAAACTAGCATAAATCATGAATAAGAATTATGGGATGCATTGAAATTTGTAAAACATGTTTAGAAACCTAATATTAATGATTTAGAAAGTATTTACATGTTTGGAAAAAAAGGGTAAAAGAAAAAGAAAAAACTATCTTGGAAATCGAAATTCCTCAAATTTTCTCTACAAATCCACTATAAACTCCTTCCAATTTGATTAAAAGAATGGACGGGAGACTCATCAAACATTTCCAACCATGTTCGGGATAGAGGAATTCTCTTTATCATTGTTTATCACTATGAAAGGGCCAATACAATAGTTGATAATGCTCCTTAGGAAATCTCTAAGGCTAAGCGGCCCTAGTTGGGTAATCTTAGGAGGAAGCAAAGCACTCCCCTTAGAACCTCTTCTAACATCTAAGGCTGAAGAAGCTCCCATGAGAACTATTGTTCCCCAAAAATGTCACTCATTTTTGGAACAACACGAGCTATTTTGGTCCTGCAGGGCCAAAATTATCTCTTCCCTTCTCGAAAATTCTTCTGAGCATTCCAGTTCTTCATTTTTCAAAGCTTTTCCAAAAATCTACGGACTCTGCAGGCTTAAATCTACAGACTCTGCAGGCTTAAATCTACGAACTCTGCAGATATGTTTCTACGGACTCAACATGCTTGAGATTAGCAGGTTCAAAGGTTCAAAGGCTTCTGCACTTTGGTTCAATCAAAAAGGGTTTGTCGGCAAGCATCAGGACAAGGATTGAACCATTGACCCTTGAACTGTTTCGGTCCAATGGGTTCAACGTTCAATCGGTTCAACGTGCCGGGTTCAAAGGTTCAAAGACTGCCTCAGTTATGAAGAGAAACGCGCGCAACAAAAGGAGTGAAGCGGATGCTGCCAAGTGTCAACAGCGAAAGATGCCACGTAAGATTCAGTAGAAAACGACGTGTGTCACTTGTTTGATGTGGCGGAACTCGCCACATGTCAAAGGACGGGGCACACTCAAATACAAAGGCACGCATAGAGCCAAGGAAAGGTTTCCTTCGGACGAATTGTCCGAAGGAAATAAAAGGGACGATAGCCCGCCAAAGAATCAAAGCCTGAAGGCCACTTAGAAGACACCGAAGGGCATGTTCCCTTTGGAAAAGTTTGAGCCTCAGAGGGTAGCGGAAGCTGCCAAGTGTCACAAGCCGAGACATAGTTTCGAATAAAGCCTCAAAGCATGGAACTCGCCACGTGTCCCGACCCAGTGCAGCGGACGCTGCCACGTGTCTGCATCCGTGCCTCCCCAGCCTCTAACAGTTTCAAAGCTTATTCCGATAAGCCTATTTTGAAGCTGCGAATGTCGCCACGTGTCCTCACCCGCGTCACAACGGAAAGCGACCATGGCAAGCGAGAAAGACATGAGAGAGTTGTCGGGTAGATATTTGGGGCCTGCAAACATTGAAAGCGTCGTCTATCTGTCCCCTTTGAGATAAATGCATAATAGACAATTGCGCGGCTAGCAGGTGATGGAATGAGCGATTCAGGCTAAAGAGTGGACAAAGGGGATGAACCAACACACCACAGTTAAAGCAGCCGCCCTGTTCCAGCATGACAAAATCAAAGAATGCGTCCAAGGCATTAATGCACTGAATGGATCACCCCATGGGAAAAGGCGCCAGGCCTCTCTTTGCCTCTATATAATGTAATCTCTTGTATCATTTGAAGGGAGATCTTCCCCTTACCAAGAGCGAAACTCTACCCATTTTGAAAGAAGAAGACTGAGACTTTGAGCTCAGATTGTAATTTCATTTTCATTTTTATCTGAATGAGAAAGCAGGTTGTTTAAAGACTTTGTGATGTTTTGGCTTGTATCATTTTAGAAGATCATTCTTACGTCTGTCTTCTAAAGGTGTTCTTATTCATTTAATTTGGCAAGCAGAATTAGTGAAGGTAAAAAGGGAGGTGTCCTGAAAACGACTGTGAGAAGACTTTGTGCTTTCACAATTGTTTTCAGTCTGTGTTTTTCCTTTCTTTCTGTGTTGAGGATTCTGGGATGACTTTGTGCCCCCATTATCTTTTGTGTTATACTCTTTGGGCAGTTGAGGTGGAAACTTTGTGTTCTGTTTCATCCTGCTAGTTACTGCGCTCTTTATCACCAGTTACCTTTACTACCTGAAAGAAACTCCTGCTGTTTCTTGCAAGAACACTTTTGAAAGAAGAGAAGTGCCTTTAGTGTTTACACCAGGATTTTCTCCTTTGTCTGTGTGCATCATCTCTAAAAAAAGAGAGATGGATGGTTTGTCCTACCCCCTGTGTCTTATTTTCTGCATATATATATATAGTATATAGCCTCCTGCATTTCCTGCATATCTATAGGGAACCTCCCCTTGATGAGAGGAGAGATTTGTCTCCGGTTGATGTATTAAAGCTGCACACCTGGCCGACCAATCTTCCTGCTGTGGTTGATTAGACCTATTTTGTTGATCAGACCTATTTTGTTGATCAGTACGCTAATTGACAATATTCACCCAACAGTTTTTGGCGACTCCGCTGGGGACTTGAACAAGGAGTCCCTACCCTTATCCATTATAGAGTTTGGCGACTCCCATCTGGGTCTTACCCATTATCATTATAGCCTTACCATCTTCCTCCCTTTCGTTATTTTATCTAGTCTGCAAGACCAAAGCTGCTGGAAAAGAGTGCGCAGTTTGAAGCCTCAAGCTGAAGCAGGGCCAGTTTTTTTCCATTTTTGTCCTGCAATCTGGCCATTCCACCCAGATGCGTTATCCCCATTTTTCATAATCCCATCATGGCAGTTCGAGGCCCCTGGGGTAACTCTTTTGGCCCACTTAATCTAACTCCACTTTTGCATGAGCTACCACTCAGTTCAAGAAAGAATTTCTCCAAATTCTTTGGTGATGGGAGAGTTCACCCTGATGAACACATTGTAGCTTTCAACATAGCTTGTGGTGTGATAGGGGTGGAATTTGAAGACGTGGCAGTCAGGGTTTTCGTGGAGACACTACAAGGTGCTGCTGCAGACTGGTTTTACCATCTGCAGACTGGATCAGTGACTGGCTGGGACACTATCAAAGCTAAATTTGAAGCCAGGTTCAGACCAACAAAGGATGCACATGCCTTGCTAGCCCAGCTCACACAAATGAAGAAGGAGCCCCATGAGCCTATGAGGGACTTCATTGCTAGGTTCAACAAGCTGAGGCACAAGATTTCCATGATCGCCCAACCGACACCTCAAAATCTCATGTGTTTCTTCATCAACTCACAGCTGCCTGAAGTGAGTTTTCTGTTGAGACGGGCTAGACACATAGACCTTGAGGCTGCTCAAGACTTGGCCACTGAGGTGGAAGATGACCTTATCTTAGCTGGAAAGATAAGGAGAGATCCAAACAGAGGCAAATCCTCTTCATCCTTTGAATACTCACTAGTAGCCACCATTGACCCAATGGTCCAAAAGCTGGCAAATGAATTGCTAGCTTTGAAAAGGCAAATGGCACAAGGGATGTCTTCCGCTCCTCTGTATAGAGATACTCCAAGGAGGATACTCCCCAATCAACGATATCAAGGCAACGCTGCCAGAAGTCAAGGGCAACCAAATCGTCTTCCTCCCCCACAGAGGAACCTGGCCATTGAAGCACCTCCAACCAACTTAGCAGTTGGATATTTGGAAACAAAACATGATTTCTCTTTCCAAACTGAGTTTAATCAAGAAAATGACGCTGACCTCTTCATGGAGGATCAAGAAGAGTCAGCTGGCGACTCCATCATTGGTTTCCTGGATTCCCAGGATGAACCCAGAAGTGAAGGTGATGCAGATGAGGGACCATATGTTGTGTTCACCCGGTCTCAGAACTAGTCAGCTCAACAAGCTGATAAAGGAAAAATAGAGAAGCGACCTCAACCAACAATTTCAATTGCTGAACGTGGAACCACTCTGTCTTTCCAGCCAAAGGACCCGGTGGTTGCTAAAGAAGTAAGTATCCCAAACAGTTCTACAACTTCAATTTTAAATTCGCAGGCCAGTCCTCCCGCCCCTCCCAAAAACCAAAAGGATGAACTCCCATCCTCTGTGCCTAGTCCAATTCAGTCATTTGACATAACTGATCATGTCAAAAAGACCAAAAGTCAAATGACTGAATTTGAAGTCCTGCAGTCTAACCCCAATCAGTTGGACAAGTTGGTACAAGATGTCAAGACCCAAACGTCGGCTCCTGAAGCTCAAATTTTGTTTGAATTTTCAGGCAGGGGTGATTACTTTTTGACCATGGAGGACGTCTATGTTCCTGGAGACGAAAGTCTGGTAGGTGGTGATCCAAGAATTGATTCAAACTAGACATCAGAAGGATTGGTAGGGCACAGTACAAATGAAAAAGGGTCTTCCATCTCTAATGAAGAGAAATCTGACAGAAGATCCGTTTCTGATGATGTTTGGATCCGGGAAATGAATGGCAGCAATTCCTCTACAGGTGCTGGGGCCAAGTTGGTGTTGATATCTCCTAAGGGGGATATTCTTCCTTCTTTACACGAGTTGCAGTTTAGCAACACCAACAACACTGCCGAGTATTGAATCTCTGTTACTCGAATGAGATCTCTGTTACTCGAATGGGGAGCTACTCGAGACAAAGGAGATGCCGAGCCGGTGGTCTGCCAGGCGTCTGAAAGGGACAATCAAGACATGTGCTGGACTGAACTATCAGAGCAACAAATTATGGTAATAGACCAGGATGCTGCCCATCAGAATCAGAAAAAGGGACTCCACAGGAGAACCAAGATTCATGGTTCTCGGACTAGAAAGCAAGTCTTGCCAAGGGGCAGCAAGAGAAGAGAACCAAGAGGAAGACACCGGAGATTGAATTCCTGGTGGAGAGTTCCATTCGCCTGTCACCGATTCTGGGGGCAAAATGGCTTCTTGTTGGTTTATCAGGACAGAAGGCCATTTTCACTGCCTCTCAAGGGGCAGCATCTGAGGTACTTCAATTCTTGAAGTACCAAATAAATTCACCTGTACATTTGTATATTTGTAAAGTCTTTGTTCTGTTTTGTGCTTTTCGTTTTCGTTTTTGTCGCCTTTCTTTTTGGGTAGCATGACTCCGTAGCCCAATGGCACGCTTAAAGGCACTGGAGATTCTGGATTCTACTCCCTTCAATCGCTTTTTGCAACAGAAGGAAGTTCTCCAATTGGAGCCAGCTGTTGTTCCCCAAAAATGTCACTCATGTTTGGAACAACACGAGCTATTTTGGTCATGCAGGGCCAAAATTATCTCTTCCTTTCTCGAAAATTCTTCTGAGCATTCCAGTTCTTCATTTTTCAAAGCTTTTCCAGAAATCTACGGACTCTGCAGGCTTAAATCTACGAACTCTACAGATATGTTTCTACGGACTCAACATGCTTGAGACTAGCAGGTTCAAAGGTTCAAAGGCTTCTGCACTTTGGTTCAATCAAAAAGGGTCTGTCGGCAAGCATCAGGACAAGGATTGAACCATTGAACCTTGAACTGTTTCGGTCCAATGGGTTCAACAGGTTCAACGTTCAATCGGTTCAACGGGCCAGGTTCAAAGGTTCAAAGACTGCCTCAGTTATGAAGAGAAACGCGCACAACAAAAGGAGTCAAGCGGATGCTGCCAAGTGTCAACAGCGGAAGATGCCACGTAAGATTCAGTAGAAAACGACGTGTGTCACTTGTTTGATGTGGCGGAACTCGCCACGTGTCAAAGGACGGGGCACACTCAAATACAAAGGCACGCATAGAGCCAAGGAAAGGTTTCCTTCGGACGAATTGTTCGAAGGAAATAAAAGGGACGACAGCCCGCCGAAGAATCAAAGCCCGAAGGCCACTTAGAAGACACCGAAGGGCATGTTCCATTCGGAAAAGTTTGAGCCTCAGAGGGTAGTAGAAGCTGCCAAGTGTCACAAGCCGAGACACAGTTTTGAATAAAGCCTCAAAGCATGGAACTCGCCACATGTCCTGATCCAGTGCAGCGGACGCTGCCACGTGTTTGCATCCGCGTCTCCCCAGCGTCTAACAGTTTCAAAGCTTATTTTGATAAGCCTATTTTGAAGCTGCGGATGCCGCCACGTGTCCTCACCCGCGTCACAACGGAAAGCGACCACGGCAAGCGAGAAAGACACGAGAGAGTTGCCGGGTAGATATTTGGGGCCTGCAAACATTGAAAGCGCCGTCTATCTGTCCCTTTTGAGATAAATGCAGAATAGACAATTGCGCGGCTAGCAGGTGATGGAATGAGCGATTTAGGCTAAGGAGTGGACAAAGGGGATGAATCAACACACCACAGTTAAAGCAGCCGCCCTGCTCCAGCATGACAAAATCAAAGAATGCGTCCAAGGCATTAATGCATTGAATGGATCACCCCATGGGAAAAGGCGCCAGGCCTCTCTTTGCCTCTATATAATGTAATCTCTTGTATCATTTGAAGAGAGATCTTCCCCTTACCAAGAGCGAAACTCTACCCATTTTGAAAGAAGAAGACTGAGACTTTGAGCTCAGATTGTAATTTCATTTTCATTTTTATCTGAATGAGAAAGCAGGTTGTTTACAGACTTTGTGCTGTTTTGGCTTGTATCATTTTAGAAGATCATTCTTACGTCTGTCTTCTGAAGGTGTTCTTATTCATTTAATTTGGCAAGCAGAATTAGTGAAGGTAAAAAGGGAGGTGTCCTGAAAACGACTGTGAGAAGACTTTGTGCTTTCACAATTGTTTTCAGTTTGTGTTTTTCCTTTCTTTATGTGTTGAGGATTCTGGGACGACTTTGTGCCCCCATTATCCTTTGTGTTATACTCTTTGGGTAGTTGAGGTGGAAACTTTGTGTTCTGTTTCATCCTGCTGGTTACTGCGCTCTTTATCACTAGTTACCTTTACTACTTGAAAGAAACCCCTGTTGTTTCTTGCAAGAACACTTCTGAAAGAAGAGAAGTGCCTTCAGTGTTTACACCAGGATTTTCTCCTTTGTCTGTGCATCATCTCTGAAAAAAGAGTGATGGATGGTTTGTCCTACCCCATGTGTCTTATTTTCTGCATATATATATAGTATATAGCCTCCTGCATCTCCTGCATATCTATAGGGAACCTCCCCTTGATGAGAGGAGAGATTTGTCTCCGATTGATGTAGTAAAGCTGCACACCTGGCCGACCAATCTTCCTGCTGTGGTTGATCAGACCTATTTTGTTGATCAGTACGCTGATTGACAAAATATTCACCCAACAAGAACAATGAAACTTGTGATGTGTGCTTACCTCCTCAGCTCTGAGGTAGTCGCGAAGAAGCAAATCCGTGATGCCTAGGATTAGATCCACGACACTAAGTAGGGTTGGGTCCTTGTTGAGAGCTAGCATGTTGGGGTACGTACCTTAGGGGTAATGATCTACAAAGATGACCATCGCCTCACTAATCTACCTCCATCAGTGTGTGAAGAAACAATATCCAATGGGTGCTTAATGCCATCATGAGGGGTGCAATTGATCTGGGTACTAAAAGAAAGTGGATAAAGTTTCCCGAGTCTCTATAAAGACAATTGTATCTCCCTTGGATCTCATAATAAATAGGGCATCTAAAAACAAAGTGCTGCTCAGTCTCTACCTCTTGGTGGGGCAAAGATGACAAATGCAGTCTCCACTTGGAATATGATGATTAGTCTCAACTTGCAATTGGGGATAGAATAATCTCAACTAGCCAAGGGGAAACCTCAAGCTGTGAGACCAATGACATTGGAGATAGTCAGGGCAACGAATGACACCATCACTGCCTACAAGAAATGCTCAACGTCAAATGCAATCTTGGAGCATAACCACTTAGGAGAGATCTAAGTGACTTGGATGTATTGCCTTTAGATATCCTCTCTGATAGCTCTAATGATGACCTCATTTAAGGGAAGACGCTGAGAAGGGGCATCCAAAAAGTACATGAAAGGAGGTAACCTATCAATAGAGATGTCGATAGACTAGAGGAGAGATTAGTCTTAAAATACCAGCGACACCAATATCTATTGGAGCTCGAAGATGCAAACCTCTCTAAGGAACATATGGCTAAGTGTGGATAGCTTGCATGGCTTGAATTTAAATTCCCCATGGTTTTGAGTTTGTGAATGTAGAAAGTAAGCTTGAAGATAGTATGAATACACTGAGGCTGGGCAACAAACTCAGCGTAGATGATGCATGGAGGAACTTACCATTTGCAATGAATCAAACACTGAATCATTGTAATGACCCTTGCTAGTAGGATCACTAAAATACTGATATTATACTATGGAATTTCGTCAAACACTTTGATGAATATCAGAAATTATATTGCATTAAAATTTTTGTCAAACATGTCACTGAATATGGCTTTGTAATTTTGACAAACAGTTTGTAAACAGTCCCAAGTGACTCAGCAATAAAATTTCTTTAATTCTAGAAAAATTACAGTCCTTTAGATAAAATATTTATGGCTATTTAAGCCTTACAAAATGCGCAAAATGTTTACACTAAACCCTGATACATAAGACTAAAAATTGCCAATAAAAAGGGACCCTGTTTTATTGATAAAAACCTGGTCTGCAGATTACACCTTGGCTGCTGTCCACAGATTGCCCAGCAACTGTCCGTACCTTGCTACAGGTACAGTCCGTACAATACGAACTGGTACGGATTTATTATTTTTTGGGTCCAAAATTCAGCGCCGCAGGTCCTACAGTATCGCTGCCAAGTTGAATGCCTTACCAAAAATTGCAGGAATTAAATCGCCCAATCAGGAGCGCCGTAGCCTTCAAAATTGACTTTGCTGACTGTTGGAAATCTCGTCCGTACGGACGTCTGTACGGCCATACGGATTTATGAAAAACCTTAAAAAATCACTGCAAAAATCCTCCCAAATGCTACCAAAATTTATTAAAAATTGCTACCTCCAAGGGTTCGATTTTTTCTATGCCAAAATTATGCTTCTCCTTGCCTAAAAATGTTGAAATACTGAAGATTTCTTAGCTGAGAATAAATCATCAAATTTCTCCAATTTAGCACACTTGAATTGGCTGAATACCAATTCCTCCAAGCAACCCTTCAGAAGATCTCTCACTTCCTCAGTTATGCAAATCACTTGAGAGGTATCGTTCTCAAGGATTAATCTGAAAATTTGTAGACTCTGAAGTCTTACAAATGCTCAAGAAGATTCAATGATCAATAAAATGAACTGGATGCCAAATAATAGACCCATAGGGTCTATTTATGCACTTTTTGGAACTTCCAAGAGTTTCCGTAGTACATCATACAAAACTTGTTATACTTTTTAATAAAAAGTAATTTTATGAAAATAATAATAAAAGAGCATTTTAAAATTAAAATATAACAATTTGGCCTCCATAATAAAATATACTATCTTCCCGAGCATTGTGAGCCATCGAATTGCAAACATGACCCTCTCACCACCTTCATCTGCGTACGAGAGTCCATGATAGGCAAATCCGGCACGTTAAACGATGTCAGCCAGAATGGAGACATGACAATCATGAATGTCTGGACCCTCTTAATATGAGCCCTAGAACATAGGGCTAAATATGGATAGCTTGCACGGCTTGAATTTTTAAATACCATGGTTCTAAGTCTGCCAATGTAAAAAGTAAGCTTGAAGATAGTCTCAATACGCAGAAATTGGGAAACAAACTCAACTTAGATGATCCACGGAGGAACAATCCATTTGCAATGGATCAAACACTGAATCAAGAGAGTTTGGACCCTCTTAATATGAGCCCTATCAATAGAACCTCGACTAGGTTTCCAAACCTCAAGCCCATATAAAATTGTATGCATGATGACTGTATTGGAGAGTTGCATCTTCGAAGTGATATCCTGGAAGTGGATCTAAAAGCATTCTTGTTCCAAGATAGTGTTGACAATTGGAGTGTCATGGTGTACAAGGAGATTGCTATTTGTAATATTGTCATTGATGTCAAATGATGAATGCTCTATCAAACATTAATGACAAAGGTGTTGCGTTGCACAGAATTGTGGAGTAAATCGGGTTTGTAAGACTACTTCTCTTCTTTCTCTATCTTTTCAGTCAAGCATGTCGAGAAATCCGAATGAGTCTTGCCTCACGAGTTGATCGGGTTTTTCAAAAGACTTAACTTCGTTCAATTTTATAAGTTGAGCAGTGTTGAGAACCCGAATTGGTCTAGTGGAGTTGTTGATCGGGTTTACCAAGTGACTTAACTTCCTTCCAATTTTTTAAGTTAAGTAGTGTCAAGAACCCGAGATGGTCCAGTGGAGTTGATCGGGTTTACCAAGTGACTTAACTTCCTTTCAATTTTATAAGATAAGCAATGTCAAGAACCGGAGTTGGTCTAGCAAAGTTGATCGGGTTTATCAAATGACTTGACTTCTTTCAATCTTATAAGTTAAGCAGTGAGGAGAACCCGAATTGGTCAATTCTTTCAGAAATATTTCGGAAATATTGGCAAAGACATTTTTTTTTGGAAAAATTGGCAAAGACAATTCTTTTGGAAATATTGGCAAGGACAAATCTTTTGGGCAAATAGCCCGCGGAAATTATTCTGAAGGGTATGTAGACACCTTCAAGAAAGCCGAAGGGTAGTTTGCAGAAAAGTCGAAGGGTAGTGGACCGTTAAAAAAGCCGAAGGGATCTTTTCGGAAAATCGGAAGGGCAAGTGGACCAAACAAAGTTTTTGAAAGGACACTTTGAGAAATTCCGAAGGGTAAGTGGACCGTTGCAAAAGTTTCAAAGGGATCTTTTCAAAAAGTCCAAAGGGTAAGTGGACCGTTGCAAAAGTTCCGAAGGGATCTTTGCAAAAAGTTCGAAGGGTAGGTGGACCATTGCAAAAGTTCCAAAGGGCAAGTGGACCATTGCAGAAAGTCCGAAAGGATCTTTTTAAAAGGCCGAAGGGTATGTGGACCCTTACAAAAAAGGTGAAAGGTATGTGGACCCTTAAAGAAAATCCAAAGGGCAATTAGACATTCCTTTGAGGAAATTGTCTGCAATAATTCCTTCGGAGAAATTGTCCCGAAAAGCCCTTGACAAAAACCCTGCAATAAATTGTCCGAAGAGAAAGGTCACTTGCAACTTTGCTGAAGGATAAAGTGTGGAAGTCTTATAGGGCATTCTCAAAGGGACAAGGCATGTTAAAGATTGAGCAAGTCTACAAGGATCAACGGTGCAAAAGCATTACAAGAATGCCGAAGAAAATGAGATCATGTCAACATGCTGGAGTTTAACGATACAATAGAAAGGTTAAAGGTCGAGCATATCGAATATAATCGAAAGGAGCGAAAGTGAACCAATCATGTAGAAGATATCGAGATGCGAGAAAGAGCTCGACGGTTAATACAAGATAGATCGACGGTTGTGTTGAAATAGGGCATACATCTGACAGTTCAAGATAGACAGTGATTGGCGCCAAAGACAAGATGAATAATCCTCGATTAAAGACATGACCAGACAAATGATGAGATCGAAAAGTCTACATGGAGCCCAAGATTGATCGATCCAACCGATCAATCATTGATTAAGGAGGCTGTGCATTTATGAGATAAATCCAGCAGTTGCCAAACATAGTAAAGAGACTTGACCATTGCAATGTGATGCATGAACCGAGACACGGGAAAGAGCATAAGTCAAAATCGTTTTTAATGAGAACTGGTTAATTGCAGCTGAAGTGTGAATGCAATTGGAGATAGAAAACCCTAAGCTACATTGTCTATACATACACGAAATCTTGAACATTGTAATTTGCTTTTCGCCGTTGATGTTGTTGTCGTTGCAATTTCAAAAGAGAGTAAAATGCTGTCGATGAGAGAAATAAGCCGATAGAGCAAAACACTGTCATTTTTGCGATTGCTCAGAGTATTGTTGAACTTAAGCATGTGAGTAATGCGAAGTGTGTCTAATAGAATATACAGACACAGATCGTGATAGCATTTAGAAAGGTATAGAGGCAAGAAGAGGACGTTGATGTGTCAAACAAAGATATATAAAAGACACAAAGGAAGAGAGGCCGAAGCAGCTGGTGTAAATGGACTATGTCAAACAAAAGATATAACGACATAGAACTAGTGAGGCAGAGAGGAAGAAAAAGCACACAAAGAATGAGCAAAAAGTGAGGCAGAGAGAAAGAAAGGGCACACAGTGAATGTGCAGAGAATGAGCAGAGAAGAAGAATAGGCATACACAAAATAAGCCAAGAGTGAGCAGTTATAGACTAGACTTGTAACAAAGAAATTGAACTGGATTCATTTGTGAATCTATCTTGTATACTGGAGTTGTAGCTTGATAGTTCTGATTGGTTGGTGCCATCAGACAAATTGAGTTGGTGCTCAGTTAGGGGATTGGAGTCTCTTTAGGGTTGGTGCCCTTAAATCTTGTAACCAATAAGGCTAAACTGAGTTGGTGCTCAGTTAGGGGATTGGTGTCTCCTAAGGATGGTGTCCTTGAATGTAACCAGTGTGGTTTTGCCAGTGAGGTGATTTAACTGAGGTTGGATTAGAATAGTATATTTTAACAGCTATTCTCACCGTGGTTTTTCCCTTTGGGTTTTCCACGTATAAATTTGGTGTATTGTGCTTTTGTGTGTGTGCTCTCTACATTTGTTCTTTGATATGCATATGTTTTGTATCTTCATTAAAAAGTTAAAGAACTAGTTTTTAGCTGATCTACTGATTCACCCCCCCTCTCAGTAGATAGTTGTGTTCAACAGACAGAAAGGGAGGCATATCCCTTGCAAAGGCATGACCGAGAGGCAGGGTTCACACTAAAATATGGTCCGACAAATTGGGACCTCTAAGCAAATGTAGGCTGATGTGATCTCCAAAGGTTCCCCTTCGTAAAGGAACTTGAACTAGAGAAGAGAAATTTTGGAGGTAAAGAATATCATGACCTTAATTTTGCTAAGATTGACCACCAACTGTCGAAGTTCGTAGAAACGAACAAGGGCATCAATTTTTTTTTGTAAACCATTGACATAGTTAGAGGAGATCTACGTTACCGGATATGCCCTTGCATGACCTAAAAACGGAAACAAAATGCTACTGGGTATGGATACGTTGGGGAAACACCAAGGGAGCATCCCTGGGCCTGCAAATACGTTTGGCTACGTCCTGGGATGTTTCCAGGGGTATCCGTAGACCCAGGTATGCTCCTTGGGCATTTCCTACCCAAAAAACATTTTTTGAAGTTATTTTTTTCAATTTTGCCCAATGAAAAGTCAAACATGGACTTCAAAATACAATTAAAAACAAACTAAAGTGGATTCCCAACCCTAAAAACAGCATTCACACTCATTTTATCAAAAGATAACAACAAATTTACCTTTCATTACATTTTTACCTCTCATTGCACATTTGTTCACTCTTGTTCATTTTTTCAGTTGCATAAGCTTGAAACTCCTTCCTTGTGCTAAACCTACACCATTACCTCTAGCTATTTGGCACCAAAGAGCTTGCAAGGAAGAGGATTTGCTAATTTAAGGTAAGTTTTCAGTTTTGTGTTTTTTGTTTTGTTTGTAACTAGCTTTAATTTTAATTTTTTTTTGGTTTTCTTTTAAGTTTTAACCATTATTTCAACAAATGCCAAATGCATTGATGAAGTTTTTAAATTTTAATAGCAATATTTTTATTTTTTACTAAGGGTTATAGGGATTTGCGAGAATGTCTCATGTTGCAAGTGCTAGTTTGGTGGGCCAAGAGATAGCCCCTAGATTTGATCCGCGAATGCCCCTTTGGAAGTATGTAACAATATTAGAATAGATACCTAGTGAAGAGTGTTTTCATTGGCTTTGCTTAGAGTGTAATTGTAAATACAAGAGCTTGTATAGTCGAGTGAAAGCCTATTTGAGTGCGATTCTTGGCATTGGAATCAAAGTTTGTGGTGGGTCAAGCATAAATGGAAAGTCAGAAAAGGGTTTGCCATAGACAAAGATCCTTGCATACGTCAGAGAGCAAGAAGATGCAGATGCCATTGTTGGGCAAAGATTGAAGCATCCTTTTAGAAAGAAAGGATCACCACTTGTTGATCCATCTTGTGCTAATGTGGTGATCCCATCACACCCCATTTTTGCTACACCCGTTGTGGCCGAAGAGGAAGAGGATTCACCTCTTGGTCACAAGATAACAAAAGATGCAGGCCCATTGGATAGGGCACTCCATAATGAATCCAAGGACATAGCGGATTAGAGTATCGCTTGTTGTCTTTATGCGTGTGGACTGCCATTTAATATTGTTAGATCACCATACTAGCAAGATATGGTGATATTTATCAATGCTGCCCCTAAAAGGTTCATTGGACCAAGTTATGAAAAGGTGTGCACCACCTTGTTGACAAAAGAAAGAAAACAAGTTGAAGATGCATTGAAGGCCATTAGAGGTTCGTGGATTGAAACAGGGGTTTCCATCATTTTCGATGGATGGAAAGATATGACAATAAGGCCATTGATTAATGTGGTCGCAATGATTCCTAAAGGGGCGAGGTTTTTGAGGGCTATTGATTGTGAGGGGCAAGTGAAAGATGCACGATTAATTGCCAATCATCCTGATAGAGTCCATTAAGGAAGTGGGGCCTCAAAACGTTGTCCAAGTTGTAACGGACAATGCTAAAAATTGCAAAGTTGCGGGCATGTTAATTGAGGCAAGGTATGGGCACATATTTTGGACACCTTGTGTCGTTCATTCCTTCAACCTTATGTTGCAAAAATTGGAAACAAAAATTAAGTGGATCAAACAAGTCTATGAGGAGGCGAGTGAGATCCAAATATTCATAACCAACCATCACATGTCCCAAGGCATCTTTAGGGCCTTCTTAAAGTTGAAGTTGTTGAAGGTAACTCTTAATTTTATCATTCATGAATCATGTATCATTGTATAGTTTTAATTTAATTTTGTAAGTTTGTAATTTGTATTTTTCAAATTTTTGAACAATTTTTTTTTTAATTTTATTTATTTTAGTTTCGTATTAGGTTGTTGAGACTCGGTTTGCCTCATACACATTCATCTTGAGACGACTTGTCAAGGTGCGTGAGGCATTGAGTAGCATAGTTATCAACAACTTTTGGAGTGTATGGAGGCAGACAAACAATGAGAAGGCCACAAAGGTGAAAGGGTGGATTCTGGATGATGTGTGGTGAGAAGGTTTGGAGTATTTGCTTAGTTTTACTTAGCCTATCGTCAACATGTTGAGATATGTGGATATGAATCATCTATGTTTGGGTGAGCTTTATGATAAAATCGACTCAATGATTGAGAACATTAGATCCATCATAAATGCCAAGAGAAGGATCCTACGAAGAGGTTCTTCAAGAAAGTGTAGTCACATCTCATTGAAAGGTGGAGCAAAATGACCACCTCATTGCATGTTCTTGATTTTGCTTTGACGCCCAAATACTAAAGTGTAGCAATCATTTTTTTGCCCAAGAGGGTACCATAGAGGGAAGTTGAGGTTGCTAAGGGATATAAGGCAACATTTTCTAGACTCTTTCCCAATCCATAGGTAGAAGACCAAGTTAGGGAAGAGTTTGTGCATTTCATATCCTCCATGGGTCATTCCTTTGGCGCTATTCGTGACACGTACAAGATAGACGCTCACTTTTGGTGGTATCTCTATGGGCAAGCGTCCACCCACCTCCAACCACTTGCAATAAAAATTCTATCACAAGATTTTAATTTTTTTTACTTTCTACCTTTCTTTTGAATTTTTCGATGTTTAGTTTTAACTTTTAATTTTTATAAATTCTAATTGAGTTTGTGGCTTCAATAGGTTGCAAGTTCCTCCTCAGCTGAGCGGAATTGGGGTACCTACAACTTTATCCACTCAGTTAAGCGTAACAAATTGGCCGTGAAAAAGGCGGAGGATTTGGTCTATGTGCATTCCAACCTGAGTCTTCTCTCACACAAACAACCACATTACAAGGGGTAACAAAGTGTTGGGATGTGAACCTAAAGACTGCTGACTTGGATGCCTCCATTGCCTACCTTTCATTGCTTAACACAGAGCTAGACGGTGCTTCACACAACTTGCATAATGGAGCCAATGGGAGTGGTATTGCTACTGCTTGTGGTTTTAACGAACCATGTGATGATGAAGAGATTGCAGTCGAAGAGGAAAATGAATATAGTGCATCATGAATATGTTGATGTCTTTATTTTTGTCCATACATTGTAACATTTGCACTATGTACCTATTATAAAACTAATATGAGTTCGATTGTTGAATATTATGATATTTGGCATTGAATTCTGAGTATGTTTTGTGGTTATTTAATTTATTTTGTTTCCTCTAGGCAGATTATGTGGTTAATTTTGTTTATAGGGCTATATTTTTATATTTAAAATTTTTTTTATATATTTTTGTATGGCCATATCCAAAATGTATCCAAACTTCCAAAAAAAATCCCCGAATCTGATTCTCCTCCCTGTATCCGTATTGGCAATGTAGGAGGAGATCAATGTCATTGGCAAACAAGAGCATGGCTATCACTACATCATCTAAAATGCAACCATCATTTGCATGGGTATGCTTTCAAATAATATTATCTAGCGCATCAATGTAAATGCTAAAGAGGGTCAGAGAGAGAGGGCATCCTTGCTTGACCCCAACGGTACTCTTCACAAAGTTGGAAAAACTGCAAGAAGTAAAAACTTTACAACAACTATCTCATAAAGCCTCAAAGTGGCAGTAACGAGATAATCTGGAATGTGGACATCACACAACTTTTGGAAGATCAGATGTTGTGGATTTGAGTCAAAGGCTTTCCGGAAGTCTACAAATCAACAAAAGACTTTGTAAGACCGATGATGAGCCTCCTCAATGATAGCCCAAAGTGTAAAGATGTGGTCAATTGTCCTGCATTCCTTCAGGAAGTCAGCCTGCCCCCGTGCTCTTAGATAACCCCTCTCCAAGTGCTCTGAAATCTGCATGTCTAACAACATGGAATAGATGCCCAATCATAGTGGTCCTATAGTTGCTACGATTGGAGCTATCCCCCAACTTCAGAATGGAATGGATTATTTGTTATGACCAAGAATGAGGAAAACCTGAGAAAAAAACCTCATTAAAAATATTTGCCAATGAGAAGGCAAGGGAGTCCACACTATATTTGAGAAACTCAACTTGAAGGACCTCACAATCCACTCTCCTGGTACATAACTTCTGAATAGCCCTCCTGACTGTCCTGGCAAAGAAAACAATAGAGGATGATGGTGGGGTGGAGACAATGTCAACAGGGTGCTCTGGTATGTCGTATAGAGAGCTAGCATAGGAGACCTATGCTTGGGGATTGATGTCAGAAGCAGGGGTATTCCTTGGGAGGAGGTGCGCCAAAAGGTCTTAGGGGAATGGTGAAGAGCAGCAAGGAGAGCAATTCGTCTGGACGGAAGAAACTCAGGCTTCTTTTGTCAGAGTAAACAATGATAATCTCTTAAAATTAAATGGTGTTATTTGTAAAACCAATGCCACTGAGAACCATGAATGGTGTTATTTATACAACCTTGATAGGGGAAATTATATTTAGCACTGACTATTGTGCAATTTTAAGTTTGTTTCTCTTTTTGCAAAGGAATTATTATGCCTGGGAATTTTAATTATGGAGAATATCTATTGACTTTGATATGTTTATTAAAGCACTTGATAACATTATTGTTGTTAAGAAGTTTCAAAGCAATAACTTTAATATATGATTGGATACCCTTCTGCAGGGGATTAGTTAGACCATGATGCGGCTTACATGCTGTTAGAAAAACAATAAATGCTTGTGTTTTTTGAGGTTTCAGTTGGAGAGACTCCAGGCTTACTGGCGTTCCTATTGGACTCTAAAGATTTTCATTTTAAGTTGTCTGCGATGGTTTCAATTTCAACTAAGGTTTTCTGTTCATGAGCACAAAATATGAAATGGATTTCCAATTTCTCTAGCTGGGTGTCAATTTGAAGCAACACTGTTTAAGTGCATATTATCAACTTATTTATTTATGTATTGAATATGAGTAAAACTGCATAATCAGCACATACAATTTTTAGTCAATCACATTACATTTTATGGGAAACAAGAATTTCGCTTTAACATAAAACATGCAATAGTAAACATCTTCAAATGCAGGAAAAGACGTTTATACATGTTCTATTAGTAATATAAGCTCTTTTGTTGCTGTAATCACTATAAATCACACTCTTTATTCATTGTTTTCCATTGCAAAAAAAAAAGAAATAGATTTTTATGTACGCTTAAGACAATTCTTGCAATTAAATATTGTACCTTTGTAGGAGCCTCACTTTTGGTCACCTTTACAATATACTTGCTCAAGGTTTGAAACACAACCATAGGGGAACTAGTTATATATAAATTCTAAACACCTAAAATCAGAAAAAAAAGTAAACAGAAAAGTCCTTTTTTCATTTAATTTTCTGGTAATAAAGAACACTTTCTTATAAGATCAGCAAAGTAAATGCAATATTTCCACAGCCAAAAGCAACAAACAAAGTCCAATCTTTTCCTCTTTCTTATAAAATTCCAGAGAGCTAGGAAAGGTACAGACATGTACACTGCTTCATGAAGCTGCACTTGCCCTTTTGCCACCTCATGTGGATAAACATGCATACTTCACTTTCCCCAGTTGGGGATTACATGCGCAATCAGCCGGCGAGATTCCATTCTCATTCCGGCACTTGGAATGATGTTGCTAACCATAGTCAAGGCTGTTTGCTAGGTGATCAATCAAACAAACTGATTGCAGGAAAATACAACAATAATAATTTGACACTTATCAATGTTTAGCCTTAAAGAATGAAAACTATTCCCCCAAAACACACAAATAATCACAGGATGGTGGATGATCCCTTATGCTCCCAAGGAGAGGGATGAATGAAATCTGCTACCACAACCTGGTGTTACAATCGGTCATGATCTGATGCATAAATATTGTACCATAAATCCTAACCCCCCATACTGTTTGCTCACACCATGAATTTGTGAATCCACCATTGTCCTTCCCATTATATCCAGTAAAATCCAAGCTAAGTATGCTATAAGATCTTTACACCAGTAGTAACATTTAATTTAACCAAATAATGATAGGTTTTAACAATTTCAAAAGTACCATATCGGTCTCCTTGTCCATGGGATCAAACTACCCTCATGAAACGTCTCTCAATGATAGTAATGCTGGAATCAAATACCAATACAAATCAAGTTGTGTGACTAGGCACTAGAAAGAGTTGTTAATGAGTGTGTAGTGCATTAAATGTAGCAGTGGAGAAACACTATTGGATGGAAGGATTTTGTTTACTTGTTAAGGCTAATCTGCTTGACATATATAGTTTGAGAAGATTGGCTAGATGGTTGTTCCATACTGCTAATGACATTTCTCCATACACATTTTGAGAAGATTAATGAAATGGCTTCTTTGTTGTGAAAATGGTGCTATTTATGTCACTTTGTAGATGTCTTGAGAAATCATCTGGTTAATTTTAATTTTGATCTGCAGGATTAAATATCCCACCAAGGGATTTGGCTTTACTTTGTCAAAAGGTAAGCACCTTACCCAAAACTGTTTTATGAGCCTTTTCTTCTTTGGAGTTGATTATTGATCCTGTGCTTATTCAAGAATACATTTTGAGTGGTGTTGTCGATGTACATCAGGTAGAAAATCATGTTGTTGGGGCCCCTTGTGGAGTAATGGACCAAATGACCTCGGCATGTGGTGAATCTAACAAACTATTAGCTATGGTGTGCCAGGTGTGTCCCATTATGGTGGAAGACTGCTTGATAATTTGGATTCTGTTTAAAATAAATGATTTGTACCAACTTGGTTAAGTAATCTACAATAATGATGGATTATTATGTTGAATGACAGCCTGCAGAGGTCAAAGAACATGTGAATATTCCAACACACATACGGTTTTGGGGCATTGACTCAGGCATACGACATAGGTATGATTATTTCATTACAAACTCATTGTTTTGGTATGTTATGAACTGAACCTTGTACTCTAAAGAAGTCACGTCAAGATGGTTTTCTATAGGGCTTGGATAATATCATAAATCGAGTGAAATGCTGATGCCAGAGAGGATGAGGTTTATCTAGTTATGACTGAATCTGTCTATCTCGCTTCTTACTCACTTATGTACATTATCTAGAATTATCTAAATGTTGTGCGATTGATAGAAAATCCAAGCAGGTCAAAAATCCAAATGATAATTGGGAGTGTTGCTGTAACTATTTCTAACCTTGCTATCTCTATACCACTGTCTATTAAGAATGCAAATACTAAAATTAATAAGACTTGAAAATAAAATTATAATGGAAAAGTTTCTGAGACTAAGCATGAAAACATCATTAATAAAACACTTTGCAACATCTCCATGTCATTTCAAGTAGGGCTTGTTAAGTCCATACAATCCATCAGGGACATTAGCGGCTATTAAAATAGACACAGCAGCAACCAAAGCCCCACCAGGCTGAAACCGAAATATATCAGTAACCATCATCCGTTAGAAGGACAAACTGCCAAAACCATGCAGTTGGTAATATTAACTCTTGATCCCTCCTAATCTACACTATTCATGCCTTGTATAGGGTATTAAAAATGTATGGGATGTGTTGGTTCCTAGTTGTACACCTCTGTCGTTCGACCTTGCACACTTGAAGAAGGTGGCAAGCAAAGATGGAAAACCCACTCAGTATGTTGTTGTAGCCGAGAAAGGGTTTAACATCATGACTGGACCGAGCGTAGAAAATGACTGGGAGGCACCTACAAAGGGTATGGTTAATTCCCTGCTGCTTCTGGGTCTGCCTGAACCAAGGCGAGAGGACCTAAGGGGTAACTTGCTTACATGAAGGGATTCTGCAACTCAATCTTCGTGGGTATTGTTGGCATAAGGGAATACAAATCTGACTGGAACACAACCAAACTTGTTCAATCCACCTAGCAAGGGTTGTCACACGGAGTGAGCAAATGTTCTAAGCTAGATACAAGCTACTAAAGACAGATATGGATATGATTGCAACTTCCATTCTAAAGAGTTTTCAACAATAGGGGGGTGAATAAGAGGTTGCAATGCTGATATTTAATGCGCAAAATTCAAACACAAACTAAGTATAAAATGTCTGTGCGTTCGTAGGGAAATAACACTTTGGATATGCAGAGGACGTATTGTATGCAGGGTAAAACAGGGTATGTCCAAAACTATCAGTTAATAGAGATTAAAAGTGGAGGGTTAACATATGAGCACAAAGAAGTTAGACAAACTGCTACGTCGCTTTTACTAGCAAATGTACCATAGATCTAACACAGATGAAACTGAAATCATGCATAGGTGATATCCTTCACTCCTAGTTGAATCCATGAGCCCAGGACTACCCTTAAAAGGGCTATCAACACCCTATTCCCAAATCTCAAAGCAGAAAGGATTTTGTAATCTAGATATACACTCTAAATGACCACCATAAAGATGAATACATCAGATCACCAATCAACTAAGCATGTAAAACATGGCATTGTATTTCAGCAACAGAAAGAGAATGGAAACCACAAACAAATTTCATTTATCACTTGAATTGGAAATGAGTACAATGTGTATTGAGCAAAATAACAAATCAACACAGTGCAAGAAAGTTCTGTAACAAGGGAGACATGTGTAATGCTCTCAAAGCTTGCCAATGATTTTACATAAGAAATCAATTTTGGCACCAGAAATTTTACATAGTGAGAACTCTCCGAGGCTATAGCTCTTGACTCAAAAATTTAACTGACCCTTGTAAAGGGAGATACCCTTTTTACTTATACAACTGAGCTAAGCCTAGCATATTCTTAAAGATGCTCCAGCTGGAAGATTCCTTCGCAGGCCTGGAGTCTGTTAGACCTTGTAACAAACATGATTTCCTCGGATTAGGGCGTGCTTCTATGGTGACGGCAAAATTGATCCTCCACCTTGGTAGAATATCTTCAGTTATCTATGTGAAGGTACATCCTGCAAGAGACAAAACAAACCTTTGTCTTCTTGCATAACAAACAAACATCCCTTTCCTATGTACATGATTACAAAAAACTACCTTGAAAGGGACATGCCACTATCAGGTGGAGTACAATAGTTTCCCAGCGGGAAACGAGAGAAGAAAAGGGAAGAGAAGGGAAACGGGAAGTGAAGAGAAAGGAGAGGTGGCTCCAGCTCAGAAGAAATTGAAATATTCAATTAGGTTCTAGAATTGATTTGAATTATGGAATCTTTCACCAACCTGTTTTTGTATTTGATATATTCCTCGAGCATGGGGGCGAGACTCCCTTGGTCTGGGCTTGCTTGGTATTTGAATTTGACTCTATATTCTTCAAGCTAGGCAGCAGTCCGCTGAAGCATGGTTTACTTCCGTCCAATGAGTTCCTTGAGTTGGTCACATGATTTCTCAAGTGACACTAATTGCTTTATCTTATTAACCTCAAAGGACTCCTGTGGTGCATCAATGAGGTTCTTCAGAGCAGCGCACACTGCCTCTTCCCCCAAATCATTTGCGCCATCAATGCTCATCATCTTTCTTATCACAACATCTATTTCTTTTGTCGCAATTTTGAGAAACTGTTCTTTTAGATCAAATATGCCATCCTTGAGCATCATCAAACGATGCTTGATTGCTATTTGATATTCCCTAGGCTTTTAATGATCATTTGGAGTAATGATCTTCTCCACAATCAAAGTATTTGTGCTCATCTTACAAATCTCTTCCGCCTTCTTTTGAGCTCCTTCCCACTTCTTGATGTCTGCCTCATAAAGGAACATCTGGGTATCACACTCCCTTTTATTTTCCACTATGTCACTCAAGCATTTAAATGCTGAGTGGATTATTTATTCTACTCTCGCGCCTAAGTCTTGTTGCCAATCTTCAGTTGCTCCTCCCCTAGTCTTCAAATCATTAATATGGTTGGAGTTGAGTGATGCAAAGGAGAGATGAGAGCACCTGGAGCCATGCTGGTAGTTGGAGTTACTGCCTTAAGCTCACTCAGTAACTTTTGCAAGTACTGGATCATAGCCTGGTTTTCTGCCTTCAACTCCTGCATGGTGGCCTTGTCCTTATCCATTTTTTGGGCCACCATGCTAGCCAAAACCCACAAGTTATGTTTTAGCTCATTTCTTGATGGCTCCCCCAAACTGTAGCTATAAACTATGTAACTTTCAAGGGGAGTATCTTTCTTCAATGCATTGGGTGGAGGGATAGCTATCTGTACATTCCTTTCTCTGGTGGTTGTGAAGGTGGTTCTGGAAAGTGTTTTGGCCTTTTTAGGGGGCTTGGCCTTATGCCCCTGAGTGATCTTCGTTACATTGATCTCCCCTATTTTGCTCATGATGTCCTTTTTCTCCGTGATCTGCTCTTCAACCCAGAGGAGGGGTCTGGTTTGGAATCCCATTGAAGTGGTATACATTGTTGAAGGCCTCAAGATAGTGAAGAGTGGTGTGATTGGAGTACTAGACGTAGGGAGCGCCACGGGTTTCGGCTGTGGGCTCAACACAAAATGTTCAATCTCTCCATTGCGCTCTTGCTCCTCGCCACCCTTATCCGCTCCATGCTCCTTTTCTAGGCTCGGCTCTATTTGCTCCAAATCATCAAACTCCGACCCAAGCTAACGGGATTTCTTGAGCAACTTCTCAATCGAACTTCCCTATTCTATTGACTAGTGGAAGGCTGCGTGGCCGCTTCACCTTCTTTATTTGCTTGGGCCTCAGTCATGGATGAGGTTATGGTGACATCCTTGCTGCCTTCAGGCAACTCTTTACTAGTCACGGCCTTAGGAACTTTATTATGAGTTGGGTCATGGACCTTGATGTGAGGGAGAAAACTTTGTGGTACTTCAATTGAAGCAACCTCTCGTGGAGCACCCTCCTCAGCATCTTTATTGGAATCATCCAATTCCTTATTTGCTTCTGTATGGGTGGGGGTACCCATTTGCAGGTTTGCTCCCCCACCTTCCTCTGCACTCGCCTTGTCCTTCGGTGCTGGACTTGACACATTTGGAGGGGAAGGGATGTCTTGTGGTACCTCTAGAGCCGCCTGCAAGCCCTTTTGCTCAACTGCCACCTCAAAATTGGTGGCGCCTTGAATGCTCTGCTCTGGCTCTTGTTTGGCTTTATCAATAGATTTATTTAACTCTTCAGCTCCACCCTGATCACCTTGGCCTGGTGGTTGGGCGATGACATTATCAATGAATGTCTCCGTATCCGATGATATGGTTTCCTTTTCTTGAGGGGTCTAAGCTTGCGTGGTCACCTCAACTCCAACCTGCACTACATCATCAAAAGACAAAGGATCATTTTAGGTTAGAATATCTTCCTCATTACCTTTGCTCTCCACTCTTGAGGGACCCTTTTCTACAAATAAGCCCATTGTTGGGGCCTTTACTGGTGTCTTGGGTCTTTCCCTTGGAGTTCTTTGCCCCATCCTTACTTGTGGAGGAGTGAAAGCACGCTGCTTCTTCATCACCTCGACAATAGGCCTGCCTTCATCTGAGTCTTCATCGTTGCTCATATCCCTCAACTTCTAGGCATATGAGGACTGGTCTTCTCTCCTCTTCACAAGGAGTTCCTTGGATGGCAGGTCCTTAAATGCAACCTCCTTCCTCACAGGTAATCCACTTGGAGGTTGCAAAGCCTTCTTAACTCTTTTTTTGTTTGGGTTGTCCCCTTCATCCTCACCTCCTCTCTTTCTTGAATATATCTTTGGGGGAGGGACAGGGGTTGCTTGTTGTGTTGGTGGGGCAAGTGGAGCTGTAGCTGGATTGGCCATGGGGATGGTTGCTGGGATGGCTGGCGCTGTTTGGGTTCCTTTCCTGAAATGGATATGGGGGTGGCATTGGCCAACATAACCTCCCCGGTAATCATTTTATCCCAGTTTTCTGCCAAGCTTGTTATCTTCGAGAAAGACAACCTAGCCTTAGATTGTACTGCTGTTATCGACTCCACATCAACGGGCTTGGTGAAATTAACATCACTAAGTTTGCGCTTGCCCTTACCTTTCACTGCTGGTGGTGGAGCCGCAGGATCACCGCTGTATTTTGGAAGGAAGCCTCTCAGCTCCTTAACTTGCCTGAGCTCCTAGAGGGTAGGGGTGTCATAAGCCCCAAGATCAACCCCATGTTCCTTCAGCCACCTAAAGGTTCTCATAATTGGAAATGATCTCCAGGGGATGGAATCAATTTCCTAAACATTAAAATATGCTTGTGAGATGGGCTGGGCTTCAATATTGGTTGTATTATACACTGAAGACAGTGTCATCTTGTCATCTGCCATGTCCTTGGGGATGGGAGCGATATTGTAGGCAATAACCCCCTGTACTGTCAGCGTCATATACTCTAATTTCCTGACATCTCCTCGGTGGTGGAGTCAGACCAGATGCCTTCGTAATGTGATTGATGTAATATGACATTAGTCGCCATATTCATCAGCGATCTGATGCCATAATTGGCCCTAGGCGACATTTTATCAATTGCATACTGGCCCATTTCTTGTTCCAATCCTTTCGCTTTAGCAACCGAAGGGCATGAATAGTATCCAATCACAACTAGAAATCTGAAAAGATTATTTATCTTTTTGGCGGCTATCATCTCATGCAGAGGCACCATCTGCCGGCTTAACTCCATTTCTGACAATTTATCATCCGGGTACCTTGGCAATTTGTGCGGGCACCCTGAGTAACCACTAACCCTGATATATGTGAATGTCCTGAATTGAATGTAAGAGGCTCCATTTTTTTTAGTTATCTCCTTGGCCGCCTTGGAAATTCTGTTGAGGCTTCTCAAAGGAAAGAAGACATTCATCATAATGTTGAAGAAGCAATTGTACACCCTGCAAAAGTTCTTGAAACCATCCATGGTGATTTATGGGTATATTTCATAAATTCTCATTCCATTGGGGTTCCTGGTGAGCCCCTGGAATGTTTTGTTATGCACCAGACTATACATTAAATAAGAGGACATGTGGAATGTACCTGTAAATGCCTCTTTTGAAAGAATTGCAGCTTGGAGTTGCATCATCTACCTGTGCAGATTGTCACTGAGGATAGTGGCCCAATCCAGCTTTTGCTTTTCCAATACTCATATTAGGATCAGGTACATCAATGGCTCAAATTTTTCCACGGTGGGTATCGCGTAAACCCTAGCGACCATGGCAATGACATACTAGTGCAATTCATTAAATTCTGCTAGCTTCAAACTCTTGGACATTTTGGAGACTTTTTGTCGTTTCTTGGCCAGCCAACAGGTGTTGACCATGTCCCAAATTGCCTTATCATTCTTTTCCGCATACTCCTGGCATTCCTCTAGGGAGAGTGTAATGCTTTCTGGTTGGGGAGGAATTCCGAGCATGGTGCTGAGGGCCATAGGGGTGAAAGAACAAACAACTGAATGACTACCGTCGACAACGGTCTTGGTGTCTGGTTGGTATGCCCGAGTACATGCAATAATCAGTTTTGGGTATGGGGCAGCCAAGGGGAATGCTGTCGTAGGGGCGATGTAGCTCATACCAACATTAACTATTACTTGAGGGGGGTCTGGTCGTTGCAAGACATTCAAAAGGGCCGCGAAATCTAACCCCATGACATTTGTATCCTTAATCCCATCCAAGACAGAGACAATGATGCCCTTCACAGAAATCGAGGATGCCACTATTTCTACCCTAGCTTTCTAGTGCAATACTTCAACTTTTGACAAACCCTTCACTCAAATAACGCTCGCAATATCTCTCAACTCTCAAAGATCCACAAGGAGCTGAAAGAACACTTACTGTTAATCCGCAGGGTGGCACACCATACAAGCTGAAAATCTGTGAAGAAATCGCCGTAATCATGTTCTCGCGTTGCACTTTACTAGGGCACACAAATAACTTGAAGGCACAAATGGAGGCTCTGAATGCAAAGTGTGGACGCAAATGAAAACAAATGCCCTAGTTATAATCCTTTGCATTTCAAAATGAGGGTTGCCATTAATGCTTTGAAGCACAACGGCTATTCGCCAACTACCCTCATTAATTACTTAAGCTTCATTCGAAAAAGAGAGGGAAAGTGCAAATGTTTGTTTTATGTTGGGCGATCCGCCTTGCAACACATGAAGCCATACAAGTGGAGAATACGTCATGGTAAGCTTTCCGGACCTTCGGGGACTTTTGCACTTTTTTACTCTTCATTTTCCTTTGGTGCAGCGGTGCAATATGCCCCGAGCTCCTCATGGGATGTCAGAACGCTACGTGTTATTCAACTTTAAAATCCGGTTGTTCAGGGTTTTGAGGACCTTTTGAACCTTGCCCATCAAAAGGTAAGTGGGACAATTTTCAAAAAGGGCCCGAAACCTAAAAGACCCCGAGGAGCTGCCACATGGCATCACTTTGTTTGCAACTTCGGATACTTGGGCCCTAGAGACTTTCTACATCTTGCCCACTCAAAGATAAGTGGGGCAATCTTCAAAAAGGGCTCGAAACTTATAAAGCCCCGAGAACCTGCCATGTGTCCAACCCTAGATGTAAGTTCAGACTCTCGGTCACTTCTTACTTTCATACTACCTTTTCTTAAACGGGGAAGGGTGCCAGATCCTTCCAACCCTCGACAATACTCATAGGAGTCCCATGAGACAGACACGTGTCCTTCACTCGGTTCATCGGGCAATTCCTCACCTTAGTCATCAAAAGACGTTGAAGGTGCAATTTGGCAATTTCATTTGGGGTCCCAAAATTTCTTCTTTGAACATAAGGCAACAAATTTTGCCCACAAAGAGCCTTGGCCATCTTCCATCTTCTCACTGTGAATTGTTCCGCCATGAAACCTTCGGTCGAACCTTGCAATTCCTTCGGAATCATTGAGTGTCTTCGATCTTCAGAATGCACTTCGAACCTTTTGCCACGGATAAAAAGTCCGAAACAAACAACCTGAAAACACTAAGGACCCACATGGTACGAAATTCTTTCGAAACTTTTGGAGTGGGCAAAATGTCCGATGAAAATAAGTCTTCGGGGCTTTTGTCCAAGATAAAAGTCCTGAAAATTTATTTTCGTCAAGCATTGTGTTCTTTCCAAAAGGCCTGAAGGTCGAAGGGACAAAACGTTTTCACTTAGCAAAAACAATACAAAAGACTTAGAAAATTACAAACAAGAACTTCTACCTTCCGAAAGAATATATAGAGATAGGACTGGGGTTAGTGACAAAAACATTGATACTCACCTAGTTTGGACTTGGGCGTTTTATTGACAAGGGCCCAATTGCTCCAATGCAATTTTGGGCACTAACAAAGGCTCTTGCTCGGGGACGGGTACCCTTGGTGGGCACACAAAGAACACTAGACTGGATGCCTATCCATTGGGCCTCGGAGTCAAAGGATTTGCGACATAGGCAAGGAAGACACGTCATGGGTGAACATAGTTTCAACAAGGCATCCAAAAACATCAAAGAGGGCAAGGATAAACACAAACTGTACAAACAGAACCCCAAGTAGGGCAACAAAATACAAAGGGACTGTACAATATGCACATATTTACATAGGCCAATATGGACTCAATATAGAAAATGCTTGAGATGTTATCCATTAATTGGCAGTTCTAAGATTTCTCCATCAATATCTGTGAGATAAAATGTATGGTTCCCTATTTGATAATCAATGGTGTAGGGACCCATCCATAGGGAATCAAATTTACCATGTTTCCCTTTGTCTTCATGTTTGCTATCACAAAGTAAAAGTAGATCACCAACGTGAAAGGCTTTCGGGGTAACCTTGTCAAAAATCTTTTGGAGCCTTTCCTTGAACTTCAAATGCTTCTCATGAGCTTGTCTACGAGATTCAATAAGCTTTATGATCTAGTAAATAGTGGTTTATCTCTGCTTAATCCTCAGCTACTTGTTGCATGAATTGGTAAGTAGGTAACTACAGATTCAAGGGTAAAACAACTTGAGCTCCATACACAAGCTCAAAGGGGTTTTTTCCAGTAGATCTCTTAGGAGTTATCAGCCCAGACAACAAACTTCAATTGCTCACCCCATTTCCTTTTGTTGGCATCCAAAGTCCTAATGATTTTCAATAAATTCTTATTACTGGACTCGGCTTGCCCATTGCCTTGTGGATTGTGATTGGAGGCATATGCTAGATCAATTCCATAATCTTCACACAATGCAACTAATTGTTTGGCTCTAAAGCACATGGCATTGTCACATACAATTTTAACTGACACTCCTGTTGATGTTGTGGATTGCACCCTTGAGAGAAGACTGGGCTTCTCTCTTCCACACAGCACAATGGAGACTCCTCTCTTGCCTGTGGGTCTGGCAAAACTGAGGGGAGAATCTCTAGATAAGGGCTAGCTCCCTTTGATGCATCTCTGAGGTCCTGGATTTCCTATTGCTAACAATGGGGGGGGGGGGTGAAAAGAGAGAAGGGTTACTGAAAACAGAACCTAAACTAAACGGTGATGCACCAAAAATTGGTCGATCTACTTAGCTTGAACATACACTTTCCACCAAGAACAAGCTGATATACACTTCATTTGATATGAAACATTCTTTTGCATCAGTGAGCTAGGGGTCCTTTGGAGATACAGGGAGGAAGAACTACTAGAGGTGTTCTAAGACACACTATGGCACCTTGTTCACCTGCGCCTATACTCTGCTGTGGACACTTCTGGCTAACCTGCAAAAGAAGAACTCACAATACACTAGACATGCTGGAATCATTATGTGAAAGCATGAAGGAAAATGACTTAACACAAGACAAAGCCATAGACATATGCAAAAGTGCAAGCTCAAATGGAGGCAAAAATGCTTCTTCTGATTCAAGGTAAATTTCGGCAGAGCTGCGTCTTACAAGTTGAGAGATCTCCTTTCTCAAATGAGAGACTACAATATATATATAGAGAGAGAGGAAGCAATGGCACCCCTTTGGAAAAGACTTTGGCGCCATTTTTTACAAGTGGCCCATGTGCATTGAGAGCATCGGGAAGAGGAAACGTTGAAAGAGAATGCTCTGTCGGCTACCAGTTTTGACCTTTAGTGTTTAAAATATATTAAACGTCATTATGTGAAAACATGGGCCGCGTTGTTTGTCTGCAAACAAGACCCCTTCTTCAAGACATTCACGCGGTTTGTCTGCTCATCAATGCAAAGTGTGGAAAAAACAGGTCGCGTCTTCACTGTTCGCGCTCCTCGATGACCACTTGGCGGAGACTATTTCAACTACTGGAATAACTACTCTGCTGACACTTCCCTTTTTGCCACCTGGACTATTTTGTCTGCTTCTGTGCATGGCTTTTGTCCTTTCCCAGCTTTTGTTTTTTCCTGGTTTTGTCTTTTGTCATCTCTTGGCTCCTTCTGGCAATCTGAGCCCTCCGTGCTATCTTCTACCAATCTTTGGCTCTTTGGGCTCCTTTTTCGGCGGTCTCTTCCTTTTGGCCTTAAGCCCTTTGAATTCCCTCGGGTTCGCGCCCAAGCATTTAAAGATCAACGACTATTCTATTGTCATGAATTTGACGTTTGCGGGGACGTCATCCGACCTCTGGATTCCAATGGCTAGTTCACTATGCTCAATTTTGACGTCTTTGGGCCCATCACCCCTTGGTCAATTCCTTCGGCTTTCTTAGAGAAGTGTTCCTTTGACTGGGCTTAGTCTTTGAACCCTCTCGAAGGGAAGGTGTCCCTTCGGGCTTTTGAGAAAGGTCCCTTTCACGGTCGCCGAGAGTCCCCCGCAAGGGCACTGTTGACGCAGTGGAGTGCACCTTTGACAGGAAGATGATCCCCTATCTTCCACACATCACAATGGAAACTCCTCTCTTGCCTGTGGGTCTGGCAAAACTGAGGGGAGAGTCTCTAGATAAGAGCTAGCTCCCTTTGATGCATCTCTGATTTATTCCAATACATTTGCTAATATATATATATATATATATATATATATATATATAATGGGGGGGTTGAAAAGGGAGAAAGATTACTAAAAAACAGAACCTAACTTAAGTTGGTGATGCACCAAACAAGTTTGATCTACTCATACTCACACTTTGAACCATAAGAACACATACATACACTTTAATTGGTAAAAGGACCAGACTATAGGGAACTTAATAGGGAGGCTTTAATGGAAACACACAGAAGATGAACTTACCATAGACGCTGTAAGAAAAATCACAGTCTGATAACCTTCTTTTGTCTCTGTGCTCCAGATACAGCTCTTCTTGTTATCTGCAAGAATGGAGCTTTGTCTATACCAAGTGTGTTGGTATCAAGCTTGTGAGAGCATCAAGAAAGAAATGACTGAACACAAGGTTAACACTCAGACACACTCAGAGATATATCCAACCAAAATAGAGGTAAAAATGCGTATCTTATTGATTCCAGGTGAAAATTGGCAAGGCTTCGCCTTACAACAAGAGAGATAGATCTTCTCAAAAGAGAGATTACAATATATATATAGAGAGGAAGCAAATGGTGCCCCCTTGGAAAAGACTTTGACGCCATTTTTTACAAGTGGCGCATGTGCGTTGAGAGCATCGAGAAGAGAAAACCGTTGAAAGAGAATGCTGTGTTGGCTGTCAATCTTGACTTTGGCGTTCAAACATTAATGTGAAAGCATGGGCCGTGCCTCTTTTCCTGCAAACAAGACCGCTCCTTCAAGACATTCACACGGTTTGTTTGCTTATCAATGCAAAGTGTGGAAAAACAGGTCGTGTCGTTCACTATTTGCGCTCCTTGATGACCACTTGGCAGAGACTGTTCCAACTGCAGGAATAACTCGCCTCCCCTTTGCCACTTGGGCTGTTTTGTCCATATTAATTTTTGTCTCTTCCTGGCTTTGTCTCTTCCTAGTTTTGTCTTTTCCCAGCTTTGTCTCTTCCTGGTTTTGTCTTTTCCTCTCTTGACTCTTTCTGGCAATCTGAGCCCTCGAGGCTATCTTCTATCAATCATTGGCTCTTTGGGCTCCCTTCTCGGCGGTCTCTTCATTTTGGCCTTAAGGCCTTTGAATTCCTTCGGGCTGGCACTCAAGCATTTAAAGATCAACAGCTATTTCATTGTCCTGAATTTGACGTCTTCGGGGACATCATTTGACGTCCGGATTCCAACGGTTAGTTCATGATGCCCAATTTGACGTCTGCCCGTCACCCCTTTGAATTCCTTCGGCTTTCTTTTCTTCGACCTTTCTCTTGAAGTGTTCCCTCAGACTTTCTCCCGAAATGTATCTCTCTTCTTTTCTTTTGTCCAGGTCTTTGTCGTTGAAACCTCCCAAAGGGAAGGTGTCCCTTCATTTTTGGCTAAGAGTCCCCCGCAAGGGCCCCTGCCCTTTGGGGTCCTTTGAGCTCCTTTGTCTGAGCTCAAATCCTTCGGACAAAATGTCCGAAGGAAATCTTCATGTTTTTTTTTCCCACTTGTCTTCTGTCGGCTTTCCCTTCGGTCGGGCTTCCCTTTCGGGCGAATTCCTTCGGACAAAAGTCCGAAGGAATTCCTTCAGACTTTTTGTCCGAAGGATTTGCTTTGTATTTTGCCGTGGCACTTTCTTCCGAAAGGATTTATTCGGACAAAATGTCTGAAGGAATTCCTTCAAACATTTTGTCCGAAGAAATTCGGCCTTTGCCTTTTCTTCTATCTTTGCCTTACGAAAATTTCCTTGGTCTTCCTTCCGAAGGGTAAGTCCCTTCTGGGCCTTTTGACCAGCTGCCCTACACAAGGGCTAAATCAAACCCAAAGTTACCCTTTGGAGTTTTGTAATGGTCCACTTTGCTCATCACCTGCCCTCCGCAAGGGCTGTTTGGCCTTCAAAATTGCCTTTCGGAAGAGTTGCAAAGGCCCTTTCTTTCTTTCGGAAAAAATCTCCGACGAATACCTTCGGACCAAAAGTCCGAAGGAATTCCTTCGGACATTTTGTCCCAAGGAATTCATCCTCTGAATTTACTTAAGAAATGCCTTAGTCTTTCTTTCGAAGGAAAACTCTGCCTTTTTGGTTCTCTTTCTAAGTGTTTTCTGCCCTTCTTTGGCCCTTTGAACTTGATCTATTTTGCCAATAAAAGTCCCCCGAAACAGTTTATTTGCTCTGTCAAACCCGAGAACACGTCATGGAGCTCCTTAGACGTTTGAGACACGGAACTTACACTCAACTTTGGGAACTCTCATGAAGCTAGCACCTTTTGCAAACTCCTGTATAATCGCTCCTTCCAACACTGCCTGTTCTTGCAAACGCTTGAAGTTAAGCCTTTTGCATGCCAAAAAAAAAACGAGTTGCAGAAGTATACTTCTGCATTATCCTTTATGTCTGAGCTTGGAAATGGGAGGAGAAGAAAAGGGAGACCGATTTTGGTCTGCAGGACCAAAAATGGTCAACAGGCACCTGCCCTTCGGGGTCCTTCGGACGGCCTTGGCCTCCCAATTCCTTCGGACAAAATGTCCGAAGGAAATCTTTTCTTCATTCTGCCGCTTGTTCCTTTCGGCGGGTTTTATCTTCGAGCAAAATTCCGAAGGAATTCCTTCGGACTTTTTGTCTGAAGGATTTGCATTGCGAATTTTTGCTGCGGAAAATTTTCCGAAAGATAATCCTTTTTGTTCTTTGCCTTGGCAATTTCTTCGGACAAAATGTCCGAAAGAATTCTTTCAGGGATTTTGCCCGAAGAAATTCAACCTTTGTCTTCGCCTATTTTTTGCCTTGTCTTTTGATTCCTCCACAAGGGTTCCATGCCCTCCGCAAGGGCACTTGGACCCCAAGATGTCCTTCGGAACCTGCTTGAAACAACCCCATTCGGCACTTGCCTGCCCTCCGCAAGGGCACTCTGTCTTTGGAGCCTCTTTGAACCTTCCGATTGAACCAACCGATTGAACCAAACACTTTGAACTAAACTGACTGAACCAACCGATTGAACCAACAATGGTTCAAAGTTCAAGTTCAAAGTTCTTGGAAAGATCATGCCGTTGAACCCCGACGTCGAACCACCTTTTCCAACTTTAAGGAAACGTGCCTTTAACTTTTGTTCTCTTTCCTTGTGAAATTCTTTCGACAAAATTTCCGAAGAAGCTTTGTAAAAGCCTTGCATTCTGTGAACTGGTTCATCCTTTTGCCGAAAGACTTGTGCAAACCAAATTTGAACTGGCTTAGAACAGCAGGGGAAGAAGGAGACCGATTTTGGCCTGTAGGACCAAAATGGTCAACAAATTGGCGATTCCCAGGGGAAGCATGCCTGCTATGCTTAAGAAACCAGTAGCCTCAAAGTCCATTGGGCATAGAGTCAAGATGTAGCTTTGAAAGAGTTAGCAATAGCCTTGAGATATCTACGAATCAATCACGAAGGTCTTACCCCCAAAAGGAAATGAAACACACTCAAGATTAAGAAAACTACTAACATGTGCAAAAGCACTTAGGGAAAACAGGAAAAGAAAAACTGAAAGCAAACTACTATGTACAGCTAACCAGGTATATTTGCCTTTCTCCTCGATCAAAGGGAAAACTTCTTAAGTCTCCTTCATGGCAAGAAAACTTATGGTGCCAGACAAGTGGCTGAATAGAATGGAGATTTGGTGACTTGCTCTTCTTGTCTGCCACCTTGATTGACTCGTATCCAAATGAATCGGGGGAAAACATGCTTCCAACATATATGTATTCTTTTTGTTCTTGGAAGCTTGCCTCCTGTTGGTTCTTCATGCTGGTGTGTTTTGCCAAGAAATCAATGGCTACTAGCTCATCACCATAAGCCCTTTGATATGCATCATGGATTGGCTTGTCTCCTTCTGCCTCATTGAAGACGTTGTCAAACTCATCTTCTGCTGGATCATGGCTTTCTTGAAGAAGGGTGACTGTTGTAATGTCTGAAATGAGATCACAGACTGATTGCTTATCCCACAGAACATCACCTTCTTGTGCAAGGCTCTCTTCTTCAAAGCTTTCCTCAAGATGGACAAGCCTCTCTTTTTCCTGCTCAAAGACCAGAGTCTCTAGTTGTTCAAAGGGATCCTCCTGATCCTCCTCCAACTCGGGTTCCATGGCATGGTCATCCTCTTTGATGACTTCAAAAATATCATCTTCAGATTTACTGACCTCTTGAAAGGATAAATCTGAAAGCTTGCAGCCCCTTTGAATACTTATTTGAGTCCCAATGCTGCCTTCTCCTCCCTTAGCCAGCTCATAGCCTCCTTGAAGAAGAGTGTAACCTGCCCCAATAACTTCAAACAAATCATTCAAAACATGATCAAGAATCTGTCCATGCTCCTCCATGACGTCTTGCAAAGTGAGAGAAGATTTAAAGATCATCTCTTCCTCATTAGAGATAGAGGCAAAAGTTTGTGACTTGTCTTCTTGTTCATCAAAGGGGGTACCTATGGTGATCTCCTCATCTACACTCATGAAGTCTCCCTGATCAGTCATGAACTAAGCATACTCCTCTTCACTTGCTTCCTTTAAGATGGATTCCTCAACACAAGAGAAACATTCTTCATTTACCAGGCAAGGAGGTGGAACACAAGGATTGTCAAAATCAGGTTGGGAATGGAAAGCAGGGGATCTTTTTGAAAACTTATGAGAAAACGGGGGCAAACCTTGGGCCAGAATCACTTGATTTTCGTCTCTCCACCTGACCAACACTTCATCAATATCGAAATTAGCTTGAGGATTGGTAGAAGGGGTGTCTTTTGGCATAGGCTCCTCTCTAAGGTCTGAAACCTCCATCTCTCTTTCACTAAGCAACCTCACCTTCGCCTCTAATTCCTCAATTTGCTTATCTAGATTTTTTTGAAAGAGCTTTTCTTGGAGCTCATAGGAATCATGGAAATGGGGAGTGCATGAAGGCTGCCATGGGGTACAAGAAGCTTCTTGAGGAAGGGTGGGAGGGACTTGAAAAGGACTAGCCTCATTTTGTACCTCACACTCTCGGACAATGTCTTTCTCCTCTTTGTTGTTCCATGACTCAACGACTTTACTCCAGCTCATGATATTAGGACTGAAAATCTCCTTTTGGGGTGATGGGGCTCCAATGTGAGAGGGTAGTGAGGGTTTGGATTCCACTTCCCTTGCTGCCAACATAGACTGCTGCATTTGAAGATTTGCCAATTCGATCTGCTTATCAAGGTTGGCCTTAAACACAAGATTTACTGTTTCAGAACTCTCCTCAACATGATTGGGGAAAGGACTTTGACAGGTTTGACTTGGCTCATGAGCAGGGGCTGCGTATGGCTGATATGAAACTTGGGGCAGCGGGTATGCAGATTGATGGACTTGGTAAGGCTACCTCTCATGAATACTCAGCTTCTCTTCCAAAGATGCAATCAAACCGCTCACATCCAACATCTCGCTTGTAAGCCTTTGCCAATTGTCTCTTTCAATAGGAGTCCATTCACTCTTAACCAGATCTAATGCATTTCTCACTTGATGAATGGAATAATCAGGAATTTCTTGGCCACATCCCCTTCTAGTGTCAAGCTCCACTACATACTTTTCATATCCCAACAATGTTTGTTTGAAGGTGAAAATGGGCTGATTGACAAAAAGATTAGGTTGAGTAGGAGAAGTAACACATTGAGAAGACTGGGCACAAGACTGATATAGCTCATGACAGGGCTGAGACTGGTCATATTGGACCCGATAAGGATCAACACAACGCTGGTAAGGATCATACCTAGGTTGGCCAAGGACTTGCTCATACTGAGGAGGAAGAGGCAAAGCCCGAAATATTTCACCAGCCTGCAAAGGGTAAAACTCATAACCGTATGCATCCCTGTTGCTTGAGATGATTCCATGAACAACCTGAGCTTGATCAAAACTATATGAAGGAACACAAGACCGATGGTTCTGAGCAATGGAATTATACATACCAAAATACGATTTGCTGATGGCACTAAGACTGCTTAACCAGCTGATTCAACTCGGAGTCGCCATTGGTGTTGATGAAAAAGCCTCCAAAGGCTGGTTGGTTGAAGAACACACCAAAATTCTTCAACTCTTTGGATAAAAACTAGTTTGTCCCACCGGGCGTGGCAAAAATTGTTGACGCTGTGGATTGCACCCTTGAGAGAAGATTGGGCTTCTCTCTTCCTTGCGGCACAATGGGGACTCCTCTCTTGCCTGTGGGTTTGACAAAACTGAGGGGAGAATCTCTAGATAAGGGCTAACTCCCTTTGATGCATCTCTTAGGTCCTGGATTTCCTACTGCTAACAATGGGGGGGGGGTGAAAAGATAGAAGGGTGAATACAAAACCTAAACTAAACGGTGATGCACCAAAAAGTGGTCGATCTACTTAGCTTGAACATACACTTTCCACCAAGAACAAGCTGATATACACTTTATTTGATATGAGACATTCTTCTGCATCAGTGAGCTAGGGGTCCTCTGGAGATATAGGGAGGAAGAACTACCAGAGGTGTTCTAAGACACACTATGGCAGCCTACTCACATGCACCTATACTCTGCTGTGAACACTTCTGGCTAACCTGCAAAAGAAGAACTCACAATACACTAGACATGCTGGAATCATTCTGTGAAAGCATGAAGGAAAATGACTTAACACAAGACAAAGCCATAGACATATGCAAAAGTGCAAGCTCAAATGGAGGCAAAAATGCTTCTTTTGATTCAAGGTAAATTTCGACAGAGCTCCATCTTACAAGCTGAGAGATCTCCTTTCTCAAATGAGAGATTACAATATATATATAGAGAGGAAGCAATGGCGCCCCTTTGGAAAAGACTTTGGCACCCTTTTTTACAAGTGGCCCATTGCGTTGAGAGCATCGAGAAGAGGAAACGTTGAAAGAGAATGCTGTGTCGGCTGCCAGTTTTGACCTTTAGTGTTTAAAATATATTAAACGTCATTATGTGAAAACATGGGCCATGTCGTTTGTCTGCAAACAAGACCCCTTCTTCAAGACATTCATGCGGTTTGTCTGCTCATCAATGTAAAGTGTGGAAAAAACAGGCCACGTCTTCCCTGTTCGCGCTCCTTGATGACCACTTGGCGGAGACTATTTCAACTGCTGGAATAACTCCTCTACCAATGCTTCCCTTTTTGCCACCTGGACTGTTTTGTCTACTTCTACGCTTGGCTTTTGTCCTTTCCCAGCCTTTGTCTTTTCCTGGTTTTGTCTTTTGTCATCTCTTGGCTCCTTCTGGCAATCTGAGCCCTCCGAGCTATCTTCTACCAATCTTTGGCTCTTTGGGATCCTTTCTCGGCGGTCTCTTCCTTTTGGCCTCAAGCCCTTTGAATTCCCTCGGGTTCGCGCTCAAGCATTTAAAGATCAACGACTATTCTATTGTCATGAATTTGACGTCTGCGGGGACGTCATCAGACGTCTGGTTTCCAATGGCTAGTTCACTATGCTCAATTTTGACGTCTTCGGGCCCGTCACCCCTTAGTCAATTCCTTCGGCTTCACTTTCCTTCGGCTTTCTTAGCGAAGTGTTCCTTTGACCGGGCTTAGTCTTTGAACCCTTCTGAAGGGAAGGTGTCCCTTCGGGCTTTTGAGAAAGGTCCCTTTCACGGTCACCGAGAGTCCCCGCAAGGGCACCTGCCATTTGGAGTCCTTTGGACGGCCTTGGCCTCCCAATTCCTTCGAACAAAATGTCCGAAGGAATTCCTTCAGACATTTTATCCGAAGGAAATCTTTCCTTCATTTTGCCACCTGTTCCTTTCGGCGTGTTTTATCTTTGGGCAAAATTCCTTCGAACAAAAGTCCGAAGGATTTGCCTTGCGAATTTTTGCCGCGGAAAACTTTCCGAAAGATAATTCTTTTTGTTCTTTGCCTTGGCAATTTCTTTGGACAAAATGTCAGAAGGAATTCCTTTGGGCATTTTGCCCGAAGAAATTCAACCTTTGTCTTCGCCTATTTTTTGCCTTGTCTTTTGATTCCTCCGCAAGGGTTCCTTGCCCTCTGCAAGGGCACTTGGACCCCAAGATGTCCTTCGGAACTTGCTTGAAACAGCCCCATTCGGCACCTGCCTGCCCTCCGCAAGGTCACTTTGTCTTTGGAGCCTCTTTGAACCTTCCTATTGAACCAACCAATTGAACCAAACACTTTGACCCAAACCGATTGAACCAACAATGGTTCAAAGTTCAAGTTCAAAGTTCTTGGAAAGCTCATGCCGTTGAACCCCGATGTCGAACCACCTTTTCCAACTTTAAGGAAACATGCCTTTAACTTTTGTTCTCTTTCCTTGTGAAATTCTTCTGACAAAATTTCCGAAGAAGCTTTGTAAAAGCCTTGCATTCTTTGAACTAGTTCATCCTTTTGCCGAAAGACTTGTGCAAACCAAATTTGAACTGGCTCAGAACAACAGGGGAAGGAGACCGATTTTGTCTTGTAGGACCAAAATGGTCAACAACTCCAAATCTACAAATCACATTATTCAAAAGGAAATCAATGACTACTTGATGGATTGATTTTCTGGTAGGGATTGCTTCAACCCATTTTGTGAAGTAATCAGAAGCAACTAAGATCTTATTGTGACCAGCACTTGAAGCATCTGACATTTCACCCATGAAGTCCATTCCCCATTCCCTGAAAGGTCCTTCAACGAAAACCGGCTGTAAGGGGAGCGATCTGGATGCTTTCATTCTCCCAGAGAACCGTTGACGCTCTTCACTTCTTATCATGGTGGCAATATCTTTGAATAGTGTAGACCACCAATAACCGGCCCTCAAAATCTTGTGTGTAGTGATTTTAGGAGCAAAGTGACCACACACACCACTATGGAACTGTGTAACTAGTTGAGAGATCTTAGTTTCCACTAAGCATCTCATGAGGACACCATCTGGGTTCCTCCAAGCTAGATCATCTTGTAACAGAAGATACTTTTGGGATACCAATTTCAAGGTCCTAATTTGATTTTTGTCTAAATGGGAAGGACAATTTAGGGTCTTCAAATAATAGACTGTCTTTGTACCATGGACATTGACTGTACTTGGATTTAGGTTTATCAACAAGCCCTTCCACATCATTCATTCTACACCCTGTAAGTTGGTTTCAGTCATCAACTTTGCCTAGACCCATGCCTCTGACCAACTTGGTAGTTTATATCTTCAGGGCATATTCTTGAAGTTTGTTGACTCATCAGCGTCTCTTGTCAGTAGTCTCATTCTGAGTCAAGATGTCCTTCACCATAGTGTGAGGAACATAGGCAACAATTTTAAAACTTAGAATATAGGATCTGAATTGTTTGATAGCCTTTAAGAGAGCAAAGGCTTGTTTTTCCATTATGGTATCCTTTAGTTCAAATCCTTGCAATGCCTTGCTGAAAAAGGCAATTGGTTGCTCATGACCCTCATCATTCTTTTGTAGCAACACTGCTGCAATGGTGTACTCAGAGGCAAATGAAAATATCTAAAAATCTTTTCTATAATCAGCACTGACAAGTATAGGGGCAGTTTTCAAAGCTGCCTTGATGTCTTGGAAAGATTGGGTAGCCTTTTCCTCCCACTTTATGGTTTGATCCTTCTTCAGCATTGAGGTAATCGGCAGAGTAATTTTTGCAAAGTTTGAAACAAACCTCCTAACAAAATTGGTCTGGGCAAAGAAAGATTGGATACCTTTCTTGGTCTGTGGGATGGGTACTTTATCGATGGCCTCTACCCTTTCAGGGTCTATCATGACACCTTGCTGAGACACAATGTGCCCAAATAGCTTTGCATTTTGTACTCCAAAGTGGCACTTCCTTGGATTGAGGGAAATTCCAAACTCCTTGCATCTCATAAGCATTTGTTCCAAGTGCTCCAAGTGGTCATCTCTTTTCTTGGAGTACACTGTGACATCGTCTTGATAGACGGCAATGAACTGGTTGATCAGTCTGGCGAATGCTACATCCATGGCTCTTTGGAAGGTGGCACCTGCATTCATCAAGCCAAAAGGCATGCAAATATATACGTAGGTGCCCCATGGGGTGGTGAAAGCAGTGTTAGATCTTTCAGACTCCTTTACTACTACCTGGTTATACCCAGAAAAGCCATCTAGAGTGGATAACAGCGCGGATCCAGTGATATCCTGAAGCATGTTGTCCATGTTTGGCAATGGATAGTTGTCCTTCAATGAGGCCTTGTTCAAGTTCCGAAAATCAACGCATAGCCAGATGTCTCCATTCTTCTTTCTAACAGGGACTAGATTTGCCATCCATGATGAATATCTAATGGGTTGGATGATCCCACCGTCCCTGTCCCTTAATTATTATCTATACAGCATAAAATCCTTCTTATTTGCGCATCATTGTCAAAGACTTGCCAATGATTGATGTTGTTTGAGACAGAAGGCCTTACCGATACCTCAACCTCATACTCACAAGAGGGGTTCCTATGTTCGACTTTGAACTTTGCAGCCCTTTTCACAAGCATATCTGTCACTTGATTGAGATCTTGGGCATGATATTCAATATTGAAAGCATCAAACCATTCCAAGCAGACCCATACAACGTTTCGGTATTGATTTTAATCTTTTCTATTTTGTAGTGTAAATAGCGTGGACCTGCTTCACCACCAATTTTGAATCGCTCTTGACCAATAAAGTCGAGTCCATATTCCTAGGCGATTTGAAGGCCGATTAAGAGTGTTTCATATTCCGCAATATTGTTCGTGCACTCAAAGGATAATTGGAAGGAGTATTTGTAAGCTTGGCCATTAGGGGCGTAAAAGACAACCCCAGCTCCATTTCCAATGTTTGAACATGCTCCATCAAAGTGCATGGTCCGGATGGAGTCTTTATCAACAATACCATATTTAGGAGGCAATTCCACATAGTCAATGCTCCCCACAAAATTCCCAATGTCTGTATCCACATACAATACTTCATTCAACTGGTACTTGGGATCTTCTAGGACATGAATCATCTACGGCTCCCGGTTCAGACTTCCTATCCAGAGGTATAGTGGCATAGGACAAGTCCATCTGAATACTACCCCCAATACTAGCAGCACATTTTCTTGACAACAACATACCCCATTTTGGTGGACAATCTACAATGACGTCCATACTCAAGAACTTACTGGGGTATTGTACAAGTTGCACCACCAATCCTTTAACCACGCCAACGACAGGTACTTTATTGGAATCCATGGCGAGGCATCATCCATATGCTGTAGTTATCCTTATACAAAGTTCGTTAAGTACAGCTAGTGGCATAATATTGCAAGATGCACTGGAGTCAAACACGCAATTGTGGACAATCAAACTGTTAATCATCAGGGTGGTATAGAATGGGTCTACATCCATCTGACTCTCTACCAATGTTGTCCCTAAATACACCTCCAAGTGATGTTCAGGAGATTCTGGGGTGTTCTCATTCTCCATAGGGGAAGTGAGAGAAAGCTCAGCATGGACAATTTCATTGGCAATGGCATTTTCGGTGAATCCCAGATACTCAAAAGCCCTTCTCCCATGCTCTAGAATTCTAAGCAATTCCACGAAGGGTATTGTGACCTTCAGTTGACCCAAAACATGGGCCATATCACAAATACTATATTTTGGCAGAGGAGTGTTGGCAGGTAAACTTGTAACATTCTCATTTGGGATACACTCCTCAAGAGTCAGGGGAATAGAAGTAGGAGAACTGACACTCTTAACTTTTCACTTTTCAAAGGGGGCATCCTGGTTTCATTGTTATTGGGAATGCTAGACAACAATGGAGTTCTATTCTTGGCCTGGGTACCTCTTGTTTTGACATTGTGAGGTGCAGAACTAGGCTTGGTGGAATTTTGAACCTCTTTATTCCCTTTGGTCTCTTTTTCTTTAGTCTCTGCTTTAGGAGCAACAGAGTCTTTATCTTTCGAAGGAGCATTTTGATCTTTACTTCTCAAATTGTACTCCTAGGCAATTGATGCGTGGATCATCAATTGTCGGTCCTCAACCGATGGAGGAGAATCTCCATATTTTTTTTCATCATTGATCTTAGAAACTCAATCATGAACAGAGAATTCATATTTATTTCACAGATGAAATCTGGGGCTGGGACCCTTACCTTATCACATGCTCTCCGAAAACCTTGAGTAGTAGTGGTGCTCATTATCTCTGTAGATAGAGAGGCAACCATCACATCTAGGTCAGAAGTTTGGAAAGTAAAACATTCATGCATTGGAATGTCTTCATAATTAGGCACCTTTGGAACACTCATAGCTTCCTCTTGAAAGGTGTAACTTTCCATGTCTTGGAATTCAACAATGTAGATATCATCTTCGTCAGATGCAGATTGAAAGCCTTTTGCATCCTAACCATCATCATCAACGGTGTTGCACGGGGGATGAGGGAGAAAGCACTTATCACACCATTCGATATCACAATCAACTGTATTGACCTTTGCAGCTAAAGGATCGGGTACTTCTCTCCCTCCTCCCTGGTCTGGGTTCTTTCATGTTTGTCATCCCTTGCAAGCCCCTTTCACTTGTCATTATTCCTACCCTGGAAAGCTGGCCTGCTTTGCCCCTAGTCTCTGGGGTGATTTCTTTCTTACCTTTTGTGATCCCTCCTATCATCATGGTTAGAAGAATCCTGAGACAACCCCTTCTCTGCTCTGGTCAACTTGTAAGAGATCTCTTTCACAGTAGTGGCTAGAGTCTTCACAGTTTTCTCTAGGTCTACACTCTTGTGAGAGTCTTGAGGCTTCTCAGGGTTTACCAGCTTGACATCAGCCCTCTTGTTTAAAGGCTTACCCACAACATTGATATTATTTTCTATTTGGATAGCCAAATTGAAAGCCATCCTCAGATTTGTGGGAGTCTTATCTCTGAGATAATATGCTGCCTTCTTATCAAACACAACACAATACTTAATCAAAGAAGCAACACCACTAGGTCTAATGTCCTTTGGTAGCCTTCTCAACACCTTAATGAATCTAGAATTGAAGTCCTTTACACACTCGTTAGGATTCTTCTTGAGGCTCTCAAACTCGGCAAGCAAGAATCTGGGATCAATGCTATCACCATATTGCATCTTAAAAGCATCAATCATAGCTTGTCATGTGTCTATGGATCTGTCAAGGAGGGATTTGAACCATTCTCGGGCTTCATCAAGTGTGTTCACAAAGAGCTTTATGCATACATCTTCTAGATCAATTTCATATTCTTCAATGACATTCAAGAAGGCTTTCAAATGTTGATCCCCAGACACAACATTGTTACCTTGAAGTTTAGGCAAAACATTTCTAATTTTTATAGGAACCTCATTGGGGAAACCAGGGATACCATTAAAGTTGATATGTCTAAACCTTGGGATCACAAATGGTCTGTGTCTATTAGCTAGACCTTGATCTTATTCTCCATCATTGTCATTGTCTGCGTTAAACATCCTCCGTCTCAGGTCACGGTTTCCCATCTCTGAATTTGAAGATGAAGATGAATTGGGGGACTGTTGAGAATGTATACTATGGGGAGGACTTGAAGGAGGAGAAATAGAATGGAGCCTCAATGGCCTAGGAGGAGAAAGACTTCTTTGCGGAGAAGGAGCTTGACTTGCAGGGAGCTCATATTTTCTCTGAGTCGCTTTGATATCCTTCAACGAAAGGGATATTATAGAAAAGGGGGTAAATATAATGGGGGACAAATCGATCAAGTCTTACTTGATTCCCTGAATGTTGGCCTACAATAGGTTTCCACACTTTTCTCTTTTTGGATGGAGCTTTTAACTCAAGGACAAGCTCTTTAGATGGATTCTTCTGAAAGGAAGACCTTGTACCCTCCAGATTTGTAGATCTAAAGAAAACTCTTCAAAATAGAGAAGAGTATATATAATAGGCACCGATCTTTAAACCTTGATATAACAGAGTCGCCACTAGAAGGAAGACTTCTAGACCAGACTAAACAAATCTACACACAACTGATAGAATGCAATCATTATAGACAATAAAGACAATTTCAAGAGTGTTGAAAAACTTCTCACAACACAAGGTGAACATTCCCAGTGGAGTCACCAAGAAAAGATGCAAAGATGTTAATGAACCGAAGATGAACAACTCAATGTAGTAAAATCAGAGAATGGAAGAAACGAAACACTTATAGCTCTCTGCAAGTATTCCTGGTATCATGGGTAACTAGAATGTCCCTGACAACGGCTCCAGAAAGAATGTGGGTGACGTTGACGCAACAAAAACAAGGATAATCAAATGAGTGTAAAGATATGTAAAAAGTTTTTAAAATAGAACAATAGCTCAAGCTTTCTGCAAGAGTCCTTGGCAACGCAAGTAACTTGGATTTCCTTACTAGCAACGACGCCAAAAAGGATGTTGGTTCCCAATTGTACACCTTTGTCGTTCGGCCTTGCACACTTGAAGAAGGTGGCAAGCAAAGATGGAAAACCCGCTTAGTGTGTTGTTGTAGCCGGCGAAGGGTTTAACATCATGACCAGATCGAGTGTAGAAAATGGAGACACCTACAAAGGGTATGGTCAATTCCCTGTTGCTTTTGGCTCTACCTGAACCAAGATGAGAGGACCTAAGGGGTAACTTGCTTACATGAAGGGATTTTGCAACTCAATCTTCATGGGGATTGTTGGCACAAGGGAATACAACTAAACTTGCTCAATCTACCCAACAAGGGTTATCACACAGAGTGAGTAATTGTTCTAGGCCAAATACAATGTAATAAAGACAGATATGGATATGATTGCAACTTCCATTCTAAAGAGTTTTCAACAATAGGGGGGTGAATAAGAGGTTGCAATGCTGATCTTTAACATGCAAAATGCAAACACATACTAAGTATACAATGTTTATGCGTTCGTAGGCAAACAACACTTCGGATATGCAGAGGACGTATTGTATGCAAGGTAAAACAGGGTATGACAAAAACTATCAGTTAATAGAGATTAAAAGTGGAGGGTTAACATATGAGCACAAAGAAGTTCAGACAAACTGCTACGTCGTCTTTACCAACAAATGTACCATAGACCTAACACAGATGAAACTGAAATCATGCATAGGTGATATCCTTCAAAAACTCCTAGTTGAATCCATGAGCCTAGGACTACCCTTAAAAGGGCTATCAACACCCTATTCCCAAATCTCAAAGCAGAAAGGATTTTATAATCTAGATGTACACTCTAAATGACCACCATAAAGATGAATACATCAGATCACCAATCAACTAAGCATGTAAAACATGGCATTATATTTCAGCAACAGAAAGAGAATAAAAACCACAAGCAAATTTCATTTATCACTTGAATTGGAAATGAGTACGTGTATTGAGCAAAATAACAAATCAACATAGTGCAAGAAAGTTTTGTAACAAGGGAGACATGTGTAATGCTCTCAAAGCTTGCCAATGATTTTACATAAGAAATCAATTTTGGCACCAGAAATTTCACACAGTGAGAACTCTCCGAGGCTATAGCTCTTGACTCAAAAATTTAATTGACCCTTGTAAAGGGACATACCCCCTTTTACTTATACAACTGAGCTAAGCCTAACATATTCCTAAAGATGCTCCAACTGGAAGATTCCTTCACGGGCCTGGAGTTTGCTAGACCTTGTAACAAACATGATTTCCTCGGATTATGCACATGCTCTTGTGATGATGGCAAAATTGATCATCCACTTCTGCAGAATATCTTCAGTTATCTATGTGGAGGCAGATCCTGCAAGAGACAAAACAAACCTTTGTCTTCTTGCATAACAAACAAAACGTCACTTTCGTATGTACATGATTACAAAAAACTACCTTGAAAGAGACATGCCATATCGGGCGAAGTACAATGGTTTCCTAGCGGGAAACAAGAGAAGGGAAGAGAAGGGAAAAGGGAAGTGAAAAGAAAGGAGAGGTGGCGCTAGCTCGGAAGAAACTGAAATATTCAATTAGGGTCCAGGATCGATCTGAATGATGGAATCCTTTACCAACCTGTTTTTGTATTTGATATATTCCTCGAACATGGAGGCAAGACTCCCTTGGTCTGGGCTTGCTTGGTATTTGAATTTGACTCTATATTCTTCAAGCTAGGGAGCAGTTCGCTAAAGCGTGGTTTGCTTCTGTCCAATGAGTTCCTTGAGTTGGTCACAGGGTTTCTCAAGTGACACTAATTGCTTTATCTTATTAACATCAAAAGACTCCTGTGGTGCATCAATGAGGTTCTTCAGAATAACGCACACTGCCTCCTCCCCTAAATCATCTGCACCATCAATGCTCACCATCTTTCTTATTGCGGCATCTATTTCTTTTGTCACAGTTTTGAGAGACTGTTCTTCTCCTTTTAGATCAAAGATGCCATCCTTGAGCATCATCAAAGGATGCTTGATTGCTATTTGATATTCCCTGGGCTTTTCATGATCATTTGGAGCAATGATCTTCTCCGCAATCAAAGTATTTGTGCTCATCTCACAGGTCTCTTCCGCCCTCTTTTGAGCTCTTTCCCACTTCTTGATGTCCGCCTCATAAATGAACATCTGGGTATCACACTCCCTTTTATTTTCCACTATGTCACTCAACCATTTAAATGCCAAGTGGATTATTTCTTCTGCTCTCGTGCCCAAGTCTTGTTGCCAATCTTCAGTTGCTTGTCCCCTGGTCTTCAAACCATCAATCCGGTGGTAGTCGAGTGATGCAAAGAAGAGATGGAGAGGCCCTAAAGCCATGCTGGTAGTTGGAGTTATTGCCTTAGGCTCACTTAGTAACTTTTGCAAGTACTGGATCATAGCCTAGTTTTCTGCCTTCAACTCCTCCATGGTGGCCTTGTCCTTATCCATTCTGTGGGCCACCATGCTAGCCAAAACCTGCGAGCTATGTTTTAGCTCATTTCTTGATGGCTCCCCCAAACTGTAGCTGTAAACTGTGTAACTTTCAAAGGGGAGCATCTTTCTTCAATGTGTCAGGTGCAGGGATAGCTATCTCTACATTCCTTTCTCTGGTGGTGGTGAAGGTGGTTCTGGAAAATGTTTTGGATTTTTTAGGGGGCTTAACCTTACGCGCCTAAGTGATCTTCATTATGTTGATCTCCCCTATTTTGCTCATGATGTCCTTTTTCTTCTTGACCTACTCTTCGACCCATAGGAGGGTCTGGTCTGGAATTCCATTGAAGTGGTAGATATTGTTGAAGGCCTCGAGATAGTGAAGGGTGGTGTCATCAGAGTGCTAGACATAGGGAGCGCCATGGGTTTCGGTTGTGGGCTCAACACAATGTTGGGTGAATATTTTGTCGACCAGCTAACTGGTGAGCAAAATAATTCTAATCACCATAGCATAGGGAGATTGGTCGTCCAGAGTTGCAGGTTTACCACATCCAAAGGGGACAAATCTCTCCTCTCATCAAGGGGAGGTTCTCTATAAATATACAGGAGGCTATATACTATATATATAAACAGAAAGTAAGACAGGGGTAGGACAAACCATCCATCTCTCTTTTTTCAGAGATGATGCTAACAAACAGAGGAGAAATCTTGGGTGATGGGGAAGGTACCTCTTTTCTTTCAGAAGTAATTTTCAGCCAAGAGCTGGATCCCTTCCTGGATAGTAAAAATCTTGGTGAAATGACATAAGACACTTCTCTTCTTTCAGAAGTGCTATTCAACAAACAACATGAATCTTTCTGGTAGTGAAAGTAACTGGTAACAAGGTATAGAGTAACCAACAATCTAAGATGTAGCACAAAGTCTCCACCTTGAATGCCCAAGAGTGAAATACGAAAAACAATGGGGGCACAAAGTCGTCCCAAGGTCCTTTACACAAGAAAAGAAAAGACAAACACACTAAAGGCAATTGTGGGGGCGCAAAGTCTCTCCACAATTGGCTTCAGGACACCTTCTTGATCACTTCCACTAGTTCTGCTTGTTAAGTTAAATGGACAAGAATGCTTCTAGGAAAGACATACGAACAATTCCCTAAATAACACAAGCTATTCCAGCACAAAGTTTGAAAGGCCACTTGCTTTTTCATTCAAATAAAGTAATATGATAAACAATTTGAGCACAAAGTCTCAGTAATGTCTTTCAATCTGGGTAGAGTTTTGCTTCTGGTAATGGAAGATCTCCCTTGCACAAAATAAGAGATTACAATATATAGAGGTCAAGAGAGGCTTGGCACATTGTTCCATGGAATGGCCCACGCTGTGCATTCAATGCCTTGAATGCATTTTCAGTTTTGTCAAAGGGGCATGATGGAACATAGGCGGCCGCCTTAACTGTTGCGTGTTGATTCATCTCAACTATCCTCTTTTGGGTCTGGATCACCTGGTCAGTTTCCTCTGATGTCTGCGCAGTTGTTCATTTTGTCTTCACTGCAAAGGAGACAAACAGGCTGCGCCTTCAATGTTTAAACGCTCGAGAAACCTACCTCAATGTTTAAGGGCTCAAGAAGTCTGCCTTGCGGACTGTCTACCTACCGAAATTAACTCCTGCATAGCTATTTCGGCCTCTCCCCCTTTCTGATAAGATTTGATTCTCCCTATCGGCGGTCCTTCCTTTCGCCCTACAGGTCTTTGAATGCATTTTGGGTCTCGCGCTTAAGCCTGCAAAGATCAACAGCGACTTCATTGCCATAAATTTGGCGTCGTTGGGTCTGCGCGTCGTTTGAAAGCCAATGGCTAGTTGGTTGTCCTGAATTTGACGGGTGTGGGGCCCGTCATCCTCTACAATTTCCTCGTGCTTTGGCCACTTGAGACTTGGTGCTTTCCGCATATGAAACAGGTGAAGACACATGGCGGCGTCCGCTTAACTTATAGAAGCTTTAGGTACTTTTGAGAGTCCTGCGGAAGGTGACACGTGGCGGCTTCCGCTGTGCTCTAAGTGCCTTTTGAAACACTTGGGACTCATTTTGGATTCACGCGGAAGATGACACATGGCGGCTTCCACCGAGCTTTAGCAACACTATAGAGATCAAAGGGACTCATTCGGATTCTCTCGGATGATGACACGTGGCGCGTTCCGCTTGTTTCTGCGACTTTGAGACTTCGACAGAACCTGCGCAAAATGAAAAACCTGCGCGTTGAACCTCGAAACTATTGAACCTTGAAGCTTCGGATGGAGACACTTGGAGGCTTCCGACAAGCTTCAGCAAGGACAGGGGGCGTCTTCCATTGCGATTAGAAACAAAGTGCAATGGGGCTCGGCAGACAACACGTGGCGGCTTCCGCTTGACTTATTCTTTTCGGGGCGCTCCTTTGAACCATTTTGATTGAACCAATGGCGTTGAACCTTTGAACCGTGAAGCGGTTGGACTCGATGAACTTGACAAAGCGCTTGACTCTTTGAAGCATGTCGACGACGTTGAACCTTGAACCCGTTGAACCGTTGAACCAAAGTGGTTCAAGGTTCAACGGTTCAATCTTTGCTTAGAAGCTTGCCAATGAACCTCTTTTCAATTGAACCAAAGCGTTGAACCAATCCCGAAAAAGCCTAAGTGCTAGAAACTTGTTCCTTCTGATTGAACTCGCCCGAAGAAGCCATTGAACCCATTGAACCTTTTAGTCCCTTTACTGAAAGAGCTTGGAAAATGAGGAATTTGAAAACTCAGAACAAATTTTAAAAAGGGAAGAGACAATTTTGGGTCTTGCAGAGCCAAAATAGTTCATATGTTGTCTCAAAAATGAGTGACATTTTTGAGGAACAACTGCTGGCTCTTGTTGGGAAACTTGCTTCAATTGAGAACTCGGAACAGTTGAAGGGAGTAGAAACCAGAATCTCTAGTGCCTTGAAGTGTACCATTGGTCTACAGAGTCATGCCACCCAAAAAGAAAGGCTCCAAAAAATGAAAATGAGCAACACAAAGCAGAAACAAAAACTATACAAATATACATATGTACAGGGGAACTTATTTGGTACTTCAAGAATTGAAGTATTTCAGATGCTGCTCCTTGAAGGCAGAGAAAAGAGTGTCTAAACCAGCGAAAAACCATTTTGTCCCCAAAATCGGTGACGGGCGAATGGACCTCTCCACCATGAATCCAATCTTCTGTACCTTCCTCTTAGTTCTCTCCTCTTGCTGCCCCTTAACAAGACTCGATCTCTGCAACGAACCTTTGCTCTCTTGCCAGGGAGTTTCTTTGCCCGATGTTGGCGTGCAACAGTATAGTCCACTACTACAGCTTGTTGTTCTGCTGGTTCAGTCCAACACATGTTTTGATCTTCTTCCTCAGACCCTTGACAAACCACCGGCTCGGCATCTCCTTTGGTGTGAAGGGGTTTGACATCTTCATCCTGAGCAGCCTTCAACCCGAGTAACAGAGGTTCGTACTCGGCAGTGTTGTTGGTGTTGCTGAATTCGAATTCAGTCATTTGAATTTCAATTTTTTTTACATGATCGATTATGTCAAATCACTAAAATGGACTAGGAAGAGAGGATGGGAGCTCATCCTTTTGGTTTTTGGGAGGGGGAGTAGGATTGGTCTGCGAATTTGAAGTAAAAGGTGCAGAAATGTTTGGGGCACTTACTTCTTTAGCAACCACCGGGTCATTTCGCTGGAAAGGTAGAGTGGCTTCACGCTTAGCAATTGAAATTGCTGGTTGAGGTTGCTCCTCTGCCTTTTCCTTATCAGCTTGCTGGGCTGACTGATTCTTGGACCCGATGAACACTGCGCATGATCCCCCGACTGCTTCACCTTCACTTCTAGGTTCATCCTGGTAATTCAGGAAACCAATGCGGGAGTCGCCAGCGGACTCTTCTTGATCCTTTGTGAAGAGATCAACATCATTTTCTTGCTCAAACTCAGGTTGGAAAGAGAAATCATGTTCTGTTTCCAAATATCCAACTGTTGAGTTGGCTGGAGGTGCTTCAATGGCAAGGTTCCTCTGTGGGGGAGGAAGACGATTGGGTTGCCCTTGACTCCTGGCAGTATTGCCTTGGTAAGACTGATCAGGGAAAGTCCTCCTTGGTGCATCCCTGCATGAAGGATTAGACATACCTTGGTCTATTAGTCTTCTGAGAGCTAACAATTCATTTGTTAGCTTCTGCACCATTTGATCCGTGGTCACTGTAGATGAATTCTCAGAAGATGAAGATTTTCCTCTGTTAGGATCTCTCATCTTTCCTGCCAAGATAAGGTCATCTTCTAACTCAGTAGCCAAATCTTGAGCAGCAGCAAGGTCTATGTGTCTAGCCCGTCTCAGCAAAAAACTCACTTCAGGTAGTTGTGAGTTGACGAAGAAACACTTGAGATTCTCAGGGGTCGGCTGGGCGATCATGGGAATCCTGTTCCTCAGCGTGTTGAACTTGGCAATGAAGTCCCTCATAGGTTCATGGGGCTCCTTCTTCATCTGTGTGAGTTGGGCTAGCAAGGCGTGTGCATCTTCTGCAGGCTTGAACCTTGCTTCGAACTTGGCCTTGAGAGTATTCCAGTCAGTCACAGTCCCAGCTTGCAGATTGTAGAACTAGTCTGCAGCAGCTCCTTGTAGTGTCTCCATGAAAAGCCTGATTGCTACGTCTTCAAATTCCACTCCTATCACGCCACAAGTTATGCTGAAAGCTGTGATGTGTTTATCAGGATGAACTCAAGCTATGCTGAAAGCTGCGATGTGTTCATCAGGATGAACTCTCCCATCACCAAAGAATTTGGAGAAATTCTTCCCTGAACTGCGTGGAAGCTCATGTAAGGGTGGAGTAAGATTGAGTGGGCCAAAAGAGTTACTCCATGGGCCTTGAATTGCCATGATGGGATTATAAAAAAGGGGGATAACAAATCTGGGCGGCGTGTGTATGGGCAACGCTCTACTGACAACAGAAAAGGAAACTCTGCCTTGTGTTGGTGACCCGGTGTTGGTAGGAGGAAGACTCCTAGTTCGTTGAAGGTGAGGTTGTGAAGGAAACAACTCAAAATTGCTCTGTTGTACCAACTCAAAAACAGGGTCAACAACACATTGGGTTCTCTGGGTTCTTGTATAACGCGGAGTTGCCAGATTGTAGAACAAAAATGAAAAAGAATTGGCCCTGCTTCAGCTTAAAGCTTGAGGCTTCAAACTGCGCATTCTTTTTCTAAAGCTCTGGGTTTGTAGACCAGATAATATAATGGAGATGGAGGAAGATGGTAAGGCTATAAATGGATAATGGGTAAGACCCAAATAGGAGTCGCCAGACTCTATAATGGATAAGGGTAGGGACTGCTTCAATCTGAAACTTGAGGCTTCAGACTGCACGTTCATCCCCAGCGGAGTCACCAAAAACTGTTGGGTGAATATTTTGTCGACCAGCTAACTGGTGAGCAAAATAGTTCTAATCACCACAACGTAGGGAGATTGGTCGTCCGAAGTTGCAAGTTTACCACATCCAAAGGGGACAAATCTCTCCTCTCATCAAGGGGAGGTTCCCTATAAATATACAGGAGGCTATTTACTATATATATATATAAGCAGAAAGTAAGACACAGGGGTAGGACAAACCATCCATCTCTCTTTTTTCAGAGATGATGCTAACAAACAGAGGAGAAATCCTTGGTGATGGGGAAGATACTTCTCTTCTTTCAGAAGTAACTTTCAGCCAAGAGCCAAATCCCTTCCTGGATAGTAGAAATTTGGTGAAATGACAGAAAGCACTTCTCTTCTTTCAGAAGTGTTCAACAAACAGCAGGAATCTTTCTCATAGTGAAAGTAACTGGTAACAAGGTACAGAGTAACCAGCAATCTAAGATGTAGCACAAAGTCTCCACCTTGAATGCCCAAGAGTGAAATACGAAGAACAATGGGGGCACAAAGTCGTCCCAAGGTCCTTTACACAGGAAAAGAAAAGACAAACACACTAAAGGCAATTGTGGGGGCACAAAGTCTCTCCACAATTGGCTTTAGGACACCTTCTTGATCACTTCCACTAGTCCTGCTTGTTAAGTTAAATGGACAAGAATGCTTCTAGGAAACAGACATACGAACAATTCCCTAAATAACACAAGCTATTCCAGCACAAAGTTTAAAAGGCCACTTGCTTTTTCATTCAAATAAAGTAATATGATAAACAATCTGAGCTCAAAGTCTCAGTAATGCCTTTCAATTTGGGCAGAATTTTGCTTTTGGTAACGGAAGATCTCCCTTGCACAAAATAAGAGTTTACAATATATAGAGGTCAAGAGAGGCTTGACATATTGTTCCATGCAATGGCCCATGCTGTGCATTCAATGCCTTGATTGCATTTTCAGTTTTGTCAAAGGGGCATGATGGAACAGAGGCGGCCGCCTTAACTGTTGCGTGTTGATTCATCTCAACTGTCCTCTTTTGGGTCTGGATCACCTAGTCAGTTTCTTGATGTCTGCGCAGTTCATTTTGCCTTTACTGCAAAGGAGACAAACAGGCTGCGCCTTCAATGTTTAAAGGCTCGAGAAACCTACCTCAATGTTTAAGGGCTCAAGAAGTCTGCCTTGCGGACTGTCTACCTACCGGAATTAACTCCTGCGTAGCTATTTCGGCCTCTCCCCCTTTCTGATAAGATTTGATTCTCCCTATCGGCGGTCCTTCCTTTCGCCGTGCAGGGCTTTGAATGCATTTTGGGTCTCGCGCTTAAGCCTGCAAAGATCAACAGCTACTTCATTGCCATAAATTTGGCGTCCTCGGGTCTGCACTTCGTTTGAAATCCAACGACTAGTTGGTTGTCCTAAATTTGACGGGTGTGGGGCCCGTCATCCTCCTCTACAATTTCCTCATGCTTTGGCCATGTGACACTTGGCGCTTTTCGCATATGAAACAGGCGAGGACACGTGGCGGCGTCCGCTTAACTTATAGAAGCTTTAGGTACTTTTGAGAGTCCTATGGAAGGTGACACGTGGCAGCTTCCGCTGCGCTCTAGGTGCCTTTTGAAACACTTGGGACTCATTTTGGACTCACGTGGAAGATGACACGTGGCGGCTTCCGCCGAGCTTTAGCAACATTGTAGAGATCAAAGGGACTCATTCGGATTCTCTCGGACGATGACACGTGGCGCGTTCCGCTTGTTTCTGCGACTTTGAGACTTAGACAGAACCCGCGCAAAATGAAAAACCTCCGCGTTGAACCTCGGAACTGTTGAACCTTGAAGCTTCAGATGGAGACACTTGGAGGCTTCCGACAAGCTTCAGCAAGGATAGGGGGCGTCTTCCGTTGCGATTAGAAACAAAGTGCAATGGGGCTCAGCAGATGACACGTGGCAGCTTACGCTTGACTTATTCTTTTCGGGGCGCTCCTTTGACCCATTTTGATTGAACCAACCGCGTTGAACCGTTGAACCAAAGTGGTTCAAGGTTCAACAGTTCAATCTTTGCTTAGAAGCTTGCCGATGAACCCCTTTTCGGTTGAACCAAAGCGTTGAACCAATCCCGAAAAAGCCTAAGTGCTAGAAACTTGTTCCTTCTGATTGAACTCGCCCGAAGAAACCATTGAACCCGTTGAACCTTTTAGTCCCTTTACTGAAAGAGCTTGGAAAATGAGGAATTTGAAAGCTCATAACAAAATTTAAAAAGGGAAGAGACAATTTTGGGTCTTGCAGGGCCAAAATAGTATGTTGTCCCAAAAATGAGTGACATTTTTGAGGAACAACAAACAAAATGTTCAATCTCTTCATCGCTGTCTCGATTCTTGCCACCCTTATCCGCTCCATGCTCCTTTTCCAAGCTTGACTCCATCTGCTCCGAAACATCAAACTCTGACCCGGGTTGATGGGATTCCTTGAGCAATTTCTCAATCGAATTTCCCTATTCTATTGATTGGCTGGAAGGCTGCGTGGCTGCTTCACCTTCTTTATTTGCTTGGGCCTCAAGCATGGATGAGGCTATGGTGACATCCTTGCTGCCTTCAGGCAACTCTTCACCAGTGACGGCCTCAGGAACTTTATTATGAGTTGGGTCATGGACCCTGATGCAAGGGAGAAGACTTCATGGTTCTTCAATCGAAGTGACATCTCTTGAAGTACCCTCCTCAGCATCCTTATTGGAATCATCCAATTCCTTATATGATTCTGTATGGGTGGGGGTACCCATTTGCAATTTTGCTCCCCCACCTTCCTCTGCACTCGCCCTCTCCTCCGGTGCTGGACTTGACACCTTTGGAGGGGAAGGGACATCTTGTGGTACCTCTAGAGCCGCTTGCAAGCCCTTTTGGTCAATCGCCACCTCAGAATCGGTGGCGACTTGAATGCTCTGCTTTGGCTCTTCTTTGGCGTTATCATCAGATTTATTTAACTCTTCAGCTCCACCCTGATCACCTTGGCCTAGTGGCTAGGCGATGACATTACCAACGAATGTCTCTGTATTCGATGACATGGTTTCCTTTTATTGAGGGGCTTGAGCTTGCATGGCCGCCTCAATTCCACTCTGCACTACATCATCAAAAGACAAAGGATCATTTGAGGTTAGAATATCTTCCTCATTACCTTTGCTCTCCACTCCTGAGGGACCCTCTTCTGCAAATAAGCCCATTGTTGGGGCCTTTATTGGTGTCTGGGGTCTTTCCCTTGGAGTTCTTTGCCTTGTCCTTACTTGCGGAGGAGTGAAAGCACGCTACTTCTTCATCACCTCGGCAATAGGCCTACCTTCATCTGAGTCTTCATCGTTGCTCATATCCCTCAACTTCTAGGCATATGAGGACTGGTCTTCTCTCCTCTTCAGAGGGAGTTCCTTGGACGGTAGGTCCTTAAACGCAACCTCCTTCCTCGCATGAAATCCATTTGGAGGTTGCAGAGCCTTCTTAAGTCTTTTTTGTTTGGGCTGCTTCCTTCATCCTCACCTCCTCTCTTTCTTGAATATATCTTTGGGGGAGGGGCAGCTGTTGCTTGTTGTGTTGGTGGAGTAGGTGGAGCTGTAGCTAGATTGGCCATGGGGATGGCTGGCCTTGTTTGGGCTCCTTCTCCTGAAATGGATATGGGGGTGGCACTGGCCAACGTGACCTCCCCCATAATAATTTTATCCCAGTTTTTCGCCAAGCTTGTTATCTTCAAGAAAGACAACCCAGCCTTAGACTGCGTTGTTGTTATTGACTCCACATCAACGGGCTTGGTGAAATCAACATCACTAAGTTTGTGCTTGCCCTTACCTTTCACTACTGGTGGTGGAGCCGCAGGATCACTACAGTATTCTGGAAGGAAGCCTCTCAGCTCCTTAACTTGCCGGAGCTCCTAGAGGGCAGGAGTGTCATAAGCCCCAAGATCAACCCGATGTTCCTTCAGCCACCTGAAGGTTCTTCTCATAATTGGAAATGGTCTCCAGGGGATGGAATCATTTTCTTGAACATTAAAATCTGCTTTTGAGATGGGCTGGGCTTCAATATTTGTTGTATTATACACTGAAGACAGTGTCATCTTGTCATCCACCATGTCCTTGGGGATGAGAGCGATATTGTAGGCAATAACCCCCTGCACTGTCAGCCTCATATACTCTAATTTATTGACATCCTCCTCAGTGGTGTAGTCGGACCAGATGTCTTAATGTGATTGATGTAATATCGCATTAGTCGCCATATTCACCAGCGATCTGATGTTGTAATTGGGCCTGGGCGGCATCTTATCAATTGCATACTGGCCCATTTCTTGTTCCAAACCTTTCATTTTAGCAACCGAAGGGCATGAATAGTATCCTATCACAACTGGAAATTTGAAAGGATTATTTATCTTTTTGGCCATTATCATCTCGTGCAGAGGCACCATCTGCCACTTAGCTCCATTACTGCCAATTTATCATCCAGGTACTTTGGCAATTTGTGCGGGCACCCTGAGTAACCACTAACCTTGATATATATGAATGTTTTGAATTGAATGTAAGAGGAGCCATATTTTTCAATTATCTCCTTGGCCGCCCTGGTATTTTGTTGTGGCTTCTCAAAGGAAAGAAGACACTCATCATAATGTTGAAGAAGCAATTATACACCCTGCAAAAGTTCTTGAAACCATCCATGGTGATTTTTGGGTATATCTCATAAATTCTTATTCCATTGGGGTTCCTGGTGAGCCCCTAGAATGTTCTGTTATGCACTAGACTGTACATTAAATAAGAGGACATGTGGAATGTACTTGCAAATGCCTCTTTTGAAAGAATTGCAATTTGGAGCTGCATCATCTGCCTGTGTAGATTGTCACTGAGGATAGTGGCCTAGTCGAGCTTCTTCTGCTTTTCCAATACATATATTAGGATCAGGGACATCCATGGCTCAAATTTTTCCGTGGTGGGCATCACGTAAACCCTAGTGGCCATGGCAATGACATACTAGGGCAATTCATTAAATTCGGCCAGCTTCAAACTCTTGGACATCTTGGAGACTTTGTATTTTATTGGCCAGCCAACAAGAGTTGACAATGTCCCAAATTGCCTTATCATTCTTTTCTGCATACTCCTGGCATTCCTCTAAGGAGAGTGGAATGCTTTCTGGTTGGGGAGGAATTCCGAGCATGGTGTTGAGGGCCATAGGGGTGAAAGAACAGACAACCGAATGACTACCGTTGATGACGGTCTTGGTTTCTGGTTGGTATGCCTGATCACGTGCAATAATCAGTTCTGGGTATGGGACAACCAAGGGGAATGTTGTTGCAGGGGTGATGTAGCTCATACCAACATTAGCTACTACTTAGGGGGGTCTGGGTGTTGCAAGACATTTAAAAGGGCCGCGAAATCTAACCCCATAACATCTATATCCTTAATCCCATCCAAGACAGAGACAATGATGCCTTTCACAGAAGTCAAGGATGCCGCCAATTCTACCCTAGCTTTCTAGTGCAATACTTCAACTTTTGATGAACTCTTCACTCAAACAACCCTTGCAATACCTCTCAACTCCTCTGAAAGATCACAACACAAGGTGCTGAAAGAACACTCACCGTTAATCTAGAGGGTGGCACACAATAGAAGCTTAAAAACCATGAAGATATCGCCGTAATCACGTTCTTGTGCTACACTTAGCTAGGGCGCACAAATAACTCAAAGGCACAAATGGAGGCTCTGAATGCAAAGGGTGGATGCAAATGAAAACAAATGGCTTAGTTATAATCCTTTGCATTTCGAAATCAGGGTTGCCATTAATGCTTCCAAGCTTGGTGGCTATTTGCCGACTACCCTCGTGAATTACTTAAGCTTCATTCGAAAAAGAGAGGGAAAGTGCAAATGTTTGTTTTATGCCGAGCGATCTGCCTTGCAAGACATGAAGCCATACAAGTGGAGAATACGTCATGGTAACCTTTTCGGGCCTGCAGGGACTTTTGCTCTTTTTTACTCTTCATTTCCCTTTGGTGCAAAGGAGCAATATGCCTCGAGCTCCTCATGGGATGTAGGAACGCTATGTGTTATTATTCAACTTTAAAATCCGGGTGTTCAAGCTTTCAGGGACCTTTTGAATCTTGCCCATCAAAAGGTAAGTGGGACAATTTTCAAAAAGGGTCCGATACCTAAAAGACCCTGAGGCGTTGCCATGTGGCATCACTTTCTTTGCAACTTTGGATACTCGGGCCCTGGAGGCTTTTTGCACCTTGCCCACTCAAAGATAAGTGGGGCAATCTTCAAAAAGGGCCCGAAGCCTATAAACCCTCGAGAACCCACCACATGTCCAACCCTAGATGTAAGCTCGGACTCTCGGTCACTTTTAACCTTCGTACTACCTTTCCTTAAACGAGGAAGGGTGCTAGATCCTCCCGACTCCCGACAATACTCATAGGAGTCCCGTGAGACAGACACGTGTCCTTCACTCGGTTCATCGAGCAATTCCTCACCTTAGTCATCAAAAAATGTTGAAGGTGCAATTCGGCAATTTCATTCGGGGCCTAGAATTTCTTCTTCGAATATGAGGCAGTGAATTTCCATCTTCCATCTTCTCACTGTGAATTGTTCCGCTATGAAACGTTCGGTCGAACCCTGCCATTCCTTTGGAATCATTGACAGTGTCTTCAATCTTCAGAAAGTGCCCTTTGAACCTTTTGCTGCGGACAAAAAGTTTGAAAACACTAATGACCCAAATGGTACGGAATTCTTTTGGGACTTTTGGAGTGGGCAAAATGTTCGACGAAAATATGTCTTCGAGGCTTTTGTCCAAGACAATTCCCGAAGATTTATTTCCATTAGTGATTGTGTTCGTGCCAAAAGGCTCGAAAGGTTGAAGGGATAGAACGTTTTCACTTGGCAAAAACAATACAAAAGACTTGGCAAATTACAAACATGAACTTCGACCTTCTGAAAGAATATATAGAAATAGGACTGGGGTTAGTGACTTCGGCGTTTTACTGACAAGGGCTCAATTGCTCTAGTACAATTTTGGGCATTAACAGGATGTACTGCATAACCCAAGCCTTTAGGGCTCTACATACATCCTTGAGGGACTAAAGAGTCCTTACATCAGCTTTGTCTCTTTCCATCCCTGTCAGGCAGGTGTCCAACCATTAATCTTAGTAGCCTTGGCGCTCATCGTATCCCCCATGTTCAACAAAAGTTTCTGATTTGATGCTTTGGCCCCAAGGAGAGATTTTATGAAACTCGTAATGGTGGAGATATCAGCGTCTCAATCAGGGAGACCCCTTTCTTCAGCGCCTTCTCTGAAGCATGGGGGGCAAAAACAACAAGGCTACCCATTGGAAGTCCTTGTAAAAGACTTGCAAAAAATCAAATAAATTTTTCCCAAGGGGAGAATGAAAGATCCCTGATGGATCTCTTTGCTGAAATGAAGTATTTGTTTTTGTGATTTTATTTGTTTTCTGATTTTTATCAATTTTTTGTGTTCTTTTAGACTAGAGAGGAGATGCAGAAGGGGTTTCAGTTTTCTTGAAATGTGTATTTGCCAAGATAGCAAATAGATATACATGCAATTGCGATCTCATATAAAAATGAACTAAAATTAACAATTAAATGATAGAAAAGCACCCACTAAGAATTTGAAGTACATACCAATCAGATCTGTAATTTATATTTATTGTATAGCCTATTTTGCAACGCCACTTGCATACAAAGATGGTATTGGCCTAGGAGAGGTTATGCATGCAACTGGAATGGAAGGATATGTAGAATAATGCTGATTTAGTACTGTTGCAAGCTTATAACTGTCATAGAATGTCCAAGAATCTGTCCAATGATGCACAAAAGAAGACCTAGGCTAGGCCTCCCACAAACACGAACTGGGTTGTCGTCCAATTCACCAAAATCCCTGAGAGTTTCCGTTCCCAAGAGATTATATGCTGTTGTCCTCTTCCTCAGAGTTCAGATCTGTAATGAAGCTTCAAAAATATGCAAAAGATGCCTCCAAATGAACTTCCAACGCACTTTATTCTTTTTCCAAGATGGGAGTCCACTTTTAGGTTTAGGGTAGCATCAAAAGGGAATCTTTTAATGATTCTTTTCTTTATTTAAAGTCTTCCAAGTTGGGCGCCCAAGTTGAGGGTCCAACTTCTCATTAATAAAGTGTCCGTCTTTTAACACAACATGTGTTAACTAGGAAGGGGTCCATTTATTAAATTTTATTACAAAGTGATATTATTAATCACTTTAATTTATTTTTATTAAATATTAAAGGCGCACTTTAATATTCAATATTTATTCCAAGTCAATCACTTGGCCAATCTGAACTGAAAACTACTGGAGCCCGTGCCATTGGTGATGCCACCACATGGCAGGTTAACTGACAGTGCCTCCCTAAATTTTAGGAATACCTCGTAAAAAATAGAAATTGTGACCAAAACTCCCAAAATGCTCTTGGAGGTCCCCTAATGCCTCTTGGTCAACTCTCGGTCAAACCCTAAAAAATAGGAACCCTTTCTAAAAAATAGGAAAACTCCCAAAATGCTCCTGGAGGTCCCCTGATGCCTCCTGGTCGACTCTCGGTCAAACCCTAAAAAAATAGGAACCCTTCCTAAAAAATAGGAAACTGATGCAAACTGTCTGGAAAGAACTGTAAAGCTTCCTACCAAGCTCCACTGCCTCTGGATAGGTCCCCTAACCACTCCGCTGACCTACGGGAACCCAAATGATAGGCCAACTCTCAAGTCTCTACTAGACAGAGCTAAAGAGGGGACATGACAGTGCTCCCCTCTCGGAGATGCTTGCCCACAAGCAACTGCAAGGCCGGATGCTGTAAAATGGACTCTTCCTCCCAGGTTTGCCTTCATAGATGTCATCATAGGCTGCTGTCTCAAGGTGTGTACCATACTGAAAACTATCCTCAAAGGCTGTCATAGCTTCTACCTCATGGCTGCCAGCTGTACAAAAGAGTAACCTGATGTCTATAGATGTAAAATCAGTCCTTGCTTTAGAGAACTCAAGTCCTGAAACTAGAACAGCATTGTGTATACCCAAAGAATCATCTTCATCAGGATATGATGTCAAAACACAAGTATACTCCTTCAAATCTGAATCACGGATCCATCTCTCCACGTCATCCTTTGTTGGTCCATAGGATGTATGCACAATCTTTTCTTCTACAAATCTCTCATCAAGTGTTTGCGACTCTAATTGCTCCTCGTGCTTGATCATCGTAAGAGGCTTATCCCTCAAATCTTGAGTGTCAACAATGGAAGACTTCTTACCATTATCATCCTCATGCCACTCGTCTATCTCATGATCATGTGAAGACAAAGGACTGCTGTTCGTACTCAGAAAATCAGATCCGTGATCATACCTTTTTGAGGTGTCTTCATTGTCCTTTCTTGCATCTTCTTCAATGGTAGGTCGCTCATCCATAAATGCTGGTCTAAGAGGTGTATCTAGCTGAAAGTCACATGTCCCTCTAACTACATTAGCTGTCCCAAAGCTGATCTATACCTCCCTCTCTTTAGCTGCTATGTCCTTCGGTGCATTCTTATCCATAACTTCTAACCAACTCCATAGTGTAATGCCCATGATAAACCATACATTATCAACCTGTAGAATCTTCTTACTAGGCAATTCCTTTGTTTCTATAATCAGCTCTTCAATAAAATGTCTCTCATATAACTTCAACATGTGTTTCCCAAATGTGATCATGTGTATGGAATCAGAGACCTTTTGCTCTGCATGTTCAATACTCTCACTTTGTTCTAGGCTCATGCTCTGCTGCTCTCCATTCAAATCAAGGGAATTCAAATCAACCATTCTATTCATGACCTCCTGTTTTACTTGAGCTTCAATATCTATTGTCATAGATTCAAGCCATTTATGCTCCTCCTCAATTAGATTAAGAATATCACTTCTCTTCTGAACTTGGAAAATACGGAGAAGGTTAAGCTCATTCTTTATGGTATTTTCTGAATGTTTCAGCTTTGCTTCAAGAGTGTTCACGATCTGCACTGAATGATCTTTGGAAGCATATGTCTCTTCTAGCTGCTTATGTAGTTTTTTAATAAAATCTCCAGAATCTGTTAACTTCTCTTGCATAGCAACCATCTGAGAGCGATAATCCTCAGTTTCACTGAAACTCCACGTGTGCAGGGACCTGTAGAAGACATGCTGCCTTATCTTCATCAGGTTCCCTCTCTAGTACCCCAATGGTTCCTCATCGAATTTGATAGAACTTTTCAACAACCTGTTCCAACTTTGCAATTTCTGCTTTTGACTCGCCCAAATTACACTGCAGTTCACTGCAAAGTTTTGTTTCCTCTAAATGATCTGCTGTAATTTCTTCTATCCTGTTTTAAAGTTCGTTTATTTTATCAGACATGGCCTTTTCTTTCTGATGAGCCCTCTCAACCTCCATTAGAGCACGATCCCTTTCAATGGTAGCTCCATAGATATCAGGCGCATCTTCTTCATTTTCTGAATGTCCATCATTTTCTATGCTATGATGTACAAAATCAGATTGTTTGTAGCTTGTTTTCTCAACCATTACCTCATGTGCCTCTATTTCCATGTCATGCTGTCCCACATTCCCACACAACCTGCATTGTTTCTCTGTCTATCTAACTTGCAGACCTGAATCTTCTTCTATTGCATTAACCAGAGTGGAAACCACTGTAAAAGTAAATAGTACCGCAGTTTTCCAAAGTTCAGTCACCGGTATGCCAAAAAATTTGGAAAGTTGAAGAGCATCATCCACAGCCTCTACAGTCCCAATCTCAAACCCTCTATCCGAAGGTACACCAGGAGGTATGTCACCAAATAGTCGGCCATGCCGATCCATCACCGACTGTATGTCAACATGAATTGCTCTACCATCCTAAGGAGTAGGTGTCTTGGATTTCACAAAACGTGTGGCCCAGATCACATCATCATGTCTAATAATAGACTCCATCCTGCGAGAAGATACCTCCTTAGGCCCACCGTCAGATGCTGCCCTCAAGATCACCTTCTTTCCACCAGATAGGAACTATAACTGCATGCGGTGGTGATCAATAATATATCTCCCAATACCCTGTAACCACTGCATACCCAAAATAACATCATAATCTGCTAAGGGTAGGATATAAAAGTTATCCGTCAAGGTAAAATCCCCATCTGAATGTTGAGCTGTGAGGTCCTCCTAGTACAACCCAACACTGCACCATCTGTAACCTTAACTCCAAAACCCTCGAACACCTCAGACCGTAATCCACGCCTCTCAACCAACTTCTGATCAATAAAATTGTGCGTGGCACCTATGTCAACTAAGCTCATGACTCGCTGTCCCTGTAATGTACCTTTCAACCGAAAGGCATGGAACCTGGGATAACTAGATAGTGTAGCCATAGTCACTTTGGCTGCCGCCAATGAATCGGGAATATCTATCTCTAGCTGGGGTCGCTCCTGAATAACCTCCTCAGGGCTGTCCTTAGTGTCGGTGTCTAGTATCTCTTCATCCCCAAGCTCGGATGTGACCTCAATCAAGTGAATCTTGCCCTTACCCATACAACGGTGTCTGGGCTCCCAAGGCTCCTTGCAGGAAAAGCATAATTTCTTCCTCCTCAAATCATTCCGTGACACCTGATCCATCCTAGGAGGTCTAGCTGACTGTCCATCTCTAAACTGTGAAGTATTGGCCTTCTGAATAGGCCGTGATTCCCTGAATGGCCTCTTATCTCACTGATAAGTGTGAGTGGTGTCCAATCTCAATGTCACATCAATGGCATCCTTAAGAGTGGCCGGCTGGAAGGCACATACCAATCCCTTAAGCCTATCCTGCAATCCCTCAATGAATAACATCACGCTACGCCTCTAGGGCATATCAAGTATCATAACTGCAATACGCTGGAACTCATTAACATATGCTTCTACCTGTCCAGTCTGTCTAAGATGTGCCAACTCCCTATAGTAGAGTTCGGTGTCCTTACGGTCAAATCGGGTAATGAGTCGTTCAGTGAACTCTGCATAGGAATGAATTAAGGCATGATCCTGGGTGACCAATTCATGATGCCACCAATCGTAGGCAACCCCATCTAAATGTAAGACAACAAACTGGATAGCCTCACACTCAGGCATGGGTCTCAAGGATAAATATATGCCCAGCTTGTGCACCCAAGCACGTGCACTCGTACTACCCGTACCATCATATGTAGCCAACGTGATCTTTCCAGTAGCTCTACTGAGGTCATAGTTCTGCTGCTGAGGTCTAGTGCCTCGGTCTCCTCTGAACTTGGCAGAATTTCTATGCTGTGCACAATATTGTGGAAAAGGAAAGACATCCCTGACCTCGGGGGGTAGGGCTCTCCACTCAGCTGTCGCTGCCATGACTGAATCCTGAAATTCCACCTCTGGTGGCTCTACCTATACTGGTCGTTCACCTGGTGCAAACTGAGGAAGTAAGGGTCTATCCTTGGTCTATCCACTCCTAGGGGACTGAAGGGGGCTCCTGTCTGATGCATGTGACTGGTGACTACACTGACTTCCCGCCACAGATATTGATCTGCTCCGTCTGCCTCTATCTAATTCCAACCGATCCAAGGCATCCTGTATCTTGTCTAAGGTCTGAGCAATCCTACGCTGAGTGTTGATGAGGGTTCTCATTATTTCTCTCTCTTCATTATCACGATTCCTCTGTTCTTTTGCCATAACTGGTTCCTCTACCATAACAATCCCAAGTTCTTGTTGGGCTCTCCTGCGTGTATAATACCTATCTGTATGCATAGAAAACAATTCTCTGAACCCCACAGGCTGGCAGGTCAAGAGCTCTGATACCACTGAAAGATCCCTGATGGATCTCTTTGCTGAAATGAAGTATTTGTTTTTGTGATTTTATTTGTTTTCTGATTTTTATCAGTTTTTTGTGCTTTTTCAGACTAGAGAGGAGATGTAGAAGGGGTTTCAGTTTTCTTGAAATGTGTATGTGCCAAGATAGCAAATAGATATGCAACTGTGATCTCATATAAAAATGAACTAAAATTAACAATTAAATGATAGAAAAGCACCCACTAAGAATTTGAAGTACATACCAATCATATCTGTAATTTATATTTATTGTAAACCCTGTTTTGCAACGCCACTTGCATACCAAAGATGGTATTGGCCTAGGAGAGGTTATGCATGCAATTGGAACTGAAGGATATGTAGAATAATGTTGATTTAGTACTGCTGCAAGCTTATAATTGTCATAGAATGTCCAAGAATCTGTCCAATGATGTACAAAAGAAGACCTAGGGTAGGCCTTCCACAAACATGAACTGGGTTGTCGTCCAATTCACCAAAACCCTTGAGAGTTTTTGTTCCCAAGAGATTATATGCTGTTGTCCTCTCCCTCAGAGTTCAGCTCTGTAATGAAGCTTAAAAAATATGCAAAAGATGCCTCCAAATGAACTTCCAATGCACTTTATTCTTTTTCCAAGATGGGCGTCCACTTTTAGGGTTAGGGTAGCATCAAAAGGGAATCTTTTAATGATTTTTTTCTTTATTTAAAGTCTCCCAAGTTGGGCACCCAAGTTGAGGGTCCAACTTCTCATTAATAAAGTGTTCGTCTTTTAACACGTGTTAACTAGGAAGGGGTCCATTTATTAAATTTATTACAAAGTGATATTATTAATCACTTTAATTTATTTTTATTGAATATTAAAGCTGCACTTTAATATTTAATAATTATTCTAAGTCCATCACCTGGCCAATCTGAACTAAAAACTGTTGGAGCCCGTGCCACTTGTGATGCCGCCACATGGCAAGTTAACTGACAGTGCCTCCCTAAATTTTAGGGATACCTCTTAAAAAATAGGAACTGTGACCAAAACTCCCAAAATGCTCTTGGAGGTCCCCTGATGCCTCCTGGTCAACTCTCGGTCAAACCCTTAAAAATAGGAACCCTTCCTAAAAAATAGGAAAACTCCCAAAATGCTCCTGGAGGTCACCTGATGCCTCCTGGTGAACTCTCGATCAAACCCTAAAAAAATAGGAACCCTTCCTAAAAAATAGAAAACTGATGCAAACTGTCTGGAAAGCCCTGTAAAGCTCCTACCAAGCTCTACTACCTCTGGATAGGTCCCCTAACCACTCCGCTGACCTACGGGAACCCGAATGATAGGCCAACTCTCAAGTCTCTGCTAGACAGAGCTAAAGAGGGGACATGACAGAGAATGTTAAGCACAAGTTATTACTGAGAGGGGGGTGAATCAGTAATAGATATCTTTTAACTTTTTACATACACAATTATGTAGTATCCCTTGAAGTATTTACACCTTAACTTGCTGATTTTGAACACAAAGAATATTGTCAAACACTTTGTATGCGAAGTTGTATGTTATTGATATGAGTTTCAGTTCGTTGTACTTGTTCTTGGATTCAAATAAAATGATGCAAATGTTTTGAAATGAATGCCAAATGATCTAACCATAAGCTGAGAATGAAATGCACTTGCTTTTACTTTGTTTCAAATGCAAATACCGGAGTTCCTAAAGAAAAAATGCACACCTACCGCCTAGAAGCATTTTCACAAACACTTGGCATGCAAATCATAAATATGGATGTTACATCAAATGTATGACATGCAACTTATCACTCCTTGATTCAATGTATGAAGAACTGAATACAAATCATGTGCAAATGCCAAGACTCTTGGCTTACAAATATTTTCAAGTGCAACACTAAACTGATATGAATATGCACCTATAGCTGCAACAAGGCAACGATTATTTATGATGATGCAACTATGCAAAATACATAAAGAACCTGAAGTAAATGTGCCGAAATGCCTAAGATAAGATGGCAGCCTTGTCATCAATGAAAATCCACAAGCAAATGATGAAGTCGTCCCTCTTTATGTGCCACCCCTGCTCTGATATGCTGCAATACGAATAAAATGGAAGAGGCCTCCACACAGCTCCAAATATACCTCCTAACCTTATCACCATATCCCCAATGATGGAGCACTCCAAGGATAAAGTGAAATTGTTGCAAAAAGAGGTGCCAATGAAGAAAGTCGTGGGGGTCAAGTCCTATAGGTGACTGATGTAAATATCAGATAGCTACAATATATGAAGTTGCCTTGCATAAAACAATCAATGCCATGAAGGAAATTGTTGCAAGCTCAAACTCTAATCAAATATAAATTGTCCTCCACAAATGCCAATAACTGAAAATCAATTGAAGATGACTTTACCAAAACGATCCTTGCCATACTCCCAAAATTTGGCCATAGGTCACTAAATTTTGCAAAACTGAATGCCTTCAATAATTCCTCTAATGAAGCACAAATTGGACACCTAAGTGATGCCCACAATCAACAATAATCTTAGTTGATAGTTTCATAGCCTCAAAATTGCACAATCTATGAGAGTTTTTGTTTCCAAAGTCTCAATAATGGCAGAAACCCTAGCTTGTTCCTTCTCCATACAAAAACTTCAAATCAAATATCAAATCCTGGATGAAAAGAACTTCGCTGACCCCCTTAATATATTTTTTCATGAGCTAGTCGATCCCCTTTGAGAGCTTTTTTTAATCATTTAATATCATTTAAAATAATATTAAATGTGTGCACATTGACTTTATTAAATAATTTAATATTCAACCTCCAAGTCAATATTAATTAAAGTATTAAAAAATCACTTAAATGAAGGTCATGGTCCCATTGCACATAAAGTGATTTTTAATACTTTATATTATAATTGCACTTTATAAATTATTATTAATAAAGTAATCACTTTATTAATAATTAAAATAACATAACTCCACAAATAATCATTATATCTCAATTTCGTCTGAACCTGGAAGTTAACTATTGTGTCCACTGTGCATCCACTGCGTTACTAAAAATAGTAGAAGTCCCTCTCTATCAACCACTGACTCACTATAAATAAAAAATCTCTCATTATCTAATTAAATCAATTGTGCAAGGGATTGACACTACAATCATACCCTATCCAGGTGCCTTGCTATAAATGGAAACGCCGACTCCCTGAAATGATGACTTACTATAAATAGTAAGTATGAAGAACTGAGTCCAACGAATGGCCAAAACTGAACCCATACTAAGCTCTGACGGAGAAAACACATTAATCTCTGCCAAAAAGTACCCTCTAACCATCTGAATTAGCCTACAAGGTCCAATGATAGGCTAAACCAATCATAAACCATGGTGAGCTAAAATGGGGACATTACAAATTATTCCACTTAAGATATGCAATATAATCAAATAACAACTCACATAACACAAAGTAATAGTGACACAAGATTTATACGTGGAAACCCTTTCGGGAGAAAACCACAGAGAAACTTTCTCAATATAAATATTTGTAGGCACCAACCTATTGGAGCACCAACCCCAAATACAATTTTGTAGGCACCAACCTACAGGAGCACCAACCCCTTTTGCTGAACACCAACTCAACAAGAGACACCAATCTCTTCAAAACGAAGGCACCAACCTTCTCACAAAAATCACTCTTTTATCTCTAATTTATTGCTAACACAACGTATAATAGAACACTGCTTTATTTCCTTTCGATTCGATCTACACTTAAGTGTCTTCACTGCTATGCTTTGCCTTATACTTGCTGATTTTTCCTTTCAATTATTCTCACAAAAATCTGCCTTCAAATATTTCTTCTCTTCTTTATGTCTTCAACTTTTCAAATCTACAAATTTGCCACTTGTTTATGCACTTATTTATAATCCATGGAAAGCTACAAATTAAGGTTGTGACTCTTCAAGTGAAAAGGTCCATTCGAATGGTCACAACTCCCAATAGATCGGCCAAGGTTGACATTTCTGTTCACTTTTGTCGACATTTTCGTTCACTTTCGGCAACAATTCCGTTCACTTCTGGCAACAATTATGTTTACTTCTGACAACAATTCCATTTGACATTCCCATTCATATCCATTTCAATTCTTTTGACATCAATGACAATATTCCAACAATCTCCCTCTTTGTCATTGATGGCAACCACATACTGAAACTGTTCCCTCTTGCTGCACTGTCTCTTCTGTTTGAATCCTTCTTTGTTGTAGCTCCCCCTTTCTATGACATCCTCTTTCTGTACTTCTCCCCCTTTGACATCAGTGGCAAAGGGTCTATCCAAGAGCTAGTACTTAGCTCCCCCTCACCTGATGCTTTCCTTCAGTGGCAAGAAGCAAAAGAAATTACTCCCAACTTCTCACGTAGGTACTCAAATGTGTCATTTGAAAGTGCCTTCATGAAAATATTTGCTATTTGCTTTATTGTATTAATGTATTCTAACTTGACTTGTTGATCTGCAACTTGCTCTCTCAAGAAATGGTATCTGGTTGGAATATGTTTCATTTTGGAGTGCATCACTGAATTCTTCGAAACACTGATGGTACTGGTGTTGTCATAGTGTATGGAGATAGGTTGATCATACTTCACCTTGATATCTTCTAGAGTCTGCTTCATCTAAAGCACCTGAGTGCAACACAGAACTACCGCTATATACTCTACCTCTACTATGGATAGTGAAATTGAATTCTATTTCTTGCTTAGCCAAGATACTAAGCTATCACCAAGGAAAAATGCACCTCCACTTGTACTTTTCCTGTCATCTAGGCAACCTGCCCAGTCTGAGTCTATATATGCTACTAAAGTGAAATATCTCCTTGTAGGATACCATAATCCATAGTCCAGGGTCCCCTTTATATATCTGAATATGCTCTTCACAACTTGTACATGAGTTTCCTTGGGGGCTGTTTGATATTGTGCCACCATGCCTACTGCCTATATGATATCCGATGTAGAAGTTGTTAGATACAAAAGACTACCAATCATTGATCTATAGAGAGATTGATCTACATCTAGTGATTCCTTATTCTTACTTATCTTGTTCCCTGTGGCCATTGGTGTGCTAATAGGGGCACAGTCCTCAAAACCAAACTTCAACATTTCCTTAGCATACTTAGTTTGAGAAATGAAGATTCCTTTATTGGATTGAGAGATTTGTAATCCAAGAAAGAAAGATAACTCTCCAAGCATGGACATCTCAAACTCCTTTTGCATGTCTTTAACGAATCCCTTCGTCAGCGTCTCACTATCTCCTCCGAATATTATGTCATCAACATAGACAACAACCATCAATTGATGCTCACCTACAGTTTTGATATATAAGTTGTCGGCGAAACCTCTTTTAAAACCTTGATCTTGCAAATATTTGTCAAGTCTCGCATACCAAGCTTTGGGGGCTTGCTTCAGGCCATGCAAGGCTTTCTTCAATTTGCAAACATATCTACACTATCATCTAAAAGGAGGAATCCTTCAGGTTGCTCAATATATACTTCCTCTTCTAGTTTGTCGTTCAGAAATGCGAACTTCACATCCATCTCTGATATACTTTGAAATTTTCAAATACCGCATAGGCAAGAAACATTCTGATTGCTTCTAGCCTAGCTACCAGAGCAAAAGTTTATTCAAAGTCAATTCCTTCGATCTGAGCATACCCCTTGCACACTAATCTCATTTTGTTCTGGTTCACTTGACCATCCTCATTCAATTTGTTTCTATACACCCATTTTGTGCCGATCACATTTTGATTTATTGGTCTTGGCACTAGCTCCCAAGTTTCATTCTTTTCAATCTGGGCCAGCTCCTCTTCCATTACATTCACCCAATATTCATCATGGCTAGCTTTTGAAAATTTTTTGGGCTGAATTTTAGATAATAATGAAAAATTTACTTGCTCAAGATTACTTACCAACCTTCTTCTAGTCTGCACTCCAGTATCTAAATTTATCTGGCTCTCGGCATGATTTTTTTTGGACGAATTGGGATGGAGCCTTGGTGTCTTGCCTTTCATCTTTATCCATCTTCTCTACTTCAACATCTTCTTCAATGATATTTGGTTCGTCTAATGGATTCACTTGCTTTTTGAGTTCCAGTTTCATCTACTCTGACACTGACACTTTCTACAATAGTTTGTGTTTTCTTGTTGTAGCATTTGTAGGCCTTGCTTTTGGTGGAATATCCCAGAAAAATTCTTTCATCGGCTCTCGAGTCATTTTCCCAAATCATCTTTAGTCCTCTTCATAAAGCACTTCCAAATACTTTGAAATATATGACGGATGTTGGTCTTCCCGTCCATAACTCATATGGGGTCTTGTCATTGTTGACTCTGATTTGCCCTCTATTTAGGATATATACCGCTGTGTGGACTGCTTCTCTCCAATATTTGTCTGATAACTTGGATTCATTCAGCATTGCCCTAGCCATTTCTTGGACAGACATGTTCTTTCGTTCTACTACCACATTCTATTGTGGGGTTCTTGCAGCTGAGTATTGTCTTTTTATCCCATGGTCTTCACAATACTCAATGAATTTATTTGACATGAACTCACCTCCTCTATCTGACCTTAAGCATTTGATCCTTAAACTGGTTTCATTTTCAATTAATGCTTTGAATTTGCTAAAGGCCTTAGACTTTTTTTTCAAAAACGCAACCCATGTCATTCTAGTGTAATCATCAATTAGCAGCATAAAATACCTCTCACCTTGTATACTTTGTGTTCTGGTGGGTCCACACAAATCTGTATGAATGAGCTCTAATTTCTTCGTAGTGGAATATTCCTTCGTTTTGAATCTTGTCCTGGTTTGCTTTCCATGTTGGCATTCCTTACAAAGCGTGCTTGATGGCTTTGTTATCTTTGGAATGTCCCTTACAGCTTGCTTCTTGCTAATATTCACAAGGTTATCAAAATTTATATGGTCCATTCTTCTGTGCCATAGCCAACTTTCTTCAACTTGACTCAGACAACACCTCTCTCATTTGACTTCTGTAAGAATGTATAGATTGTTTGTTGTCCTATGAGCATCTGCAATTAGTTCTCCTGTGTCTCTTTTTCTGATCTCGCAACCTTCAACAAAGAACTTGAGTGTGTCATTGATCACACATTTGGCTAACACTTATAAGATTATGCTTTGACTCTTCCACATATAACACATTATCTGTTCTGGTTCCTCCATTATCGAGACTAAGCACACCTTTCCCTGTTATTCTAGCTTTAGTGTTGTCTCCGAACTTCACCGTGCCTTCATTGACCCTTTTTAATGAGATAAATTTGCTTTTATCTCCAGTCATGTGTCTCGAACATCCACTATCAATGAGCCATTGTTGTCCTTTATCTCTAGCATGGAATGTTGTTAGAACGATCATGGATTTTTCTTGCTTCTTCTTCCAGGTCTTTGTTGGTTCTCTTTTCTTTATCACTAGAGCCTTGAACTTCTGATCTTGTCTTATAGATTCAAAAACACTTCTACAATAGTGTGCTCTATGTCCATAGTTGTTGCACTTGTAACAGAGTAGAGCTTCTTCATCAAAGTTTGATAGGGGAGCAAACGAATTGTAGTTTATGTTCGAAGCTCCATAGGTTCCTTTGTTTTTGCTCCTGACTTCAATATCCTTGGCTCTCTTTCTACAATCTAATTTATTATGACCAAAATGATTGCAATAATAACAATATCCATCAAAATAATTACCAAACCTAGTTTTATTTGCATATCTTGGAGCAAGTGGTCTCCTAAAGTTTTGTTCCCCTTTGCTTTCTTTGTTGATAGAGCTGGTTTTTGTATTCTGGCCTTCTTCTTTCTTGGTCTCCTTTTTCACTGGTTCCTTAAGAGTTTCAGCATAGCTCTTAGCTTTCTCTTTTTCTTTCTCATACCCAATGCGTGACTTGTTAGATGGTGATTTTTGACTCTCTAGAATCTTATTCAAAACTTGGGTGCTTTTCTCAGATTTCAAGTCACTTGCTATTTTAGAATTTGCCTTTTTTAGATCCTTTTTTAAAGCAGCGATCTCAGATTCATACCTTTCACAGTCTTCTCCTTTCTTCTTTAGCTGATCCGTTAGATCTTCAATTTTCTTTGCTTCTTCAATTCAGACTTTTAGATCAGCAATTATCTTCTTTGATTCCTCAAGACCTTGTGATATTCTAGATTCTAAGTCCCGACTCTCTTTTTCATAATTCTAAATTAGAAGCTTTTGTTTCATGTTCTTTTTCTTAAAATCTTTTATCTCTCCTAAGGCACAGATAAGCTCTTCTTCGAGATTTACCTCGCCTTCGTCTTCTTCCTCTGAGTTGTTTCTGCTTGTGGAAGCATTGTCTTCTACGGTCATGAACAATGTTTCCTCATCATCGTTGTCAGAATCACTAACTCCACTTTCCTCGGTTGAGCTATAGTTGCTCCTGGAGTATAAGCTTTTCTTTTGTTTCTCAAATCTCTTCATCTTTATTTTGCTTGAATCCCTTCTTGAATTTTGGTTTGCTCTCCTCTTCATCACTATTGTCTTTATCCAGGCACTTAGCTGCAAAATGACCAATCTTACCGCAATTAAAACATTTGAATGGTAACTTACCTTTATATTTGCCCGAGCCCTTCTTCAGCTTTCGAATGAATAGAGCCTCCTTTTCATCTTCTTCGCTACTTGAGCTATCGCTTGGCGCAAGTTCCTTGACTTTCTCCTTTGATGCTTTAAACGTTGCTTCTTTTTTTGATGTTCTTTCGGATTCAGTCCTCATTTCATATGCTATTAGGATTCCGTGCAGCTCATCCATCTTTAATTTACCCAGATCTTTCATTTCTTCAACAACATAGACTTTTGCACCAAACCTCAACGGTAAGGATCTTAGCACCTTTTGGACGATTGTAGACTCTTCCACGGTTTCTACAAGTCCTTGAATAACATTGACTAATTCATCAACCCGGAGCAGGTATCTTGCAATGTTCTCTTCTTCCTTCATCTTTAAAGTCTCAAATTGTCTCCTATGAGTTTGGAGTTTTTCTTGTCTTACCTTGCTATCACCCTCATAAATAGTTTCAAGTTTTTCCCAGATCTCTCTTGCGGAATCACATTGCATGACTTTTACGAATTATGATTTTGAAAGGCTGCATAGGATGGCATTCATTGCTTTAGCATTGTTCTCACTAGCCTTCTTTCCAGTAGCGTCTGTTGGTGGCGTTTGTGGCGTTTGGTACCCGGTTACTACTGCTTGTCAAATATCGAACTCAAGAGCTATTAGATATGTCTTCATTCTTATGCTCCAGAAGGCATAATTTGTGCCATCAAACAACGGTGCCTTGTTAGTGGAAAATTTGTCTTGAACTTGTGATCCAACCACGTGTGCTTGTACGATCTACTTTCTAGTGGTTAAGCTATATCTGAAGGAATCCGCTCTAATACCAATTGTTAAGCACATGCTATTACTGAGAGGGGGGGTGAATCAGTAATAGATATCTTTTAACTTTTATATACACAATTATTCCACTTAAGATATGCAATATAATCAAATCACAACTCACACAACACAAAGTAATAGTGACACAAGATTTATACGTGAAAACCCTTTCGAGAGAAAACCACAGAGAAACTTTCTCAATATAAATATTCGTAGGCACCAACCTACTAGAGCACCAACCCCAAATACAATTTTGTAGGCACCAACCTACAGGAGCACTAACCCCTTTCGCTGAACACCAACTCAACAAGAGACACCAATCTCTTCAAAATGAAGGCACCAACCTTCTCACGAAAATCACTCTTTTATCTTTAATTTATTGCTAACACAACGTATAATAGAACACTGCTTTATTTCCTTTCGATTCAATCTACACTTGAGTGTTTTCGCTGCTATGCTCTGCCTTATCCTTGCTGATTTTTCCTTTCAATTATTCTCACAAAAATCTGCCTTCAAATATTTCTTCTCTTCTTTATGTCTTCCACTTTTCGAATCTACAAATTTGCCACTCGTTTATGCACTTATTTATAATCCATGGAAAGCCACAAATTAAGGTTGTGACTCTTCAAGTGAAAAGGTCCATTCGAACGGTCACAACTCCTTCCAATAGGTTGACCAAAGTTGACATTTCTATTGACATTTTCGTTGACATTTCCATCGACATTTCCGTTCACTTCTAGCGACATTTCCGTTCACTTCTGGCAACAATTCCATTTGACATTTTCATTCATATCTGTTACAATTCCTTTGACATCAATGACAATATTCCAATAGAGAAGAGAAAGATGAACTTACTCATCTTTAGAGGTAGGATTCACTCACATGAGGACTTGAGATTGACTTGTTAGAAACTTTGGGCAGATCTTAATTCGCAGCTTGCCTGCACCACCTGGTTCATCAGAGTTTCTAAATTGTTGACAAATCCCTTCACAGTTTCAACACTCCAATTGTGTGGGAAAATCATCTCCTTCCAAATGCCTAGAGTTGCAGAGAGGTAAGAATCAAATATTTTTTCCATGGTGCTTGTTGGACCCAATGATATAATATTTGGCATTTTCACTCACATTAGAAAATCTCACGAAAACATTAATCCACCCCATAGCAGTTCCCATCATCTTCCAACTTGACCCACTCTATCTCAATAGCTACCAAGTCACCCTCTTCCTTAGTAGTCTGTTTGCCACGTAGCTTTATCTCCTTACACTAGTGTTTTTATCAAATTAAAATTTTTATTGGTATTCACAGCTTTCATACAGTTAATCGCCACTCAGTCTCTTTCATGCCCCCAAAGTAGAAACCTTGGCCTCAAAACCAATATCTCAAGGAGACTAAATAAGTGGGGATCACGCCATCATGAAATTCTTGCACGGGTAATGTCCCTTAAACTAGATATGATGAACCCTAGGAAAAAGGCATTACTCCCATTCCTCTTTAATGTCAGTTTCTTGAAGCCCAAGTGAAGAGTCATCCTCCACTATCTTTGTTGCAAGAAGGTGCTTCTAAACAAATTTTGACACAAAATGTTCAAAGTAAGAGCTTTTTCAAATTGTAAAGCACTCTATAACTCAAGTCACCAAAATAACCACTCTAAAGAGCTCGCTCAACAAATTTCAATATCAATGATCAATTGTATAATCCTCACTACAAACCCTGGTTTAGAACTACGTTACTGGATACGCCCCCCAACCCTGGGAGCACAGAGGATACACTCCAAGATACGGGGAAGCACAGGGGAGACGCCCAAAGAGCATGCTTGGGCTGCAGATATGCTCGAGTACATCTGGGCGACGTACCTAGGTGTATCTGCAGCCCAGGTCTACTCGCTGGGAGTTTGTGTGCTCTTGGGTGCCAAATATATATTTTTTTAATTTTTTTTTCAAATTTGCCCAATGAAAAGTCAAACATGGACTTCAAAATATAATTAAAAACAAAATAAAGTGGATTCCTGACCCTAAAAGCAGCATTCACACTCATTTTATCAAAAGCTACGTGATTTTTTTTCAAGGGCGGGGGGGGCTTAAAAACCCCCCCCTTTGCCCCACCCTACAACCCCGCTCATGCTAGATGGCTTGTCGTACCGCTAAAATTATGCCAAGGGGATTACAAGACATCCCACCATTACAGTTGTTGGAGATTTGGATATTCACTTCACCTCCTCACACATTGAACATTTGTTCACTCTTGGACTTCAAAACACAGCTATGGACATCATATTAAAGTTTTTATTTAACTTATTTTGTTTCCTCTATATGCATATTATGTGGTTAATTTTGCTTGCTTATATGGCTATATTTTTATTTTTTATATATATATATTTTTGTATGGCCGTATCCAAACCCGCCCCCCCCCCCCCCCCCCCCCCAAAAAAAAAATCCCCTTATCCTCGTATCTGATTCTCGTACCCATATCTGTACCCATAGCCGTATCGGTATTGTAGGTTTAGAAGAAGCCTCCTCAAGAGGTCAATTATGCCCAACTTCAAGGGGCCAAAGCTGCTCACCATCATGAGGCAAATGTGCCCAACTAAAAAGGGGCCAAGAGTGCTCGCCACAAGGGACAAAAGGTGCCCAACTATATAGTGGCCAAATCTGAATCACCACATGAAGAAGTAATATAATGAATCAACAAAGGTAGCTAAAATGCCCAAAGACAATCAACAAAGGTCGCTAAAATGCCCAAAGACAAAGCTCAAAGGTGCTTGCTGCAAGGAGTCAAAGCAGAATCATCACATGTGAAGTAATAGTTGTATCTCCACATCAAGATCCATAAGGAATGTTCCCTTAAGAGCCAAGCCAAGTTTCATGGTTCAAATTTGACAATAACAGAAAGTGTTGTGACAAATGCTACCATCTTCAAGAAATTCTCACAGTTGCTTCTTGATCTTTGCACTCTCAATAGGTGTGGTGCACTATACAAGAAAATTAGGAAGCGAAGAACAAGGAATGGAATCAATGTTTATTCTAGATGGCTTTGAGAGGAAACAATCTCTGAGGTTTTTCAAAATCTTCTGAATATGCATCCATAATGGCCTAAATACCCGAAGGAGGCAATTTCCTTGGTGGATAGCACAAAGAATTAGGTACATATTAATATTAACACGTTTGACTGCTTACATGTTAGAAAGTAAACGAGGGCTAGGCGAAGATGGAAAATAAGAGGCGGCGAGTTTGTATATTTTACCATCCTTCCGGATTTTGTGGGTGTCGTGTCGCCAATCATGAATGGCATGTTGATTATAGTGGTAAGGATGCCCAAGGATTACCTTAGAATATTCCAATGAAGTGATGTCAAATTGACTTGCATCCTTAGAAGGATCCAATGGAAAAGATGACTACCCATGCCTTGTGACCAGTATTGCATTCGCAATAGACCTAACCCAAATGATAAGGAGCTGGATGGAATGTGATAGGAACCTATAAAGCCGAAACTAGCTTTTGATATACTAGTTTTTTCCGATTGTCATCATCAATGATAAGGGATACCAATGATACTTTGCCCAATACTTCTGTGTGAAAAGTGCTTCCTTCGGGTTGTATGAATAGATTCGGATCATTGGGATATGTATTGGATCTAGAGCAATTAGATTTTCAATTTCAATCTCTACGTCCTCTTGTTGTTTGGTAACAAGAGCCTTGGATCTTTTCTTGGATGTAGGGCTTTTCATTGGTTAGTGGAATTGCCATGCCGCTTGTGATAACTATAGTAATTCTTATTTTCTTTACCAATAGATAACAATGGCTGACCTGAGCCCTTTACTGTCCACTGGGGTTGAACTGACTCTGAGTAGATGCGTTTGAGGAAGAAGCACTGGCATGGCAGGAAGCCTAGAACTAAAGCCTTTTTTTCAATCCAAATTTAGTTTTGGCAGAAATAGCAATCTTATAAGCTCTCTTTTTGGAATCTATGCATATTTCCTTTGTAAGATTGGGAAGCAAACCAAAAACAAATTTTATCTCGAGAACCTCTTTAGGATCTGAAATTTCTATCTTGAGTTGCAACATCGTGAAAAGTTCCATGTAGTGTTGCACTGAATGAGCTGCAAACTGTTTAAGTCATCGTGCACATAGATTGTCTTGATACCCAACAAGGTCATACCCTTGCTTCATGACTTCTTTGAAACCGACCCATATGGTCATCGGATGATCACCACCATCTTCATCTTCAATGGCTCAAAGCATCTTCCGAAAATTCTGTCACAAATCTTGGGCAGTTTATTCCATATGTGTTTAGATAGTTTGGATCATTTCAGCATCAATGATCCTAGGGCGTGTCGTAAAATATGCCTTGAGGTTACTGAGTTAGGATTCAAGCTTCTCACCATTGAAGTTGTGGTTGAATAGAGGGATACATCATTTTTATCTTGGTGGAGAGTTGGACCCCAGTATGTGGTGCTTGAGCGGATGCTGCTGTAGTTTGATTGCATTGTTCTCATCATCTCTTGCATAAGCTGGCAAGGATCTGCTCAAGAGTCTTGTCCTCACTAGCAATGATCTGTTCAAGGTGATTGGCACTCACAGATTCTTGTGACAATTCCTCGAGGGGCTTGTTCTTGATATGGATTTGACACATCAACATAATGTAAGTTGGACTAGGTTGATAGAGGTGTTGGCAATATTGAGTGTCATGGTGTACAAGGAGATTGCTGCCTGTAATATTGTCATTGATGTCAAATGATGAATGTTCTATCAAGCATTAATGACAAAGGTGTTGAGTTGTGTTGGGCTGAACAAATCAGTTGTAAAGTCTTCATGGAGATTGTATGTGCACCTTGAATTCCCAAAATAGTCATGTGAATGCCTCTACTAGTTTGTTGAATAGGGCTTAGTACATAGTTTGTTGGTGACTACATTTGCATATATAGTCACACCAGGCTACTTAGGTTTTGTGCCTATTCCTTGTGGTCCAAGTTTTGAGTCATGCGGATGGAAGGAGCAAAAGTTATGCAGGTGCAAAGTAGGGCTCCCAAGGAATTGAACGGTGTTTGAACACTTAGTCGATTTTACAAGCTTGGAAATTCTGTTGGAAAAGTGTCTTGGAGAATTCTTTTGGAAATATTGATTGGGTCAATTCTTTCGGAAATATTGGTTAAGTCAATTCTTTTGGAAAATTGTCTTGGAGAATTCTTTTGGAAAATTGTCTTGGAGAATTCTTTCGGAAATATTGGTTGAGTCAATTCTTTCGGAAATATTGGTTGAGACAATTCTTTTAGAAATATTGGTTAAGTCAATTCTTTCGAAAAAATGGCTAAGTTCTTGTCGGACAAAATGTCCGAAGGAAATAGGTCCCGAACAAAACTTCCGAAGGGTATTTTGCAAAAGGCCGAAGGGCATGTGGACCTTTACAGAAAAGTTGAAGGGTATGTGGACTTTTCCAAAAATGCCGAAGGGTACTTTACAAAATCTCGAAGGAAAAATGATCCAAACAAAGTTGCCAAAGGGTACTTTACAAAAACTCCGAAGGGTATGTGGACTGTTACAAAAGTTCCGAAGGGTGCTTTACAAAAAACCCAATGGGTATGTGTCCTAAACAAAAGTGCTGAAAGATATGAGCGAAGAATTGAAGGGCAATTCAAAAAGCCCTGAAGGGCACTCGGACAAAAAGCCCGCGGAAATTGTCCCGAAGGAGACTCGGACTAAAACCAGTGGAAATTGTTCCGAAAGGGACTTTGACAAAAACCTGTGGAAATTGTCTCGAAGGGGACTCAAACAAAAAACCCACTGAAATTGTTCCGAAGGGGACTTTGACAAAATCCCACAACAACTTGTTTGAAGGGTAGTCTGAATGAAGAAAGGACACTTGCAAGGTTCCGAAGGACAGCTTGCAAAAACCCGAAGGGTAGTTCAAATGAAGGGAAAGGACACTTGAGCATTTGCCGAAAGACATAGGGAACTTCCACAAGTGCCGAAGGACAATTGCAGAGGACACAAGGACCATTACAAAGTTTCCGAAGAATCACTTGGATTGTTTCAGAAAGAATATAGGGCAAGTGGACATTTACAAAGTTCCTGAAGGTTACTTTATCAAAGCTTCCGAAGGAGAGGACACTTGCAAAGTTCCATAAGACAATTTGCAAACTCCCGAAAAGTATATAGGCAAAGTTAAAGTTCGAACAAGTCTGAAGAGATCAACGAAGGGGAAGCATCTCAAAGACATCGAAAGAAATGAGATAAAGTCAAATGTCGGAGTTTAACGACACTATAGAAAAATTAAAGGTTGAGCATATTGAATATAATTGAAAGGAGCGAAAGCGATCCGATTATATAGAAAATAGCGAGATGCAAAAAGGAGTAAGATGGTTAGACTTGGCGCGAAGAAAGAAAAGGCCAGCATTTAATATGTTCTCAACGGGCAAATGAAGGCACAGACAAAATCTACAAATGATTACACAGAGCTCGAGATTAATCGATCCAACCAATCAATTCTCGATTAAAGAAACGACACAGTTATGCCCTGATTCCGGTAGTTGCCAAAAATAGAAACAAGAGTTGAACATTGCAGTGTGATGCATGATCCGAGACAGGAAAGCGTATAAGTCAAGGTCGCATTAAATGAGAATCCAGAACTGGAACTGGTTAAGTGCAGTTGAAGTATGAACGCAATTAGAGACATGAAACCCTAAAATCCATTGTATATACACGACATCAAAAACATTGTTGTGTTGTTGCTGCTGCCGTCACAATTTTGAGAGTGAGTCATGGGTTGCCATTGCTGTTGTTGAAACTGAAAAAGTGCCATCAGAGAAAACTCGAAGGGTGTCAACTCAAGATGTATGTAGACACAGAGTGAAAGACAACAGGACACAAAGTGAGGTAGAGAGGAAGAAATAGCACACAGAGAATGTGTAGAGATTGAGCAGAGAGAAAGAAAGAGCACACAGAGAATGTGCAGAGATTGAGCAGAGAGAAATAAAAAGCACATAGAGAATGAGCAGAGAGTGAGGGAGAGAGAAAGAAAGGGCACATAGAGAATGTGCAGAGATTGAGCAGAGAAGAAGAATAGGCATACACAGAATAAACCAAGAGTGAGTAGTTACAGATTAGACTTGTAACAAAGAAACTGAATTGGATTCATTTGTGAATCTATCTTGTATACTGGAGTTGTAGCTCCATAGTTCTGATTGGTTGGTGCCATCAGACAAATTGAGTTGATGCTCAGTTAGGGGATTGGAGTCTCCTTAGGGTTGGTGCCCTTAAATCTTGTAACCAGTAAGGTTAAACTGAGTTGGTGCTCAGTTAGGGGATTGGTGTCTCCTAAGGATAGGTGACCTTGAATGTAACCAGTGTGGTTTTGCCAGTGAGTTGATTTAACTGTAAAGCTGGATTAGAACAATAGATTCTAGCAGCGATTCTCACTGTGGTTTTTTCCTTTGGGTTTTCCACATATAAATTTGGTGTACTGTGCTTTTGTGTGTGTGTGCTCTCTACATTTGTTCTTTGATATGCATATGTTTTTGTATCTTCATTAAAAAGTTAAAGAACTAGTTTTTGATCTACTGATTGACCCCCCCCTCTCAGTAGATAGTTGTGTTCAACAAGAGGGATATGTTGGATCTAGACTGCTAGAGGGATCTACATGATCTGAACAAGGACAAAGCTTGAATGCATTGAGTCGTTTTCCTTGTTATGATGAAAGAAAACACAAATATGTGCGCAAAAGTTGCAGATTTGTGCCCTGAAATCACACATTTTACATTTAGTGCGAGCATATATATTTGCAAGGGGTGTCCCTAGATGCAACAACGGAGGCAGGAGCATAAAAGGTCATGATGTAACTCCCAGATTCTGAAAGGAAAATGGTGAACCACCGGAGGGTGAGATGTAGAAACCCAAGGGGATATGTCCTTGACCATAGGATGCCTTGATGGTGTTAGGTTAATTAAAGGTAAGAAATTGAAGCCCCTGAGTGATCCAATTCCCAGGAGATATAGGGGATAACACTCTAAATGAGGATTTAGATGTGTTATATACGCATGCAGAAGCAATATGAACAAGATTCAAAATAGAGAAAATAATAGAAATGGAATATAAAATAATTTATTAATTTGTGCTTTATGTACATGGCATACTCTCGAGGGAGATGTATGGTTGCTTATCTTCTACTATCTTATTGCTATAGATATGTATACATAGATTACAAAGCCACAAAGGCTTAAAGAACTGTTATGGAAGTTGAACCATTGGGGCTTCCATGTGTGACTCTTCACCTTTGGATGATTACCTGGTTTGACTGCCAGGTGTGCGTTATGTTGATAGATACTATGGCATAACACAAGCCCTAGAAGTGCCACCTTGCATGGTGTAGCGTGGTGCAAAGTGTCCTCATGGTTGATGTGTAATCTTGATGTTTGCACACAGACTAAGTTATGCTCTGTGTCTGCAAGTGCTGCACAGAAAGTAGTTGTTGTGTAGAGGTTGTGTGCATGGCACAAGTTAGCATGGTGTTGTGCATGTTGCACAGATGCGCTGATGTCATGCTACGCTGATTGCAGAGTTGTGCTGAACGGAATCGATATTGATTTATTTCAGGTGGCGGGTGCAATGTTGTCTTCTTAGCTGTGTGGCATGTATCCTGTTATTGCATGAAATTTTCATGATGCTCGGAGTTGCAAAAAGGTGCTTGAAGCATAGAATTGCATGGAGTTGCGCATATTGCCAAGGCACTCAAGGTGAAAATGCGGACTGGTGCAGCCGCGCTCGGATCATTGAGATGAATTGATCTATAGTCCATGGTCTTTAAGCTCTGATACTAATTGATATGGGCACAATCACTGTAATGAAAGACACATATAGTTACAATTGTACATATACACTATCCTATTAGGTGTTTATAGAGTACAATGATATACAAAGAAGCTTCTAGACAAAAGGAAGCTTCTAAAAGATGGAAGAGAAAATGAAGCTTCTAGGAAAAGATGCATGTACAATAAGTTTGTAGAACAAGGAAGCTTGTATAGGAAGAGGGAGACGAATATGTGCAAATAGAAAGAATATACAATAAAATACAATATAGCCTATGTGACTAGTATAGCCCATGTGATGTACTCACTCTTTCTACATTTGAAAGGCAATGCACCCTAACCATAATAAACCCCAATCAATGCAACAACCTTATCTCTAGATGTGATCAACCATAATTCTAAATTGTGCAACCTGTAAATTTCTGAAATTCTTTGTTTTGCTACAAATTTGTCTATCAATAAATCTCTTACAATTGAGGAGACTTCAGACTTGTAGATTCAATATATCTTTTCATAAAAACCATAACTAGCCTTCATATACTCTAACCATAACAAAATCAGAGTTAAGAGAAATGTATGTGTCACTGCCGCAAAACAAAGAACTGCAAATATGATGCAACGACAAATTTACTTGAAAGAAAAAAAAAACCCAATTCTGAGACGAGCCACTCTAGAGTATTTTATGGCTATTGGAGAGGTAACAGGATTGGTTTGATCTAATTGGGAGGCTTAAAATTTAATTGACCTAAAGTCAAACTCAGTTGAATGACAAACAGCTGGTCAATGTCTGGTCAGCATGACAAATCAACAATGGTGCAATAGATGCCAACTGGGATAACAGGTAAATTTATCCTAGTTTGTCTCAAGGAATTGTACTTCAAAGTTTTGGAGAAGGCCTATTGCATGCCTTATTTGATCATTAACTTAGCATATTTTCTGTACAGGTCTTGTTTACAAAGGAGCAGACCTGCTGCGGATGATGTAGCAGTAACATTTCATCTATTTATAACCTTTAAAAAAGTTTTATTGAGACTAGAAATACTCTGCAATCTTTTAGAATATTAAACAAGTTCAACTTCTTGTATGAATATCAAACATTAATCTTGCAATGTTAAATGTATTGACAAAGGGCAGAAAACCATTAGACCACTGTAGTTGAGCTATGGCAGTCAGTGAGCTCAGAAAACCAAATTCAAAGTCTAATGGACTAGTAGGCATGATTGCATGTATAAGACAGTGGTTGACTTTCTGAGTCTCAAACCCCCACAGTCAACAAAGGGCACCCACAATATATGTGTCCTCATATTAAGTGATGCAAAGCACTTACAATTTTAAAGAAAAACTAATAGGAATGGGTTGCCTTCGGGCAATCAACTTCTTCTTTTGTGAAGGTGTCCAATGATAATTTCCATGTTCATTTGAGAAATCTTTAGCGTCACAAGTCATTTGTATGTACAGTCATGATATAACTTAGGATCATAAAAGCTTACAAGTACAGTTGAACAGTTAGTGGTGTATGCTACTTAGATGCATGGATTAGATGGATTGCTTCTTATGATAGTTTCTAATACATCTACAATTTGGTTGCAGTGTTGGTGGAGCGGACTATGGTTCCGTAAGGGTTGGAACTTTCATGGGTCGCCAAATTATTAAATCGACAGCATCAACTCTGTTGTCTCAACCCTCAACAGCCTCAACTTTACAAGAATGTAATAATGGAGTTATGTGTGACGAATCTGATGAATATGAATCTGCCTTACTTGAAAAAGAAGCGACATTAGATTACTTGTGTAACCTTCCACCTCACAGGTATATATATTGTTTGTTAGTCATGGCTTCAAAAGCTTCAATCTGATTCTTGTTTTGGCCAAATTCTCAAAAAGATTTCTCACTTTCAAGAGAAAATTGTTCAACTACTAACATAATGTCTGGTTCTGTATATGTAGAAAAGTTCACAAGTATTATTTTTCATCTGTTAGTTTTCTTCTAATTTGTTATAAAATTGTAGATATGAAGCAAATTATGCAAAGATACTCCCAGAAGAGATGAGTGGGAAGAATTTCATGGATACATATGGCAGTCACAATGATCCAGTGACAACTATTGATCCCAAGCGCATTTATGTAACTAAGGATCCAACGGCACATCCGATATTTGAGAACTTCCATGTCAATGTATGTTATTTTGGTCAACCTCTTGTGCTGTTTGCATTTATGTGCAATGTTTTTCCTTTTTTAACTTCTGACTAGGGCGATCCCAATTTAATACAAAGTCCACTAGGGATGCGTACAAAATAATATGGTCAGCAAGAATAAATGGAATAAAAGCGTTCGTAGGAAATATACAAAAACTAAAGCTTAGATTGATAGCCAAACCAACAAAGAGTAGGGAGGATATGTACAATACCACGTTAAGGTGGTACAATTAGAAGTGACAAATCATACTAAGGTGTCACATATGTTGAAGGATATACAACATTTATTTACATTTATAATCAGCAGAAAAATACAATAAAAGATAATACAGAGATATTTGAAACCGCATTTCATTATCTTTTTTTGTATTTATTCTCAGCCTTTCATGTAGCATTCAAACCCTGCCATTATATAAGCTATATCTGCTTGTGAGACGGTCTTTCTTTTGATTGGCTGTAATTTTATTATATTGAACAGTTTCTATACTGTAAAATTTTGAGGAAACCAATTCATAGCTCTTGCTGTCTGATGCCACACAACCTTCTCAAACCAACAATTTTGAGTCTCTTACTTTTTAGACCAACACTGCGCACACTGATTTGCTGTCGTTATGTCTGTCTGTAACTGCTTCAACAGATTTTTTTTGTTTGTTTTATACAGATTTGAAAAATTAGTAACCAGCTTGTATGTGACACCATTTTTCACTTATTTCCCTACTTGCTCTTTATTCCATGACAGAAAATTAGGAAGAGATGGGTCAATATCTGTATATGCTTATAGTGGTTGTGTCTCACATTAGAAAGTTTGAGATGTTGCCTGTGCCCTATAGTAAATATAGTAATTAGATCAGCTATCAAGGAACTAATTGATGTTCATATCATTTGCGCGTGTCTGTTTGTCGTTAAACATATTGAAAGTGGTGGGTGCTGTGAGGATTTTTGTTCTCAGACCTACCGGCTGAGCTATTCCAGCCCTCTCCTGTGCATCATCCTAGAACAGGAATAATTGGAATAACCTGCTTACATTTTTATGTATGAAACTTCTGAACTGGATTAACCTTTGAAAAAGACTATTATTGATATCATCTATAGACTATGAGGGCATAGTTAATAATAATATATTATTAGTTTAACTTTATACCAGATGGCCGTCTCCAACCATGGTGATTATTTATTTTGTAGATTTTGGTACTTAAAGGATCTTCCCCCTGAGCTTTAATGGATAGCAATAAGTGTGGTGTCAGATTCATAAAATGGAACCATTTCTACTCCCGGCTCCATCATACTTCTTTATACCATATTTCTACTCCTGGCTCCATCATACTTCTCGATATCATATATCTCGTCTAGTCTTCATATGTCTATGTATCATACTGTGCAAACACACATGTATCCTAAAATAGATTGACATCATCTGTATCGATAAGACTTTTTCCAGGAACCCAATTGTAAAATTTTGTAGATTTGGGTACTTTAAAAGGACCTTCACCCTGAGCTGTAATGGTTAGCAACAAGTATGGTGTCAGATTCATAAAATGGAACCATTTCGACTCCTGCCTTCATCATACTTCTTCATACCATATTTCTACTCCTGGCTCCATCATACTTCTTTATATCATATATCTCGTCTAGTCTTCATATATCTATGTATCATACTGTGCAAACACACATGTATCCCAAAATATATTAACATCATCTGTATCGATAAGACTTTTTCCAGGAACCCAATTGTAAAATTTCAGTCCTTTTCTCCTGTGATTTGAGATGCTCTTGTTCTTCCATGTGCATCATCCTAAAAACATAGCAGAGAAGGCTTACTTGTTCATCTATAAAAGATCAGAGTTGTTTAGCCATCAAGAAATTCTCATTTTTAGTGGACTTTTTTGCTTCAGGCATTTGCAGCACTGCTATCAGCAGCATCAACAGATGAGCAACTTTCTGTATTAGGAGAATTTTTATATCAGGTATTTCCGGTACTTCATATATTTGTAGACTTATTGACTTCAACAGGATTCTTCATACAGAATTGGCTTCTACATGAAAGTCTGATTATATTAACAATTTTTTTATGAGTAACTTTACAAAACTGAAGAAACGGTAATTTCTCTATTGTGTGCCTTAATCTCACGAAATTAAATACTAACCAATCTTGGAAATGTTGTTTCATTTTCAGTCACACTATAGCTACTCCAAATGCGGGCTGGGTTCAGATGGCACAGATCGACTTGTAAGTCTTGTTCAACAAATGCAGCATAGGAAAAAGAATGGCTCTGAAAGAAAAGGTACACTATTTGGTGCAAAAATCACTGGAGGAGGATCTGGTGGGACAGTTTGTGTGCTTGGTCGAAATTGTATTCAAAGTAGTGAAGAAATTATTGAGGTAAGTCGATTGTTACTAAACCGAAAGTCAATTACAGTTTATGCACTATAATATATTCATAATTATTTCCAAATGTGCAGATTCAGCAACGGTACAAAGCTGCAACAGGTCACTTACCTTTCATATTTGAGGGTTCTTCTCCCGGAGCTGGGAAATTTGGCTACCTGAAAATACAACGCCGAATCCATGGCAGATCAAAATAGAGATTTTTTGGAATAGGCACATCATGATACTGCCCAACAAATACATTGTATAATGGTCATTAAAAATATGTAGGACAGCAATAAATTACTTTTGTTATCCAACGCTAGGTGCCATGGGTTCTCAATTCTGTACCCATAGACAATACCTTTAGCTTCCAACAAAGAGCTAAAAAACACAATCTCGCTTAAAGATTCTGTTATATTTATAATTTAACTCTATTTTAGCAGGAGTTATTTTGAAATAAAGAAGACTGATATCACCATTGGGTTCTACAGTGTAGTTTTTCATTAGTTAACTGGACGGGGCTGAGTTTGATTCTTCTTGAAAAAACCCTTGCATCCCTAACGACAAGCAGGAGGAATTAAGGAAAGGAGAAAGAATCCTCATCAATGATAGGAAAAATCCTCCTTAGGATTGAAAGCAACCGTTGCAAACTAGAATGACAGTATCCTTTGTTCATTGCAACAGGGTACGTTATCGGTGTTAATGCTTTCAAATCTTCAAAGAATTATTTTCACACAGTCCTCAAATCATACAGTTGATTTTTTTAAATAAGTGATACAATTTGGAAAGACCCTTAAACACGGACATTCGTACATGAAGATCAGTGTACTTGTAAAATTTTAGTATTTTTCATAGTTACCAAATCCGGTTGGATCTACCCAAAATCCAGCCGGATTTGAATTTTTTAGCCTGCCGGAATAAATTTGTCTAGGTCGGCCCTGTTTATTTTTAAAAAAATATTTTTTTATATTTTTATTTTTTTAAGAGTGTTTTGTGATAAAAAATGCCCAACAACCATATAAATTGTATAATATTAACATTTTATACAACTTTATTAATGTTTTTCATTGTATTTGTTAATTTTGAATTTTTATAAAACTATTCTCACATGTATATATTTTATATCGGATTTTTTTGAACTTTTTCAAAAATTTTGGATTTTCGGATTTTTTTTCCCCACCTGAACAGAGCTGGATTTCCAAACTTGATAATTATGATATTTTTTATGAAATTGATCAATAGACTGAAGTTTACAGTTTTAGTGAATTGCAAAAGGAACAAAGATGATTATCATGTCAAATGAGATGTGATTCCTTGGTGAGTTTCAGATTGCCCACTAAGGTTCTAGTTCCCGTTGGTATGCCCTACTTGGATGATGTGTAAATTGAAGGATGAGACCATTGTGGAAGGTAACACCATGTGTGCATTTTCATGGAGCTCCTTTATACAGAAAAATAAAAAACAGTATCATGGATACAAGATTGAACGATCCAAATTAGGGACACCTCGAAAAACACAACAATTGTTGGTAAGCTCAACTAATTAGAGGGTGGTGGGTGGATGGAATTGATTTTATATGTTTATGAATGAATGAAAGATTTTAATAATGTCCACGAGACCATGCAGTTTATGGGATCAAGAGCCACAATGAAGTTGTTCTATGTTAACACAACGTCTTGACACACAAGTTGTCCTACTAATAATGCAAAATTCATAATTCCTTCTTGATGTTAACGCTTCTGCCATGAAGTTTAATTAGAAAACTTGTTCTATGCAACCTTTTCTCTTCAAACAACACAATTAAGTTGTCAACCCTCAAGCTGTCTCTTACTTGATACATATGTCATTATAGGCTGCCCATTCCATAATTGTCACTCTGTCTCCCTTACTCTGTTGTCAAAAAATAAACATGTTCTCATTTTTTATTCTTCCTTGGGCACTGCCCACCTATTGGTTTCACACCTTAAATGATGTGAGCTAGTTCTCAACTGTGCAATCAACATCTCTGTGTTTCCAATTAAAATGCACTCTACTATTGCATTTCCAAAACTTCTTCGCCAATAGGACAACATTTATACCCGAAAAGTTGAAGGTTATCATATATAGGCCCACTCGATAGATATATAGAAGCGATTGAGTGCCTCATATCTTGTTACAACCTCAATAAATTCTCTCTTCATGTATTTCATTACTTCATGCTAAAATACAATGTTGTTAATTATATTGAATTACATAATTTCATGATAAGTAATTTAAGAACGTGTGTGTGGGCCCATCTATATATATAGGGGATTAATCCACTTACAACCCAATCATGTATTTGTTTGAGGGAGTCAAAAAAATTTATGATCCTCCCATACAAACAAATAAATTATTGGGTTGTAAGTGGATTAATCTCCTATTTATGGGAGATTAATCCACTTACAACCCAAATATATATTTGTTTGTACTAGGGAGGATCATAAAAAAATTCAACTCCCTCAAACAAATATATAATTGGGTTGTAAGTGGATTAATCCCACATTGATAAGAATATATATATTTGTATTTGTATTAAGTAATTAAAAGTTATCATGAACAAATTTAACTATTAATAATGAAGAAGTTGAATTTCTTTATGATTCTCTTTAATACAAACAAATACATGAATGGGTTGTTAGTGGATCAATTCCACATTGATAAGAGAATATACATTTGTATTTGTATAGGTAATTGAAAATTATTATAAACAAATTCAATTAATAATAATGATGAAATTATGGTTCATGAAATTAGAGCTTATAAAATTAGAGTTCTTATATAACTAAAGTTTTTGAAGTTACATTTTATAAAATTAGGGTATGATATAATAATGATTTACAAAATTAAGGTATCTTACATAAGCATGGCTTAATAAATTAGAATATTTTACATAAGCATGGCTTACTAAATTAGGGTTTACTACAAAATTAGAGCTTCCAAAATTAAGATTCTTTTCATAATTATTAAAATTTTATAATATAAAATTAAGATTTATTAATAAAATTAAGGTTGGGAAAATTATGGTTTACTATAAGAGTAATGTTTGTTGCGGAATTGGAACTTATAAAATTAAGATTGGTTGTCTAATTAAAACTTAAAAATTTCTAATTTACAACAAAATTAGTATTTACAATAAATTAAGATTTTGTGTAAAATTAAAATCTCATATTTTAAAAACTAAAGTATTACATTTACGTTTTTGATGTGAAGTTAGAGTTTCCTACGAAATAAGTCTTATAATTTAAAAGTGTGATATTAAGGTTTGTTTCAAAATTAGGATTTTATAATTTTAAAATTATAAATTATTAATTTATAAAATTAGATTTTTTAAAATTAAAGTTTATTATAAAATTATATTTGTATATGGAATTAGGGCTTGCAAAATTAGGATTTGTTATAAAGCAAAGATTTGTTGTAATTTTTTTCATAATTCTAAAATTGTAGTATGAGGTTTTGTTGCAAAATTAGGTTTTATAGTTTTAAAATTAAGGTTTATTAGGTATTTCAATATTAAGGTTTTTTTAAACTTATATTAGATTTTGATATAATTTTTTTGGGTATTTTAATTTTGAAATTAAGATTTGCAGTTTCAAAATCAAGTTTTACTAATTATAAAATTAAGGTAATGTGATTTAATTTAATTTGTTTGAGATTTGACATTTTGTCATACCCTATTTTCGTTATAAAAAACATTTCATTTAATAAAATATCTTGTGTCTTTTAGCAATAACTAACAATGCATGTGAAACACTGATAAGCCAAAATATATTTTGTATTAGCGTGAATGCACATTTTAGCATTTTTTATTATTTCTCAAAAGATGTAGAGGAGATGGATTGATGGAAACTTAAATTCTTGTTATTGTTGTTGTTGCAACTAGGTGAGAGAGAGTGTCATCAAAAGGTGCATCGCTAGTTGTTGTTATGTTAACATTCTTGGTAAATGCTATTTAATTTGTTCGCCATTGTCATCCTTTTATATTAAATAAACAAATTGTATGATTATTATTTGGTAGTGTTTGTGAGTGGATAATAAAGTTTGGTTAATGGAATATGAAAAGGGTGGGTGTGTGGTAGATCTATTGAGCATATAGATGATGTTGACATTGGTGTTGAGTTTTAAAAAGTATAGAACACTTTTTATATTTAACTACACATTTTCAGAATTAGAGATTATAGATTTACAGTTTATTTATGTCTATATGTGCATGTGCATAAAGGATAGTAATAATGGATTTCATATTATAGTGGGTGATTATGACTTACATTAAAGCCGATCATGGATTTACAGTGTTGACATAACTTTATTTACATGTAACACATTTTAAAATTCTTCTAGGAATATTATAAAAATAAAATAATACTAATACACCACCAACTTACCCATAAAATCTTATATATGGGGTATATGAATGGTTAATATAATGCACATTATGAATACATGTTAATACAATTGCCCTCACAACTTCACGACTCAATATTTTGCAGATATTATCTCAAACTTGATTGGTTTTTGCCTACTAAAATGGAGGTAAATTTTAAATCTACAAACCTGGGTAATCTTAGAGCACCGGGGCATGGAGCCCCTATGTTTTCAAGACTTCTATGATAATGCATTTAAATAGAATCTAAAAGAGGAGAGGGAAAAAGTTTAGAAATGAAAAGTGTTTACAACTTATTAGGGGGGCTTATTCACATTAAAAATGAATCTTTGGTGGAGAATTATTTAAAGAATCAAGAGGAAAAACATTTGAGCGACAAACACTTCTACGATTTTATGATGATATTAGATTTCCAAGCGCTTTGATAACTACAATCCAAACATGAATTGGCCAAATATGTTGGATGATCATGTTGAATTGACAAGAAAGCCATTGGGTTTATGCAACCATTTTTTCAAAGTGAGATGTTGTCACTATTATTTCTCAATAATATTAATAAAATTTTATTTGTAGGAATAAATTATTTTTAAAATATGGTATGTAGATGTTGTAATCTATACAAATAATATTTATTGTGTTTTCACGAGATCATAAATATTTGAATGTTGATTAGATAAACATTCTCTTCCATAACTCTTTAGCCTTTATATTAGTAAGAGCATCACTTTCATTATGATATGACTCTCATTGACATAAATATTATTTAATTTTATATATTTTTGTAGATCATTCTAGATTAATATACCTACATTTAATAATTCGAAATATATGCATATTTTATCTCATCTCAAATTTAATGGATTTAAACACAATATTACCTTTTCATGTTTTAAATAGCTTTAAAAAAAAAGATATTTCATTTTCTTTAATAGATTCTTATTAAAAAAAAAAGTTGCTTATTATTACAACATACATTTTCCACGATTTAATATAAAATTCATGAGAAAAGTTTTATTAAAATATATTAAATATCATCAAAAATACAAATAAAATTGAATCTCACACATTTTAATTAGATGATCTAAATTGTTCACACTAACAATCCATCATTTCTTTTAAAAAAAAAACATTTGAATAAATAACCAAAACATTACTAAATTGCAATTCCTTTTGCAAATCAAATATTTTAAATGTTCTTTTATGATAACCAAATTCAATTAAACTTTAACATATGTGCATCCTACCGTTTGAAATACAAATTGGTTTTTTAAAAGCAAACATTAATTAATATAATGACAAAACTAGATTGGTGAATGCCAAGTCCTCATACCCTAGAATTATTTGAGTAACGTTCTAAATTATATATATATATATATATATATAGTCCAAAAGAAATTCAAAGAAATCTGCTCGCTGATCTCGGAGGATTGATAAAGCAGGGAAGGAAGGCATTTGGGTTAGAGTGAGTGTATATATATATAAAAGTGGTGGGGCCTTTTAGAAGACCTTTTTGTTATTTATTATCATAGATTTTTTAAAAATAAAAATAAAAAAGGTTTTATTTAAATTGATAATTAAATTTTTAAGTTTGCATGGCTTAACAATTATCAAATTTGATCCAGTTTGGTGATCAATGGAGTAATGTGGTGGTACGATTAAAATGTTAATCATTATTTTTTTGTGAGAAAGGATGGCCACAACATTTGGGTGAATCGATGAAGTGAAGGGGAGATTAGAGGGAATTTATCCGTCATGGAGGTTTGGGGGGTTGCATCTTAATCTAGATTTTCACAACGACATTATGGTAGCCAAGTTAGGTTTTACGTCTGAAGTTTGAGCAGGGTTGAAATGGATAGAGGTAAATGAGCATGTTAGGAGGAGGGCAGCAAAAGCAATAAGTGAGAAGGGAAACGTGTCGCTCATTCAGTCTGACAATCTAGGGATGCAGTCATAAGCTAACTTTTTTGCAAATTTGGACAAGGAGATTAAGAACCCATACATGCATATTTGGCTTAGGTGAATCTGGGAGGTGACAACGAGAATGGATGAAGTGGACGAGCAAGATATTGGGAAATTGTTGAAATCCTTTCTATTGGATCCGAAGAAGTCACTTGGCCATAGAAATGTGTTTGGTGTTGCTCAAAATGTTAGCAAGGCCAACATTCGGTCCAACACAATAGGGGCCTTCTCCCTCCATAAAGAGCATATGAAGATGGGAAACCTTGTGCATTTGGTGGGATTGGAGGTGACCGAGTATAGCCATGCAATTTTGGAAGGCATGGTGAAGTTGCAGAAAGTCTGGGGATGGTTGTTAAAAAGTTGTGCATTCACTTTCCTCAAGTCCTTGTTTTGATCCTCCTAGCTGTTGTGATTTGGAGGAGATGGAGAATGGGGAAGTAGGGCAAGTGTTGGGGAGCATGGCTATTGGATCTGTTGCTAGGAAGCCTAAGGTTGAGGAAGTTAGCAAGGAAAAGGTAGAAATTATCTGTTTGGATTGATAGTATTACAAAGTGCTTTCACTCCTATCCTTTTAGTAGTGTAAGCTAATGGTGAATCCCCTGTTTTGTGGCTATGAAACTATTTCGACTGAAATGTATAAGCAAGCTTCTCAATATATAAATGGACTTTTACTATCTTTGGCATTTTTGGTTTGGGACCTTTTTAAGTCTTTTTGGTTTTTTCAATCCCCTACTAATTGGTAGCACCTCGCTATGTATTTGGTGGTGTCTAAATCATTTTATGTCAGCAGGGTTTTCCCTCAGGATATTTTATCACTTATTTTTTCTCTTGGGATGTACCCATGTTACTGTAGCAAAAAAATATATAATGATTTTGTTAGACTATATCATCAAATTTTATGTATTGCTTGATGATTATGTTTCTCCTTCAATACTCCAAAGATTACTTATAATTACAAGGTCTATAAGACCTCTCTAAATAGTTTGTGTTGTTATTTATTTGTTTTCATGTTGTCTCAAACATATACAATGATAAAAAACTTAAGCTAGTGTTTGGGTATCGGGTTGAACTTGAGTTTAGAAAACCCTAGTAAAGTATCATAGCAATAAGATCTCAGAAGGCAAGGGGTATCAAAGGTCATTAATAAGGTTACAATAGAGCATTGGTAGAGAAATGGTTGTCACAGAACAAAACGTTCCATTATAACACCAGAAGTGGGTAGCAAGATGCAATTGGTGGTAAGATAACCTCATGGCCCACTTGTTAGAAACATGGTCCAATCATTAATAATTATAACATCAATAAGTAAAACAAAACACCAATTGGTTCACACATATGCACAAACAAACCCTATACATAGAGGGAATGCTAGAGCATACAAGGTTAACAAAACATGAGGATTTGATGAAGATAGGGCTCCCTCAGAATGCCAACTCATCATCACAACCAACTGTAATGCCATCAAAATTGATATCATAACTAATATACATCAATGCAAAATAGTATTGGGGGATATTAAGAGACTAGTAAGCTTGAGTAAGGACAACAATTATAAAGAAATATTAAAAAAATAATAAAAACAAGGAAGACACAACCACACAAGCAAAAACACGTTGATTTAAAAGAACAACGATTGACCTTATATATTTTGGAACATAAATCTCAACCAAAACCTCAAGTGGGTCAAGGGAAATGATTAAAAGATGATTAAAAAAAGTTAGGATATGAAGCAAGGCAACACATAACATTGAAAGTACCAGTCCTATAGCCCTACAACGACTCCACTCATTTTGTCACTAAAGCTCTATGTGCAAGAACTAATGAGCTTGAAAGAGAGATTAGAAAATATGGAAGCAAGGGAAAAAATAAAAGATATTAAAATTGAAGAGATGTTAAACACCAAACAAAGGCTAGAAGAGGAAAACAACATGCTTAAATCACAAGTGGTAAAACTTTAAAATCTTGTGAGTGTTGGAAAACATAAGTGGCAAGTCCTCAAACAAACCATTCACACTTCAATAAGCGGCAAGGTAGGGGAGATGAAGACATATGCAACACAAATAAAATAATTCCAAGAATCACTTCACAACATGGAAACAAGAGATAATAAGCTAAGAAATAAACTAGAAGAGGCTAAAACATGGCCACATGTATTAAATGAACCAAGGGTCAAGCAAAAGAAGTTGATAGAAATGCAAGTTAAGAATAAAATGATAAAAGAAGGAGAACGTCAATGTAAATTATCAAAGGGCTAAAAAACTATGGAGAACATGATAATTAACAATTTGAGAATATTGGAGTTTTATTTGTAATTTAGTTAAAGGGTCTAGATTGATAAATTAGTAAATAATATGTGGTAATTAAGCTACTGATTTGTGAAATTTATTGGTAATTAGAACTTTTATAAAAATAGTAATAAGAGAGGGAAAATAAGACTTAGCTTAAACTATGTTGATCCAACTGAGACAAGATCTGATATTCATTATGCAACCCTGAGACACTGTCATAAACAATATTCTGGATTTCATTTTTTGATTAGATAGGAGCGCCAAAAGTGGCACCGATGCTATAGTCCTTGTCCGATGCTATTGTTCTGAGGATTTGAGATTTTTGGGTTTTGTTTCGCAGGTCTTGTGACATTGTCTTTGAATTTGTGAAGCCTCACTATTAGCAATGCTCCTTGTAGGGTTGATTTTCTTCATTTATATGTCTTCAATGTAATTAAATAAAATTTTGAAAAATAGGGAAAAGGGGTTAGTGTGTGTAAGATGCACTGGACGCGCTTCACACCCCGTGTATGGGCATGTTACGTACATACCAATACTATGAAGAGGGATCAAGCCATATGTAGTTCTCCCTTTGAAAGTGCTTGGTGCAATTTTGATATTAGAATGCAAGGAATGCTAGACTGGATGTGCTTGAGGATGAATAGGGACTGATGCAGAGATTTAGATGTACTTAGGACTGTATTGTATGGACATATGTAGAGAATAGGGAAGATTGCCTAAGTGGTTTCACTTGTATTCTTGCTTGCTTGATAATATTTGCCAACCCTTTCCAAATGATCTTTGAATCAACTTTTATAGGGATCTATTGGTCATGGATTGAATTTACTCGTATTAGGCCAACAAGAATAAGGATGGAAAACTGGAAGGAATTGACCGTTGGGGCCAGAAATGAGCTTGGATGACAGTGTTGAAAGCAGATAGGAGCAATATTGGTGCTATAGTCCTAGTGTGGTGCTATTTTTCTAAGCAGATGAGACTTGGGAGGATGGATTGGTCATGAAAAAGGGTCCTGGCTCAACTAAGATCAAGTTCAGAAGGTTACAAATGACTAAGAATTAGTGAAAACAAGCCTATGAGGGTCATGAGAGCAAACAAGAGGGACATATGGGTTGGGTGTCATTAGCCATGCTCAAGTTACTAATTTTTGCATTTTATATGACTAGATTTGCCCCTCTTTTATTCTAGTGATACAACAAAGCAAAATACTAGGATAAAAGAAAAATAAAATGTGTACCTAAACTTATTTACAAGGGTGAAGCCCATGAAGTTGTGTGATATTGGGTGTGCATAGAGAGATCACGTTGTGAAGTGTAAATTCCCAAGTGAAAACAAAAGTATATTAGTTCTTACTAGATACACTATATCTAAAATAAGAATGTACAAATCTAGGTAAGAGAGAGAGGAAGAAAAAGGAATGAATACACCTCATCGAGTATGAAAACTAATACAAAAACCTATTGAAATGCTGAGTGATGTTGGATTATACTGAGTAATGTTGGAAGGTGTTGTACTAAGAGTAATATTACGAATGGATATGAGTGCTCAATTCCCCAAAAGTGGCTCAATAATGCAAAGGCTAGCCCTTTAGCTCCATTATCACCCACTAAGTAAAACTAAGTGGTCATACATATGTTGATCAATGTTTGGACTGTGTGTCTAATCCCTTTGAATAGGTGGCTCAAGAATACAAAGGCTAGCTAGACCTTTGGCTCCATCATTGCCCAATAAATTGAAGCTATAGACTAATATCGATATGAAATATGTGTCGTATGAGATGGATCCTGAAGCCCATGAGTGTACTATGATTTGAAAATGCTGACATGGATAGTTGAATGTATGTTGGAAACTAAGCCACTCTTGGCCACTCTGAAATTGGTGCACTAGGCTTATATGAAAGCCACTCAAGAACTTGAGAACTTGGAAGTTAGGCTTGTATGAAAGCCAAATCAAAATGATGCCAACCACCTGTAGATGGACTAAGGTACACAACTATCGAGAATACCTGGGTAATGTTGAACTCAACAATAAAGAAATAAAATGTGTCATGCACATTGTCCCTAATCACTGATGTTTGAAACATAGATTATGAACTGAAAGTTGTACCAACTGACCTATCTAAAATTGGAAGTGAGAGCCATCATGTCATGCATGATTCTCCCTATATTTGGATTCTTTGAGAAAAACTATACTAAAATTATTGATTCTAGTCTAAAGTGTAGCTGACAAAACTATAACTGAACTTACCTTTTTGTCTATTTTTATAAAATCTAGTTTTTTTGCTATTTATACAAGAGCATTGGAAATGGATAGTAGCACCATTGATGTTATAGTCCAGTCTTGGTGTTGTTATCTTGGGCCAAATCTAATGATTGTTATGGATTCTTCACTGTCTGCCTAGTCTGTTCTGATTGGTTTGATGTCTAGTTGTTGTTCTGGGTGTTCTAAATGTTGTTGTTTTGAATGTTGGAAGCTTTGATCTCTTAGACAAAACCCTTGTTTTTTGCCCCCTCTTCTGAGGGTAGGAATGAATACCTTGCAATGATTTCCCTCAAAATAAAGATCCCTACAAGTGTGTTATGTTGCAAAGATACATGATATAACAATGATAATTGACAAGATATAACATGATTTGTATTGAGAGATTGTTAGATCAATAGGGGTATGCCTAGATAGATGTAACAATGTAATACCATGTGCAATGTACTGACCTAGAACTATAAGTGTTAGTTGTTAGTTGTCATAGAGGGATAGAGCATGATGTCCATCATGACATCCAAGAAAGCAAGATAAATGCATGATTTGGATCATGACATTGCAAACAATCAAAAATAATCAAGCAACAAGCACACAAGGCAAGAAACAAAAAGTGTACAAGGGTGACCAAGGGGCCAAACAAAGAAGGGACATGGGCACATGTCACTCAAATTAAAAATGAAGCATACAAGGCATGCTCAAATGCACACATACACATACAATTGAAACAAACAAAATTGACGTGGAAGCCACAATCACATAAGGGAGTATAGGCAAAGGACATTGGCAAATGTCCTAAGGCACACACCTGAATAAAAGCAAAGAACATTGACAAATGTCCTAAGGCACATATAGGAGACAAATAAGAACTGAGAAATGTAATCACATCAAGATAATGTTAAGCAAAAATTAAAGCATGTAAGAAACTAGAATTACAAATGCATCTAACTAATCAAAGAAAGAAGTGAATGTATGCAAGACATGTGTAGTACAAGACTAGGTATATGCTAATAAATACACAAGTGTTATATACTAGTGAGTGTCAATAGAGTAATTTGTGTAATCAGGTAAGTAATGTACATCTACATGATAACTAAAGTATGTGGTGTAGGAATGACATAACTTGGATGGTGTAGTCATGTAGAAGATGCCCTAGTGGGTATGTATATCGATGTGTGTCTCGATGTATAAGTGGAATGCCCCCTCAATGGGTAGAGTGAAATAATCAAAGAGATGGATGTCACTGCACACACTCAAAGAAGATCAAGTGAAGCATGGTAATGTAGATAAATTGACAAATAATTGCATATAACAACAAATGTAAGTCTAGAATAATAGTAGAAATGTAAAGCATGGATGATGCTACCATCAAAGTGTTTTTATTGTTTTTGAAATGTTAAATTGTTTTTGAATTTTTGAAATATTTGAACTATGTACAATCAATCATTAGAAACTATATACAAATAATCTAGGAAAGGATGATATTAACTGATGAGTCTCATGGGAGACTCACTATCATGGTGTCCTAAATCAAGGAGAGGAATCGTGCATGAGTGTGAAGCATAATGAAAATGCTGAGACTGTGGATTTGAAAGTTGTATATGATGTAAATGATCTAAAATCTTTGAAGTATAAACCGAGTGTGGGGTCCCCCTATGACTTTGAGAAGTGGATGCAACTGTCAGGCTCTTAAGAACCCATCGGGTAGTAGGAGAAGCTCTCTAAACATGTGCTCTGTGAGTAGATGCATGAGATATCAATGATATTGCCCTAGGTGTGAACACTGTAGCTGGAAGTTGTCTAGAATCTTGAAACTATGGAAGTGTATGAACTCTCTATTATGGTGATAGATTCTTTAATTGTGGTTGAATTAGAACTAGATGAGGAACTATAACTAATGATTGTAATGTAGAATATGGATTTGAAGTGGGGAGTGGTAACTCATATGGAACTCCACCAACTATAATAAATTGATTAGCGTGAATAAATTTCATACATCTATGAGCTATAGAAGGTACTACTCAAAGTTTTTGAATCCATGGTTGACCAAGTAACATATCAAAAACTCCTGCACTGGGAATAATAGTGAATGTTGTGGCCACATGTGTTGGACCACCCTTTAAAGGAAGTACAATCTCAACTAATAAACCCTATATGTACCCACTGAATCCACTAATAACTATGTCCATCAGGGTAATATCCTACTCTGAATATCTCAAGTGTTGTAATAATGTCATAGTGCACATGTTCAAATTAGATCCATTATCTATGGGAACACTATGAATACGATGATTATGAATGTGAGATTTGATAAAGAGTGCATGATAGTCTGTATCATCCTCAATACTCTCCTGCTCTGAGAAGATGGAGGGTCTAGCTAGAACCCTAGAATTGTATACACCAATTATGTTGCTCAAAGGATGTAACTCAACTAAAGGTGCCATGTATGTATCTAGTGGGGGATGTGCATGATATGCATGATGAATCCTTGATGTATCCCCTATCTCCTATTTGGAATGTTGTGGAAAAGGATCTGAAAAGATTTTCATTTCTTTATCTAGTGTTTGCTTTTCCTGAGGAGGCTCAACTAAAGTGCCAAGATTTTCATTTCTTTATCTAGTGTTTGCTTTTCCTGAGGAGGCTCAACTAAAGTGCCAAGATCAATATGATTGCCATCTATTAAACCTTGTATCTTGTGTCTCAAACTGATGAATCTATTTATTGTATGGCCTAGAGCCTTGTGAAAGTTGCAAAATGCATGCTAATCATATCCCCATGGAGCATGCTTTGTTGGGTCAACTTCCTAAATAAGAAGGAGAGATATGATGTTACAATCCAATAGTTGTTGTAAAACTCTAGCTAGAGAAACTGGTAGATTGATGATGGTTCACTAACGAGGTGCTGATAAAACCACTCATTAAGGGGGCTCTAAGATGCATTAACTGTAGGTTGATTTTGACTCTTGTTATCATTGACCTTTACTTTGTATGGGACTTTGGTATTACTTTTATTTATTGTGTTTAAAATACTTGTGTACTTGAGTTTTCCCATTGAAATTAACTTGACTTCTCTTTCATTTAGTGTGTGACAAATTCAATGAAGGAAGAGAATATTTTAAACATAATTGACTCATGAAAAGTTGGTAGAAGACTCTTTTTAAAGAGATCTTGTAACTCGTGATCAACCATGGGGCTAGTCATCCTAGCCAAGATAGTCTTATATTCAAGAACATAATCTATGAGATGCTCATTTGACCTTTGTTTCTATTGTGCAATTTGGACATATGAAAACTTATCACCAATGTTGATGCTGAAGTGAACTAGGACTATGTCGGTTAAAGGGTTGAATGCATTGATTGACTGATTTGATAGATTGTAGAACCATTGTAAATCATAAACCTTTAGGATTCATATAAACAGCTTGGTAAGTAATTAGTCATTCAGTACATAGTCTAAGCATGCTGCGTGAAAATATCTCAAATATGTTATTGGTCACCCTTGCCATCATATAGAGTAATCTTGGGTTAAATAAAAACTTGTGGCAAGGGTGTAGAAGCAATGTGACGTGCCAATGGTGTATGCAAAAGAGGAACATAATCCAAAACATACGTAGGTATAGTGGCACCTTGCTCAAGATGTAGCACCTTGGATTAAAGAGATATTATTTCTTGTACAAGGGCTGCTACATCAGGAGATAGGGATGTACTAGCTGTAGCTGGTGTCATAGAGGCAGGTTGGGCTATTATAGGGGGTTGTTGAGACATAGTTGCCCTCATAGTGTCATTTGTAACTAGTTGATTTGTGGTTTGATAAGATTGACCTTTATTTACTTTTTGTTGTTCCTCTTGTAGTATTTTAAGCATGCCATCTTGCATGTCAGGGTGTTTAGTTAATAGTTCTTGGAGTTCCCTTTTATTAGTTTCATCTAAACCGACATATTGGGCCATTGATAAGGTTGGAAAACAAGTTAAAATTTGATTGAATTTTTTGCAAAAATTTGTAATAGGCAAAGTACAATATAAAGAAAATATTGAATGTAGGAAATGTAGAGTCCTAACAATAGTTAACTAAAAATTGCATAGAAAGGATACGAAGCTCATAAACATGTAAGGTGATACCTCAAGAAGCAATGGGACCTAGTATGGGCAACTAGGGTTTTAACAGGTAATTATTTGAACAAATACTATGAAATTTTAAAATTGAAATTGAATTTTTGAGTTATATATGTAAGTAAAAAATCAAAATTTTAATGGAAGATTAGTGATTTAACATGACCTCAACTAGGGTTTTGAAAAATAAATGTTTTTTAAAAATTATTATTGAATTTTAAAATTTGAATGCATTTTTTGATTTAAATATGCTAGTAAAAATTCAAAAAATGATTGGAAAATTACTGAGAAATTACAGGGACCTAATTCTGGGCAACTAGGGTTTGAAAGAAAAATATTTTTAAATTACTATAAAATTTTAAAATTTTGACATGAATTTTTGATTTAAATATTCAAGTAAAAATTTGAAAATTTATAGGAAAAATTAGTAAGAATTTTACCCTAGGGTTTCTAGGGTTTTTATGTGCAAATGAAGTAAGTCAGGTTCACCAAATGTTTTAACAATTTTGAGAATATTGGGGTTTTATTCCTAATTTAGTTAAAGAGTTTGGATTGATAAATCAATAAATAATATGTGGTAAATAAGTTACTAATTAATGAAATTTATTGGTAATTAGAACTTTTCTAAAAATAGTAATAAGAGGGAAAATAAGACTTAGCTTAAATTATGCTGATCTAATTGAGACAAGATCTGATATTCACTATGTAGGCCTGGGACACTATCAAAGATAGGATTTTGGATTTTGTTTTCTGATTGGATAGAAGCATCAAAAGTGGACAGGAGTGGCACCGATGTTGTAGTCTTTGTTTGATTCTATTATCCTGAGGATTTGAGCTTTATGGGTTTTGTTCGACCGGTCTATGTGATACTGTCTCTAAATTTGCAAAGCCTTGCTGTCAGCAGTGCTCATTGTAGAGCTAATTTTATTTATTTTTATGCCTTTAATATAATTGAATAAAACTTTGGCAAATAGGGAAAAGGGGTTAGTGTGTGTAAGATGCACTGGACATGCTTCACACCCTATGTGTGGGCACATTACCTACATACTAATACTCTAAAGATGAATCAAGCTATATGTAGTTCTCCCTTCAAAAGGGCTTGGTGTAATTTTGATATGAGAATGCAAGCAATGATAGACCTGATGTGCTTGAGGATGGCTATGGATTGATGCAGAGATTTAGGCGTGTTTAGGATTGTATTAGATGGTTGCATGCAGATAACAAGGAAGATTGCCTGAGTGGTTTCACTTGTATTCTTGCTTGCTTGATAATATTTTTCAACCCTTTCCAAATTATCTTTGAATGGGATTTTGTAGAGATATATTGGTCATGGATTGAATTTAGTCATATTAGTCTGACAAGGATAAAGATGGGAAACTAGAAATAATTGATTGTTGGGACTAGAAATGAGCTTGGAAAACAACACCAAAAGTGGACAAGACTGGCATTTGCACTATAGTCTTAGTGTGGTGCTATTGTCCTGGGTAGATGGGACCTGGGGGGATGGATTGGTCATGAAAAGAGGGTTTTGGCTTAGTTAGGATCAAATCCAAAATACTAGGAATGACTGGAAATCACCGAAAACAAGCCTATGAGGATCATGAGAGCAAGCAATAGGGACCTATGGGTTGGGTATCATTAGCCATGCTCAAGTTACTAATTTTTCCATTTTATATGACTACAGTAAGCAACTTCAGAAGGAACTTACTTGCAGACCAATTGCAATGGAAAGGCTATAACAAACAAGCAAGTAGAATTAGTAAATTGAGAGGAGGAGGAGGGGTGAGGCATATCTAGGTCACATTGGTGAACTTTAAGGACAAAACAATAATACTAATAAATATAAGCATGATAAAAGGATGACACTATTACATAGATGCAGACTTAATTTTTATGCAACTAGAAAAGAGAGATAAGGAGTGGTAAAAGGTGAAGGTAACAAGAAACAAATGAAAATTGGCTAACCTAATCAATGGGAAAGCCTATATCATATCTTGATGAACTTGAAGCAAATAAAAAATATGGCCGCCATAGAAACATGCCACAATGGTATGTTAGAATTGTAGAGGCTACCCTTGGAGAAGAGGACTCATGTGAGGGCCCATAGCCAAGGACAAATATTATCATTTTGACTGAACACATGAGCACAACATATGCACGACACTAGAATTTTAAGGGTATAATAAGAAAACAATATGGAATAAGAAGACATCTCATCACACAGTAAGATTGGATAGATTTTGTTAATAGGGAACTTCAATACAAGGACAACAAATAAGTAAGCCAACATTATGGGAAGTAACGTGGATCTAGACATGAAAACTCTTTGGGGAGCATGGTTGTTGGGTCTGCTACTGGGAAGCCTAAAGATGAGAAAGTTAACAAGGATAAGGTAGAAATTGTCTATTTGGATTGATAGTATTACAAAGTGCTTCCAATATTATCCTTTTTATAGTGTAAGCTAAGGGTGAATCCCCTATTTTGTAGCTATGTAATTGTTTCTACTTAAATGTATAAGTAGGCTTCTAAGTAACTAAATAGACTTTTATTATATTTGGCATTTCTGGTTTGGGGCCTTTTTAAGTCTTTTTGGTTTTTTCGATCCCCTACCAATGGGTAGCACCTTGCTATGTATTTTGTTGGGTCTGAATCATTTTACATTGGTACAGTTTTCCTTGGGCTATTTTATCACTTATTTTTTCTCTTGGGATGTACCCATGTTACCGTAGCAAAAAATATATAATAATTTTGTTAGACTATATCATGAAATTTTATGTATTGTTTGATAATTATGTTTCTCCTTCAATACTCCAAAGATTACTTATAGGTACAATATCTATAAGACCTCTCTAAATAGTTTCTATGTAGTTATTTATTTGTTTTCACGTTATCTCAAACATATACAATGATAAAAAATTTAACCTAGTGTTTGGGTATCAGGTTAAACTTGAGTTTAAAAAACCCTAGTAAAGTATCATAGAAATAAGATATCAAAGGGTAGGGGGTATCAAAGGTCATTAATAAGGCTAAAATAGAGCATTGGTAGATAAATGGTTGTCACAAAATAAAACATTCCATTATAACCCCAAAAGTGGGTAGCAAGATGCAATTGGTGGTCAAATAAACTCAAGGCCCACTTGTTAGAAACATGGCCCAATCATAAATAATTATAATACCAATAGGTAAAACAAAACACCAATTGGTTCACACATACGTACAAACAAACCCTATAAATGGAGGGAATGCTAGAGCATACAAGGTTAACAAAGCATGAGGATTTGATGAAGATAGGGCTCCCTTAGAATTCCAACTCATCATCACAACCAATTGAAATGACATCATAATTGATATAATAACTAATATACATCAATGCAAAATAGTATTGGCAGGAGTAAGGGCAAATATTATAAAGAAACATTAAAATAATAATAAAATAAAGAAGACACAACCACACAAGCAAAAACACATTGATTGTAAATAAAAATGATTGGCTTTACATATTTTGGAACATAAAGCTCAACTAGAACCTCAAGTGGGTCAAGGGAAAGGAGTAAAAAAATGATAAAAAAAGTTAGGATATGAATCAAGGAAACACATAACATTGAAGGTAGCGGTCCTATAGCCCTACAATGACTCCACTTATTTGGTCACTAAAACTCTATATGCAAGAGCTAATGAGCTTGGAAGAGATACTATAAAGTATGGAAACAAAGGAGAAAATAAAATATATTAAAATTGAAGAGATGTTAAACACTAAGTGAAGGCTAGAAGAGGATAACAACGTGCTTAAATCACAAGTGGAAAAACTTCAAAATCTTGTGTGTTGGACAACATAAGTGGAAAGCCCTCAAACAAACCATTCACACTCTAATAAGTAGCAAGGTAGGGGAGATGAATACATGCAACACAAATAAAATAAGTCCAAGAATCACTTTAAAACATGGAAATAAGAGAGAATAAACTAATAAATAAACTAGAAGAGGCTAAAGCATGGGCACATGTAGTAAATGAACCAAGGGGCAAACAAAAGAAGTTGATAGAAAGAAAATTTAATAATAAAATGATAAAAGAAAGAGAATATCAATTTAAATTATCAAAGGGATAAAATACTATGGATAACATGATTATACAACCAACTTAAGAAGGAACTTCCTTGTAGACCAACTACAATGGAAGGGCTAGATCAAACAATCAAGTAGAATTGGTAAGTTGAGAGGAGGAGGAGGGGAAAGGCATATCCAAGTCACATTGGTGAACTTTGAGGACAAAACAAGAATACCAATAAATAGAGGCATGATAAAAGGCTCACACTATTACATAGATGTAGAATTAAATTTTATGCAACTAGAAGAGAGAGATAAGGAGTGGGAAAAGGTGAAGGCAACAAGGAACAAATGAAAATTGGCTTACTTAATCAATGGGAAAGCCTATATTATATCTAAACAAAACTAAAGCAAATATAGAATATGGTCCCCCAAGAAACATCTCACAAAAATATGTTATAATTGTAGAGGCTACCCTTAGAGAAGAGAACTTGGGTTAGGGCCCATATCCAAGGACAAATATTATCATTTTGACTAAAACACATGAGTACAACAGGTGCACAACACTAGATTTTTAAGGGTACAAGAAGACAACAATATGGAACAAGAAGACATCTCATCACACAATAAGATTGGATAAATTTTGTTAATAGGGAACTTCACTACAAGGACAAAAATAAGTAAGCCAATATTATGTGAAGTAACATGGATCTAGACATGAATACTCTTTGGATGGTAGATGAAGAAAATTATCAACGAAACTGGACTTCAGATGATAGGCATGGGGTTATCACACACTTTGGGTAAGATCTACTAGGTTTATGAAGTATTTATAACTTAATTATTTGTAATATCATGAGTAAATGGGAAAAATCAAGAAATTACATGTGAAAGACACACAAATGGAAAAGTGTAATAGGTTATGTTATATGCTTGAAAAATTATATACCTAAAATTGAAGAGCTAGAAGTAGAATATACTCTCGTGGAACTTAAATAAGATCACAACTCAATTTTTATGAAACTCTAATTATAAAGAGGAAATCAACAAAAAGAGCACACTGGGGTCAACCAAAGTAAGCCACCACCTAAGGTAAACATTCTCTTGATAGAAGAAAATCAGTAAGCCTTTAGAGTGGCAATGGATAGTAAGATGCAGGAAAGGGAAAATAAGAAAGCACATAGCAATGGTACAAATTACATAAAAAGTGAGAGGTTAATGAAAACTATTCAAGATGCACTAAAAACATGCAAGAGAGTTAAAACTAAAAAAGAAGGAAAGAAATAGTTTCTCGACAAACCCACGGTATGATGAAGAATGCAAGACACTGTGAATATTGCTAAATAACCAATAGGGAGAACAAAAGCAAAGGTGAAAGCATATGAGAAAATGGTAAGGGAAAATGAAGAATATTATACAAGAACTCAAGAAAGAGTTAATTTACTTACAAAAACATGAATCAAAAATATTTTGGAGGAACTTCGTAAAGGAAAAAAACAATATGAGAATATCATAAAAACATAATAGTGGTTGGACTACTCAAAATAGTTTTATGAACCTGAAAGTGAACAAGATACACCTCCCATAATTAGTGTTAATGAAGAGCTTGTCACAAAAAAAGACATCATCAAAGGGATTAAAATCTAGCACCAATTAGAGATCAAGGCATAGACAACCTACAAACAAAGAATCTAATATTGGGGGGAGAGATCATAACTACCTCAAATCAAATAAATTTTCAATGAGGTCATCCAAAAGAGATTTTTGATAGAGTGGACAACTAGCTTAACCATACCCTTTTTTAAAGTGGAGATGTAAATTACCCCTCAAATTATTGAACTATCATGGTTAATTCGATTTTTGTAAAGCTAATTGGGAGTATGATAAAACACACAATTAGTGGTTTGATAGATAAAAAAGGAAAGAAGGCAAAGGGACAAATAGGTTTTAAGCCCAAACACTATATTATTGATCACTTTATCATGCTTAAACACCTAGTTAAAAAGGTGTGGGATAAAAATGGGATGTATATTATTGTTATATAGAATTTAAAAAGGCATTTGACACTTTACCAAGGAGTAAACTATGGAGCATAATGGAACATCTAGAGGTCCTAATACACTATAGGGAAGTAGTTCACAGATTGTATGAGAAGGTCAAGGTTAAAATAAAAATAAAAACATGTTTGTCTGTGTCAGGATCTAGGAAGCACAATTGATTACTTTTCTATAAGCAATTAAACACGGAATTGAACCAGAATGATTAAGTAACTAGAAACTTGAAACAACAAAGAATATGAGAAACAATACTATTTGTATTAACACTCTTCTTGAATACAATAAAGAAATCTTCCTCTCCTCCTCACACCTCTTGGGTGTACAGTATTTCACTCAAGAGTTCTCTCTCTCTTTCTCAACCACAACTAACTCAACACCCTGAGTTGTTATCCCCTCCTTGATAGCTTCAGTTGATCTCCTTGACCTTGCACCTTGCAGATCTCCTTTGACCTTGCTTTCTTGCTTCAATGCTTTACTTGCCTTAATTACAATAAATGCCTCATGGGTCTCTTAAATAGGATCCCAAGCATACAATAATTAGACTTCTAATTACAATAATTAGAAACACAGACTCAAGACTTAAATTAGTCTTCAACATGCAAACACTCTCAAACCTCTTAAAATTAGATGAGTCTAATTCTGGAAATGTGTTCTAGAAATGCATGCAAATGCATACACACGCACAGGTGACCGACGTCGGTTGTTGTCAGTCTGATCCTGATCGACGTCTGCTGATCCCTGGTCCCTACCTGATCAACATCGATGATATTGCCGATGTCAGTTACTAGTTAACTCAACAACCTCTTGATTAGCATCCTGGTGAAGATTTTAGCTCCACAACTTAACAATCTCCCACTTGGAGATAAACAACTGCACCTATACAACAACCTCCACTAACCATCTCAGGCACCTCCATCTTCAAGCTCAATTTTGAAGACCAACCACCACACATCCTGTGATGCTACACCTATCATCCAAGTAACTTGCCACATCCGAACCTACATACCATGTAGAGAAGTGCTTGACCCTACATAAATACCTGTTGTTGGTCCCTCTCAAATACCTAAGAATCCACTGAACTGCTCTCTAGTACACCTTCTTTCCCAAATTGGCTCCAAACTTTCTGACAACTCCCACTACTTGGGAAAACTCAGGTCTAGTACATACCATGTACTTAACCTCATCATGTGAATTGGGACACTGTTCTATGAACTGTCCATCCATAGGTGTGCTAACCTATTTTGCATCCTGCATCTTGAACCTCACCACTGCCTTATTCACACAATCATCATGAGACAACATCAACCTGTGATCTTCCCTGTCTCTAGACATACTTATGCCAAAGAATCTTGCTGCTCCCAGATTCTTCATGACACCCATCTGAACTAACTTTACCTTTAGCTTAGCAACTCTCTGCATGTGTAACCCTGCAACAAACATACACACTATAGTAACAAGATAATGTAGCTAATATTATCCAACCTAGTAAAAGAAAACACAATGGTTAAACCTCCATTGTCCTGCAGCCTGCTCAAGACCATATACCCTGGCCTTCTGTCTCACGTGTCCAACCACTCTATTCTCTAACCTAGGAATCCATTCATTTGTCAATGCTTTTATCCCGGCTGGCAACTCTACCAAAACTCCCACTTGGTTCTCTTCCAAAGAATTCATGCCATGCTCCCACTGTTTCCTAGATTCTACCTGCATTGCCTCTTCACATCTTCCTGGTTCTTGACCATTAGTAAGAAACAAGTAATATAAAGAAGGTTAACAATTAATATGAGGTCCATTTACCCTTTTAGTCCTCCATATGGGTGTTTGAGACTCCTTGACAGCTTGTTGTCTGCCCAACATCCGTTTCAGTGATCGATCTCGGCCATCTCTCAGTCTGCACCCGATCGACGTCAATTCCATGCGACTGACCCTCTTGCTGACATCGGTTCCCCCTGACCATCGTCAGTCTCTACCTACTTGACACTATTGACTCTACTGGTCTGCACATGACCGATGTCGGTACCTGCCTGATCGACGTCGGTTCCATGTGATCGACATTAGTAACTATGTTTTGCTGTAAATGATGACTTCTTTACTCGTGAGCTCATCTTGGATCAAAACCCTATCCATATTGCCCTACTCAGAATTATTTAGCCCCTGTGACTGATCTCTGTCCATCATCTCCTTCATAAACACCAAGGCTTCCCTATTCTTGTCAAAAACATCAAATTTTTGTTTCCTGTAATGACCACGATCAATGCCCTCTGAATCTGAACTCATACCCTTTGACTCAATAAAGTCCATTCCCTTCTTATTCATGTGACCAAGCCTACTAAGCCACATCTTTGAATCTATAGCTGAAGTAGATAAACCAGAAGTAGAATCAATAATACAAGTAGATAGATAAAGAGTGCCTACTTTCTTACCTCTTGCTAAAACAAGTGCACCCTTGGAAACCTTCTAAGAATCTGCTGTGAGAGTTACTGTGCATCCCTCATCACCCAAATTTTCTATAGAAACCAAACTCTGCTTCAAGACTGGGACATGCATAACCTCCTTCAACACCCATGTGTTCCATGTCTGCAATTCCAGCTGAAATTTCCCTTTGCCAACCATTCGACAAGGCATACCATCCCCTAAATAAATCTCTCCAAAGTCTCCCTAGACATATTCATGGAACAATTCTCTATTTGGGGTTGCATGAAAAGAAGCACCAGAATCTAAAACCCATGATTCTACCTGACTATCCAAAGAAAATATGAGAGCATCTTGTGCCGCAATACCTGCATCTTTTGCTTCTTCATTACCTTCATGTTGATTTTCTTTATCCTTCAACCAACAATATTTCTTTGTGTGTCCTCTCTTTCCACAAAACCAGCAGGTGATACCTCCATTTTTGGATTTGGATCTCTTTCCCATTTTTGACCTTGATTTTCCTTGCTCGACCTTCTCTCTTTGCCTTCCCCTACTTTCAACACTTAAAGCATTCCCTGATGATTCCCCTGTGCTTTTCCTGTGAATATCTTCATTCAATATTACACTAACCACATCATCAACTTTTAAGATTTTAGAAGCAGACGTAGTATTACTTACTGCCATTACCAAACTATCCCAACTTTTAGGTAAAGAGCATAAGATTAAGAGAGCCTTTATTTCATCATCAAAAACAATATTGACTGAAGCTAAATGGTTTACCAAACCATGGAAATCACTAAGATGACTATATACTGATCCACCTTCTTGCATTTGCAAAGTAAATAATTGCTTCATAAGAAATACCTTATTTGAAGCTGAGGGTTTTTCATATAAATTTTCCAAAGATTCTATCAACTCTTCTGTTATCTTACACTATGATAAGTTGGAAATCATAGACAATGCAAGGCTCAACCTTATGGATCCCAGAGCCTTCCGATCAAGAACATTCCATTCTTCATCCTTCATATCTGTGGGCTTGCATGCAACCCCACCCAATGTTAAGTACAAATCTTTCTGATATAGATAATCTTCTATCTGCATCCTCCAATGTTGATAATTCTTACCATTAAACTTCTCCATTCATAGCTTACTTTCTTCTGCCATTGTTGTACTCCCACTTAATCAAAAACCCTTGAGAATGACCTGTAATCAAACAATAACCTGCTCCCTGCAACCTTGCTCTGATACCACTTGTCAGGATCTAAGAAGCACAATTGATTACTTTTCTATAAGTAATTAAACACGAAATTGAACCAAAATGATTAAGTAACTAGAAACTTGAAACATCAAAGAATATGAGAAACAATACTATCTGTATTAACACTTTTCTTGAATACAATAAAGAAATCTTCCTCTCCTCCTCACACCTCTTGGGTGTATAGTATTTCACTCAAGAGTTCTCTCTCTCTTTCTCAACCACAACTAACTCAACACCCTGAGTTGTTATCCCCTCCTTGATAGCTTCAGATGATCTCCTTGACCTTGCACCTTACAGATCTCCTTTGACCTTGCTTTCTTGCTTTAATGCTTTACTTGCCTTAATTAAAATACATGCCTCATGGGTCTCTTAAATAGGATCCCAAGCATACAATAATTAGACTTCTAATTACAATAATTAGAAACACAGACTCAAGACTTAAATTAGTCTTCGACATGCAAACACTCTCAGACCTCTTAAAATTAGACGAGTCTAATTCTGGAAACGCGTTCTAAAAATGCATGCACACGCACAGGTGACCGACGTCAGTTGCTATCAGTCTGCTCCTGACCAACGTCGGCCAATCCCTAGTCCCTGCCTGACCGACGTCGGTGATACTACCGATGCCGATTACTGGTTGAACTCAGCAACCTTCTGATTAGCATCCTGGTGAAGCTTTTAGCTCCACAACTTAACAGTTTGAATGTTTTGAGAAAGATACAAGTGTCAAACAATCTTAACCTATATCCCTGACTATATTTGGGATGTACATTATAAGCTAGAGTATTGGATAAAAAAATTTGAGGGGAAGGGGTCCACTTAGCCAATTATGTGGTGAAACTTATGCTTTATGTTTAAGAACTAATCCTAATGGTAGAGATAATCCAAGCTTTAAGAGTCCATCTTTGAGCTCTAGATCTCTTTCATAAATAAGGATGCAGGTAAACATCAAGAAAACTAAAATTATGATTTTATCAATGAAAAAGAAGGAACAACACCCCAATTTTCAATTTTTAGGAGGGTGTTGTGAAGTGGTATTAGAATACAAGCTTCTCAACCTCAACTTTCATAACAAACTCATATGGGATACTTGCAGGATGAAAATAATTCAAGGTCGTTGGAGAGATTTTTATGCACTTCAAAATTGATGTAAGAATGTCGAGTTCTAAGACTAGAAGACTACCATAGTCTTATTTGGGTTACTTGTCACACCAATGGTATTGTATGGTTATGAAGTATGGGCTAGTAGAGCAATGAGTTTGAAATAGAGGAAAATAGAAAAGATTCAAATGTGCTTAATCACAAACAATTTTAGAATTATGTACTCAAACCCATATGAAATCATTCTTGTCAAAACAAGTACTATTCATTTAGAGGCAATTGCTATGACCATGGTATTGTTTTACTTGAAAAAAATAGAAAGCATGAAGAGCGACATATGGCCTAGGGTAGTGAGAGAAGAAAAGTTACATAGGAGGAAGAACACTTGGATAAAACAACACTGCAAATGGATGAATAAATGGGATATAAGTCTAATTGAATGTAAAATTATAAAAAAGACAAAAAAATATGTGAATGAAAAATTCAAAATTACCAATAGGCCAAGATCTTGAAACAATAACTTGAATTGATTCGTATTGAATGACTTGCAATAATTACAAACCCAAACCATGCTTAAATAAGCCTTAACTCAGAATTTAGAGTTGTCATAATTTTTTTTGAAAAAACTAAAATCTAAAAAAAATGTCTATTTTTAGCAGATGCTATTTATAGTAAGTTTCACATGCAAGTGTACGCAACTCTAAAAATTTCTCAAACAAATCATTAAATATTAATTTTGGCCCCTCAGATGATCACATTTGGCCTTCAAAAAATATTGAGATCAAATATAAGGGGATAGATCACCTTAGGGTAGAATTAAACTTTTTGATATGATTTTTTTGGCATGTGGAAGAGCTCAAATGGAGATATGGGTCAAAAGTTAGTTGCCTCTGGAAGGTTGACCTATTTTTTATGCATCATTCTCCTCTGGTTGAAAACAACTCAACTCCTACGAGTTGCCCTGATTGTACTACTACCATTTTTCCTTATCAATCTTCTTCAACTCCCATTCTATAATCTAAGTGTTGTCTTCTTACTACAATCCTTCTCACTATACCAAATAGCTATTATAATTCCCTTGCCTTGTGCTCACTATCTTCATATCCAAAACCTGCACTATATTTTCCTTTTTTTTCTTTAGAACTTGCTGCTCCCAATTTACCTCTTTATCTTCATCACCTTTACCATCTTCTCCATATAAATCATATAAATCTAAAAAATTAAATATTGGAGATATATCAAATTTCTATGGTAAACTCACCTCATAAACATTATCATTGATTTTCTTCACAATTCTATAAGGCCCAATTTTCTTGTATTTCAACTTGTTATATGTGGCTTTTGGAAATCTTATTTTCCTCAAGTAAACCATTACTAAATCTCCTTCTTCATATACCTTGGATCTTCTTCTGACATCTACTGCTACTTTATATTTCTCATTACTTTTTTGTAATTTTTTTCTTACTCCTTGCAACTACTGCATATGATTTGCAAATACTTTTGCATCATCACTAATTCAATCTGCAATCAATAATTGTACCAAATCTAAAACACCCATGGGATTCTCCCATAAATAATCTAAAATGGTGACTTTCCTATTGATCTATTTATTGAACTATTATATGCAAACTTAGCTTGTGGTAAAGCTAAGTCCCATTGCATGGGCTTCTCTCCCGCTATGCATCTCAATAAATTTCTCAAGCTCCTATTCACAACTTCTATCTATCCATATGTTTATGAGTGATATGCACTACTAAATTGTAGCTTAGTACCCATCTTCTTCCACAAAGTCCTCCAAAAATGACTTAGAAATTGTGTCCCTATCTGAAGTAATAGTTTTTAGAATACCATGAAATCTCACAATATCCTTAATAAATATTTCTACAACTCTAGTAGAATCATTGGTTTTCTTACTTGCAATGAAATGAACCATTTTAAAATTTTTGTCTAAAATAAAAAAATTGAATCATTATCTCTCTATGTGTTTGGTAATCCCAACACAAAATCCATACTTAAATCTGTCTGTGGTCCTCTTGAAACTAGTAATGGCATATATAATTCAATATTTTGTGCATGCCCTTTAGCCACCTGACATATGCTACACCTTGAAACATACCTTGTCACATCTCTCTTCATCTTTGGCCAAAAATACTTTTCCTCCACTCCACCAAAGCTATTGTCTTAGTCTTACCAAAATGTGCAGCCAAACCACCACTATGTAATTATCTTATTAAATTGTCTTGTAAAGACCCAACTAGAATGCATAATTATTTCCCTTTGAAGATACAACCTTCATGTATAATATCTCATCATGAATAATATCTATCTCACCTGTTAATGGATTCCTGCATTGTTCAACTATCTTTCCAAATATAAATTAGTATCATAAAATTCTTTGATAACTTTAAATCCAACTACTTCACTCACCATAGTATTTAATAACGTTGCCCTCCTACTTAATGCATCAACAAATTGAATCTATTTTCCTAATTTATGCTTCAACACAAAAGCATACCCCTACAAGAAAGAAACCCATTTTGTATTCCTACAAGTAAACTTATTTTGTGTATTCACATACTTCAAAGCCTCATGATATGTAAATAGGATAAACTCTTGAGGCACCATGGAATGCCTCCAATGTCTTAATGATTGTATAATTGCATAAAATTTAACATCATAAATATAACACTTTGCTCTTACCTCATTCAATTTCTCACTGAAATATGCTATTGGTTTTCCTTCTTGACTCATAACAACACCAATTCTTATAAATGTAGCATCGTAATTAACCTCAAACACTTTGTTAAAATTTGGTAATGCTAAAATTGGTATTTCTACAATCTTCTTCTTCAAAATTTCAAAACTTTTGCTGGCTTCTCTAGTCCATGCAAATTCCTTCCCTCTCATGCAATTTGTTATTGGTGCTAAAATACTACTACAATTTTTAATAAATTTTCTATATAAAGTTGATAAACCATGGAAAATTCTTACCTCTATAATGATTTTTGGAATAGGCCACTCAATAATTGCCTTTATCTTTTCTTCATCCATTTTCACACCATCTACTAAACCTACAAGTCCCAAAAATACCAAATTATTTTGCATAAACCTACACTTCTTCAAATTTGCATACAACTTCTCATTTCTTAACAAATCCATTACCATTCTCCAATGTTATAAGTGTTATTTAGTCTTATTTAATATCAAAATAAAAAACCATAAACTTACTAATATATTCTTGTAGAACCATATTTGTCATCTTCATATATGTGCTTGGTGCATTAGATAATCTGAATGATATCACCATCCATTCATATAAGTCATCCCTAGTCTTGAATGCAGTTTTTCACTCATCTCCTTCATGAATTCAAATCTGATAATAACCACTTATTAGATCAATCTTGGTAAAATATTTTTCTCCTGTAAGCACATCCATCATATCATCTAAATGAGGTATAGGAAACCTATACTTGATTGTAATTTTATTAATTTCTCTATTATCCACACATTCTCCATCCTCCATTTTTATTTGGAGTTAGCAATGTTGGTGTTGCACATGGACTCATAATTTCCCTTATCACATTCTTTCTTAGCAATTCAGTAACCTATTTATTTAATTTTTCATGTTCTATTGGACTCATCCTATGATCTACTTGATTGGGTAGAATTGATCCTGGAATCAAATCAATGTGATGTTAAATATATCTCTTCAGTGGTAAACCATCCAATAACTCATTAGGCATAACATTTGCATATTATTTCAACACTCTTACTACTTATATTGGTATTGGCACCATTTCTGTGTCTTCATTCTTTACTACTAATACATAACAATAACTTGCCACCTTCATATTTTGGATAAATTGTTTAGTAGAGAGCATGATTTATGTCTTTTTTTCCTCTTTAAGAGGTAAAAAAACTACCTTTGTACCATCTTTCCAAAAAGTGTATGTGTTCTTTGCTCCATCATGAACTAATTTCCTATCAAATTGCCATGGTCTCCCCAATAACACATGGCATGCATCCATCGGAATAACATCACACCATATTTCATCATTATAACCTTTTCCTATAGAAAACTTGATTAAGCACGTTTTATCTACTATAAATTTATTGCCTTTTTTAAACCATAAAATTTGATAAGGATTAGGATGCTTTTCGCATTGCAAATTTAGTTTCTCTATCATTTCTTTAAAAACCATATTTTCACAACTACCACCATCTATAATTACTTTGCATACCTTTCCACCCGAAGTACATCTTGTTTGAAAAATATTTGATTATAGCCATCCATCACCACCTTATTTATTTTTCACTTGTTCCTTCCTTAGAGAAATCATGGTTCTTCTCATCATGAGATTCTCTCCAACATATTCTAGTGTAACTTCAGTATTCTGCTCTTCTATTTCAGCCTCAACTAGATTTACTCTTGGGCGATCTTCTTTCCTCCTTTCTTGATCTTGATAGTTTGGATACTCAAATGCTCTATTCCCTTCTCTATATCTATAACAGACATAAGATCTAAATTTATTCAGCAACCATCCTCTGGTACCACCATAACTTCATCCTCTCTGAAATCCTCATCCTGTTTGTTGGTATTGAAATCCTTTCCTATTATCATCTTGCCTTTATACACCATGTGATGATTCACCTCTATTGGTATTAGACCCACCTCTGGTCGTATTAAACCCACCTCATCCACTATTTGGAGGGGATATACCTTTTTTTGGACCAAGAGACGTTCTTCTAAAATTTTATCTATTTTGTTTTTCTTTTGCCTTCAAAGCTAATTAATAAGACTCTTCCATGTTAAGTATTATATGCATGCTTAATTCATATTGAATAGAAAATTTAAAACCATTTACATACCTTGCATCCATATGTTCTTATATTTCATCATGCTCCACTCATATGGAAAGCTTATAAGATTCATTTATATACTCTTGTACACTGTAATTTTTTTGCTTCAAATTTTGAAATCTTCTATAGAGAGTTTATGCATAATCCAAAGGAAGAAGATTCTCCCTTAGCTTCTTCTCCATATTTTTCCATGAATTAATCATCTCTTTACCTTTCCTCTATCTCTCTTTCTATAGGTGATCCCACCAAATCATTGCATGACCTTTCAATTTCATACATTCAAACTTTGCCTTATTGTCTTCTTTCATAGTCTTCCACTCGAAGAACTTCTCCATGCTATGCATCCAATCTATCAACTCCTCTAGTTTTAATTTACCTCCATAATATGGAAGGTCAAATTTAATTCCTTCATTTCTTCCTTCTAAATACCTAACCATCCTCTCTTCTATTGATGGTGGTTTCTCTTGCTATTTTTCTTCTTGTTTAATTTCTTCATCACGATCTGTGTCTCCCTTAGCTTCATCACCACTATCTCTTCTTGCTTGATTGATGATAATATTTGTTAATTATTGAACTTGCCTCTATAGATATTATATAGTTTGGTTCATCTATGCAATACATCCTCATCCTCTCACCATGTCTCACTCCTCCAAGATTTGAACTTGCTCTGATACTAGATAATGAACCCAAAAACTATCAAGACAAATAAAATTACCAATAGGCCAAGATCTTGAAACAATAACTTGATTTGATTCATATTGAGTGATTACAGTAATTAAAAACCCAAACCATGCTTAAATAAGCCTCAATCAAAATTTATATTTGTCATGCAAAAATTTTATAAAATTAAAATCTAAAAAAAATGTCTATTTTTAATAGTTGCTATTTATAGTAAGTTTCACATGCAAGTGCACGTATTTCTAAAAATTTCTCAGAAAAAAATTAAACATTAATTTTGGACCCTCATATGATCATGTTTGGCCTCTAAAAAATATTTAAATCAAATATAAGGGGATAGAGTGCCTTACGATAGAATTGAACTTTTTGATACGATCATTTTGACATGTGGAAGAGCTCAAACAGAGCTACGGGTCAAAATTTATGGCCACTAGAAGGTTGGCCTATTTTTTTTACATCAAAAATATTTTTTTTCAAAATAAGTACTTTCCATTTAGAGGCGATTTATATGACCATGGTATTTTTTTAATTGAAAAAAATAGAAAGCTTGAAGAATGACATATGGCCTAGGGTAGCAAGAGAAGAAGAGTTGCATATGAGGAAGAACACTTGGATGAAGTAGCACCACAAATGGATGAATATAGGGGATATAAGTATAATTGAATGTCTAAATTATAAAAAAGACAAAAAATTACGTGAATGAAAAATTCAAAATGGTAATGTGGAGTAAGGGGATAAGCAGGAAAAGACAACATTATATTTTAGTGTTTAAATTAGATTATGAACATAATGAAAAATCATATAAAATAGTTGAAACCAGTTGGAGGGAAAAGATCCTCATTGCTCAATTGAGAACTGGATCTCAAAGACTCTGATGTGAGACTGGTAGATAAATGACTTCTAAGGAGTAGTGGGATGAGAGGGTTTATGTTTTTTGCACTATAGGGGTGATCAAAATAAGGAAACACTTCATCCTTGAGTGTCCTTAGTACACAATCATACAAACCATATTAGTATAAAATTTAAGAGTTGGCTGCATGGTATATATATTTGAGGAAAAAATATTAAAAAGGTTGGGGTTAATACTAATCCAGATCAACAAAAGGAGAAAACTTTTAAAAAATACCTCAGGGCCCAAGAAACTTTGAGTGATTGGAATAGTCTGTGTAATTTGTGGTCCCATGGACCGTTCAATCTTGTGGGCATAAATAAAACCATTTCATTTAATTTCCATAAAACTACACTTTCTTATATACCATTATTGAAAATAAGAATTTGTTACCATTTCATCCCTTATTAGATTCAAATGTATGCTTTCATCCTAAGGAGAATCCATTGAACAATGCTTTAAGGAAAATATTGAAAGTTGTGAAAGTGGTCAATATTTTGTTCTTAATTACTTTCTTATTTTTCATTTCCTTCATGATATACGATTAAGATTGAATGTGTGGCATTTATGTTAAATCTAATTGTATACATTCCATCCCATCTAAACTATAGAGAAATCACAAAGACATATTATAGCCCAATTATTTTTAGAATGAGATGTAATATTATTCAAGACATAAGGTGATGAAATATTAAGGTCCTTTATGGTTGGTTTCAAGTACACCATTATTGAGATGTGATAGAAATTAGAATTTACTTGATTTATGATTAGAATCCTCCTAGATAAGGGAAAATTTATATCCCACTATGTAATGAGTTCTTTTCCTCCCCCTTTAACTGAATCCTTTGAGTATTGTGTATCACCTTTTACCTCCCTAAGCCACATATTTTACATTGAAGGTATACCATGCATAGGGAACAATTAAGGTCTCTCTCTCCACCTTATCACTCTCTTTCTCTTTAAAAATGAAGTACACAAAAAAAGATGTTTGGGTTTTGTTGACATGGTAGATTTCACCCTCTAAAGAGAGGCTCAATGCTCTTCATCCACTCGACATGATGGATACATCCCTCTTGATATGGATGACAAATGTGAGGGATGAATCTCTAGATTAGGGGCTAGCTCCCCTTGATGCACCTTGAGGCCCTAGATTTCCTGCTATTAACTACTTGGGGGGATGAAAAGGGAGAGAAAAATACTAAAATCAGAACCTAAACTATGTGGTGATGCACCAAATGGATGGTCTACCTAGTTTTGACATATACTTTAAATCAAGATAAGCTAGCCTACACTTCACTCAAAATGAGACTTTTTTTGCAACAATGTTTCATCAGCGGGTTTTGTGGAGAGATAGGAGAGGAAAAAATAGCACAAAAGGTGTTATAAGACACACTAATGCATAGCCTATTCACTTTCCTATACTTCTTCAGACACTTCTTGTGACCTGTAAGAGAAGAAAACACAAACACTAGACATTGTTGGGGTTAGCACATGAAGGTAGAGAAAGAGACCACACTTTCACAAAAGTAACACCCAAATGTATACTCAATGTAACACTCAAAATAAGGTAAAATATGTCTTAGATTCAAGGTAAAATTTTGTAAGGCTTCACCATACAAGCTGAGAGATCCCTTCCCCAAATGAGAAATTACAATATATAAAGTGCTAGAACCAGAAGCTGACAAATCCCTAGGAAAGGAGACCCATGTGAGTCAAACATATACTGAGATAAGAGGCCGTGCCACTATTATGTTTTCCATATTTGCATATGGAAATCATGTTGTAGGATATCAAAACCACCTTTGTTGTCCTTGGCTTACAAAACTATGTGTTACTCCTTCTAACAACTAACAAAGCCATTTTGAAGTTGTTGTGGCTAGACTATGTTTTCCTCAAGGCTTGGGCGTGACTTGGCTACACATTAAAATCTTGGCATGAAAACATGGTTGCACCTTCTATCATTTGAAAACTAATCCTTTTATTGTTTTTCAATAGAGACTACTTCACCTAAGTGCATTTACTCTTCTTTCTGATGACACTTGTGCCACTTGCCTTGGTCTGGTTGGTCCTTGGGTCTGCACTTTTAACTTGTCATGCCACTTGGAACATTTTAAGATTTTACTTTATTATGCTGCATGGCCACATTCTGGGTTATCCACCTTGTTTTCTTTTACTGTGTTATTTCCCTTTGCCTTGGCTTTTTCCATTTTGTCTTTAACCATTCAGATTCTTAGGTGCTTGTTATTTATCAAGATTTTATATTGATCTTTTCCATTTTTTGAACTTATTCGAGCTCTCAAGTTTCACATTTATTTCCTCACTTCTTCCCTTTTTCCTTATCTTTTCCTTCAAGAGGGCCTATCTTTGCCATGTCCTTCAGACAAAATGTTTGAAGGATTTCCTTTCATCTTTCTTCTACCTTCGTCAACCTTCAGGATTTTAGTAATGTCAAATTTCTTTAGATAAAATGTTTGAAAGAATTCCATCAGACATTTTGTTTAAAGGAATTCTGTTTTGGGCTTGCCTTTGCTCCTTTCTTTTGGTGGGCCTTTGTGATGCACTTTCCTTCGGATAAAATGTCTGAAGGAATTCCTTTGATTTCTTCTTTTCCTAAAGGGCATGTGCCCTTCGGGCCATTTATCTTCATCTTCTCTTTCTTAAAGTGCCCTCTACAAAGGCTTCTCCCATCCAAAAGTGCCCTCTGCAAGGGCAAGTGCCCTTTGAAAACTCTAAAAATGACCCTTCGAAAAAGTGAAAAGAGTCCTCTTTCTTAACCAAGTGCCCTCCACAAAGACACTTACCCTTCAAAACTTTTGCAATTACCATACATGTAGTCAAAGTGCCCTCTAAGGAAATTCCTTGCCTTTGCGAGCCGCTTAGACTAAATCAGGTCCTTGGAAAGAACTTACTCATAAAGTTCCTTAAGTAAGGCCTCTTGACAAACCCAAATGTTTCTTCTAGACCCTTTTGGGTTCTCCAATGCCTCCTGCCTTAGACTTTGGACCTGCTTCAACTTATGAAATTTTATGAGTAAGACCCCTCAGTAAACTTGATTGTAACTGTCTTGACCCATTCAAGTTTCTGGATTACTTTTGCTTATAAGACAAAATAAGTAAAGTCATTTGGAGAACCCAATTTGGTCTAACAAGACCAAATCAGGTTTTGTAAGTGACTTTACTTGTTAACTTTTCACAAGTAAAGTGGTTTACAAAACCCAAAATTCATTATGGGGACCAAGTAATTACATTTGGAAAGCCCGAAGTAGTTCCCCTTGATAAACCCAAAATACACTTGGTTAAATGAAATGAGGTAAACACTTGGTTTTTTCATGGAACGGGTCTGACAAAGAACCTTAATGTATGATTTTAGCCAAAAAATGGATTGAATACTTATGCACAAAAGAGGGTGTGCCCATTTTTTACACTAAATGACCAAAAAATGGTTAACAAATAGACAACTCATAGGGAAAGCATGCCTGCTATGCTTGGGAAGACTGGTAGCCTCATAGTCCACTGGGCATGGAGTTAGAATGCATCCTGAGCATGTTAAAATAGCCTTTTAAAGACCCTTGATCTAAAAAATCTTTACCTCAAACAAAAATGAAAAATAACATGTAACAAATGTAATAAACAATAAACTTGTGTAACAACACTTAGGGAAAATGAGGAAAAATAAGGAAAAATGTGTACATGACAACATAAACTTAGTAACAATGCTTAAGGTATATCCCATTAACTGTGATATGTAGCTCTTCACCATCCAACTTAGAAAGTTGGAAAGCATTGTGTTACCTGCATTGGGTGATGACATATGGGCCACTCCACAAAGCATCAAACTTCATGTGCCTTCCAAGCTTGGCTCGGTCCTCATCCCACTTCAAGACAATGTCACCTTCTAAGAAGCTCCTTGGCATAGACCTTTTGTCAAATTGCTTCTTTTTTGTTATTGGTAGCTGGTCATGGCATCTATGGCTTGGTCTCTTGCTTCTTGAAGCTCCTTTAGCTCACAATACCTAACTTCCAATTTCTCTCTCTCCATCACTTTTAGCTGATGGGAAAGATCTAAGGTTGGTAACTCAAGTGAGATAGGAATTATAGCTTCCCTTCCATACATAAGTGTGTATGGTGAATTCTTGATTTCCCTCTTTGGAGTGATCCTATCTACCCAAAGAGTTGTCTTCAACTTGGCATGCTTAGTCCTTTGATTTTCCTCCATTGTCCTCTTTATGATCTTAATCAAATTCTTGTTTGTGGACTCAACCAACCCATTTCCTTGTGGATAGTTAGAAGAAGTGTTGAAATAGATGCCATACTTCAATGCCCACTCACTTGTCTTTGTTCCCAAGAAAGCCAATGCATTGTCTGAAATGATTATGGTTGGGACCCAAAATCTTGTCACTATGCCTTCATAGAAGTCTAGGATTACACTCTCATTGGCCTCTTTCAAAGCTACAGCCTCTACCCACCTTGTTAAATAATCTATGGTAGTTAAAACCCACTTGTGGCTAGCACTATAAGGAGGATTGATAAACCCTATGAAGTCCAACCCCCATTGCATGAATGGTTATTCCACCTGCATGAGATGAAGAGGCATGGGAACTAACCATTATTTTCCATCAAAGAAGACATTTTTTTGACATTTTCTCACCCAAGCACGAGTGTCTTTAAACAAATTGGGCCAAAAGTAACCGTCCCTCATAATCCTTACAATTGTGGCCTTGGGAGCAAAGTGGACACCAATTGGTCCATCATGGAACTTAAACAGTACCTTGTCAACTTGGTCTGAATCAATACATCTCAAGAGCATCCCTAAAAAGTATTTTTTGAATATCACTCCATCAACTAGGACATAAGGAAGAGATTAGATTCTAAAATACCTCCTCTTGGTCCTATCAAGACCCTGTGGACACTCACCCATTTGAAGGAAATGAACCATGTCTTGTGCCCAGATCTTCATGACTATAGGTACAACTATTGTAGGTTCATCATGGAGTACAAAAACATCATCCTTCGGCTCTTTCAAATTTTTATCAAGGTGTTCACATAGCCCTCTTCCTCTTACCAGCTTGGTGGTCTTGATCTCTACGTCATACTCCATTACTTTGGTGATCCAACCTGCCCTTTTCTCATTCAAGTCTCGGTTCAACAAGAAGTCTTTTAAACTAGGATGTGGAACCATGATGCAAAATTTGCTACTAGACAACATATGTATGAACTTCTTTAAAATTCATATGATTGCAAGCACATGCTTCTCAACATATGTGTATCTAATCTCATAGCCTTCTAAACCATGGCTAAAAAAAGAAAGAGGTTGCTCTAAATTCTCACCATTTGCCTGAGTGAGCATAATAGAGATTACCTCTTCATTCTCAAAGGTGTATAGATTGAAGTCCTTAGAAAATTTTGGACTAGCTAGGGTAGGAGCTTGGGCAATAGCTTGTTTGATGACTTCAAATCTTTCTCTTCTTCTTATTGTCCATGTGAATGTCTCATCCTTCCTAAGCATGGAATTTAGTGGCTTGACAAGCTCAACAAAGTCAAGAATGAATCTCCTAATGAAATTTATCTTACCAAAGAAACTTTTCAGGCCCTTCTTGTGCTTTGGTAAGGACAATGCTAAGATGGCATTTACCCTCTCTGGATCAATGGACAGGCCTCCCTTTGAAATGACATGGCCTAAGAGCTTGCCTTTGTGGATGAAAAAATATGCATTTATTTGGGTTGAGAGAGATGCTAAACTCTCTACACCTTTCAAATGTTTTCCTTAGGTTCTTCAAGTGTTCACTTGCCTCCTTGAAGAAGACTATCACATCATCAAGATAAACTAGCACAATGTCATTGATCAAACCTTGGAAAACCATGTCCATAACATGTTAGAAGGTAGCTATAGAATTTGACAATCCAAATGGTATCTTCCTATAGGTGTATGTTATCCACTTGGTGGTGAAGGCTATCATGTATTTATCACATTCTTGCACCAGGATTTGATTGTACCTAGAGTAGCCATCTAAGAGAGAGAACCTTTCATTGCCCATAACCATCTGAAGAATTTGCTCCATACTTGGAAGGGGATAGTGATGTCTCAATGAGACTCCATTCAGGTCTCTAAAATCCACACACAATCTGACTTCTCCATTCTTCTTCCTAATAGAGACCAAATTGGCTAGCCAAGAAGAGTGTTTGATAGGGAAAATGATCCTGAACTCAATCAGTTTGGTAAGTTCCTTCCTCATGAGAGGTTTGATCTTTGGATTGATTTGCCTTTGATTTTGCTTGATGGGTTTGTCACCTTCCTCTAGCTCAATTATGTGTTGGGCCAAGCTTGGATCAAAGCCATTCAAATCACCATCCTCCCAAGTGAAGACATCAACAAACTCTTAACATAATATAATGAAAGAATGCTTTTCCTCATTGGTATACACCTTCCCAAGTGCAAACAACTTATCCTTGTAGATCTCTATCCTTTCATAATTTTCCTTCTTGGTTGACATGTTTGCTTTGTCTCTCCTGAATTGGTCATCTTCATCTAAAATGATCTCAAGACTTACCAAACTTTTGGGAAGCCTATTGGTCTTTAGTTGAACAATCTACACATCATACTACTACTATAGCTTAGACTGATTTTTGGAAGGAAAATTAGCTTGTTCCTATAATAAAAGTGCTATTTTTTGGTCAATTTCAAACACCTACCAATTTATGACATTATTTGGTATCGAGGGCCTCACAATCACCTTTAAATGATGCTAATTCTTGATTTGTATTATCTCCTTTGGGATGTCAAATTAAGCACCAACTACTGCTAGTCTATTAGCATATTTATTCTCCTCTCTTGGAATGGAAGTGATGTTGAAAGAAACAAAGTTCTCTACAAGGTCCCACACTCTATGCTTGTAAGACTTGAGTAAGGAGTGCTTGGTCAAGTTTTGACCTCTCACTTGGTTCACGATCATCTCATTGTCTCCAAACACCTATAATTCTTTGATTCCTCTCTTCCTTGCCCATTCTAGGCCATGAACAAGGCCTCATACTCTGATACATTATAGGTGTAGGAGAACTAAAACTTGAATGATGAGAAGTATTTGTCCTTTGAAGGTGAAACCAACATTGCCCCACCATCGACTCCCAACTTGCTTCTAGATCCATCAAAGAATAACTTCCACAAACCATAGTCCTGTTGGTATATCTTCATCAATTTTGGCATGAAATCATCTTTCTCATGCATGTAGTAGACTCCAAGATCAGCTTCCCCAATGAAATTGTAAGGATCATGCTCAAATTATCATTTACCAATTCATCTAGGAGTAGGTTAGCAACTCGTACAAGGGAAGATGATGGAGATTGATCCACTTGGAGCTGTTCTTCATCAATGATTATGTAGTTCACATTTGCCACTTTGGGCAAGTATGGCTCTAGGTGATCCTTATGGATGGGATCTAACTCAATCTTCACTTTATTTCCATACTTTGTCCTAAAAACCATGTAATACTATTTGGTTGCCAAGTATTCACCTACCTTAGATGTGAAATCCCTTGACAAGCAAAGAGCAAAGTAAGGAGGAACATCTGCCACTACCACATCATGGGAAATTGAAAAGGTCAAACATGCATGGAGAGTTAGATTCAAATCTCTTACCACTCCTAAGGTCTTAGCTAGTGATCCATCCAACTGTAGAACTCCTTTGGTAATTTATTCATACTTGAGGCCTAGCTTATCAGCTATGCATTTGAGCATAAATTAGGTACTTGATCCACTATCAATGATGCAATTATGGACCAAAAAATCACTAATAATTAGGGACAAATAGAAGGGGGGACCTTATCATCTTTATTTTCTTGACCATCCATGGGGGGAGCCCCATTTACTACCAACACATTATCATTTCTTGCTAGGACAACTTGCTCACCTATCCCATATAATTCTTTTTAGAGTATATCTTTTTGTCCTGGTAGTGATAAAGAATCTCATAATGAGATGTTCATGTGTAGTTTCTTCATTTGGCCCACCATATTGATTAAAGGATTTCCCCCTTTAGAGTTATCCATGGGAACATTCATAACCTATGGTGCAACTTGAGGAGCTGAAGATATAACTATTGGCATGAAATTGGGAAACTTTTGATTTAATTATGCTCTTGGGGATATTTCAGGTACACTCCCTACTTTATTGGGTGAAGGAGATGTAGTAGGTGCTTGAGTGGCTACTTAAGATTCATCAATGGATCTCCTTTTGGACCTGGTATTGGATGCAACACCAACATTATGATTACTTATGCTCCCCACATAGTTAACTATGTATAACTCTCCTTCCAAGTGATTCATGAGAGTGGAATCAGATTGAGCTTGCCTGCTATCTATCCCAAGTTATCTTTACATCTCAAAATTTGAGAATTGGGCTCTCTGATCACTTTGTGTAGTCATGCTTTGATTTGATAGCTCACTGACATAAGTAACCTATTCTTGGCCATGCTCCAAGGGTGGAAAGTTGGGCTACTCCTGCACCAAATTATTTTTTATGGGGACAAGAGCCTTGGAATATGAAGGGGAATTTGGATTATAGCTTTGATAAGGCTTGACATGTGTAATTTTATGTTTCCCTTAATTATAATTCTGGAAGGGAGGCGTATTTCCTTGCAAAAACTATTGATAGCCTTGATTTGGCCTATAACTTTGAGCTTGTTGTCTTTTAAGGGTAATTAACTCATTGGTAACACTATGTAGCAGGCTCTTAACTTCATGGATGTAATTTATAAGGGTAGAATCTCACTTCTCTTGATTAGGTAGAGGAGTTAGAGTGAGCAAAGCAGGTTGTAATGAGGGTTATAAATCAATAAAGAGTGGCATAAGAGGTCTAGGAGCTATCTTTCCTGCTTGAACAAGGCAATTTTTAGTAGCTATGGCTATCTCATTAGCAACGGGAAAAGTGTTTCCACCCATGAAATGTATCATGATAGCAATGTCACTATTCAAGGCCTTTAAGTAGTAAATGAAAGCATAGCTTGGGGTTGGCCTCACAAGAATTGGGATCCTATCCCAAGTCTTTTGGAACCTAGTGTTAAAATCTTGCATAAACTCATGTGGGGCTCTCTTCATGGTGGTTAACTACTCGACTAGAGACACATGATCACTTTTTTCCCCAAACCTATTGGTCAAGATGGTCCCTAACTCATCCCATGAGCCAATTGAGTTCACAAGCAAGGTCCCATACCAGTCCAAAACTTTCCCTTTGAAGGACAAGGCTAGAAATCTAATGGATACATTTTCTATAGTGATATTATGGATGTTATAGAGGTTTTCTATATTTATAATATGCTCAACGTCAATGATTGGGCCCTCTCCACTAAAGGAAGGAACACTTTTGAGAGGTATCATTGGAATTGGGTCATCTTGCTAAAGGTCCAAGGAACTTTGACCATTAAAGGCCACAAAAGGGAAAGCTTTAGGGGTTGTTATGGCTGTGAAAGGATTAAACAAGGGTCTCCTTGAGTAGGTATATTTTATGGTTGGCTTAGGAAAATGGCTTCCTACGTAAGGGTGGATATTTGTAGAGTTCAAAGGTAACTCAACAAATTAAAAAAGAACACCCCTAGAAGATCTTATAGTGACCTTTGGCATGGGATGTTGGGATGGTCATTAACTAGAGACTTGGTTCCTAAATGGGGTTGTTAGGTGTTGAATATATCTCTTTCTTTTATATTTTTTAATAATATCAAGACCAATGCCAATCCTAAAACTTGTAGGACACAGAAATTGGTCCCACCAGGCATGCCAAAAACTATTGACATGGTAGATTACACCCTCTGAAGGGAGGCTCAACTCTCTTCATCCACATGACATAATGGATACATCCCTCTTGTTATGGGTGGAAAATGTGAGGGATGAATCTCTAGATTAGGGGCTAGCTCCCCTTGATGCACCTTGAGGCCCAGGATTTCTTACTACTAACTACTTGGAGGGATGAAAAGGGAGAGAAAAATGTTGAAATCAAAACCTAAACTATGTGGTGATGCACCAAATGAATGGTCTACTCAGCTTAGACATACACTTTAAATCAAGACAAGCTAGCCTACACTTCACTCAAAATGAGAATTTTCTTACAACAATGTTTCAGCAGGGGGTCCTGTGAGGAGATAAGAGAGGAAAAAACTAGCACAAAAGGTGTTTTAAGACACACTACTATGTAGCCTATTCAATTTCCTATACTTATTCAGCCACTTCTTGTGACCTAAAAGAGAATAAAACACAAACACTAGACACTATTGGGGTTAGCACATGGGGGTAGAGAAAGAGACCACACTTTCACAAAACTAACACCCAAATGTATGCTTAATGCAACACATAAAAGAAGGTAAAAGCTTTGTCTTAAATTCAAGGTAAAATTTTATAGGGATTCACCATACAAGCTGAGAGATCCCTTCCTCAATTGATAAATTACAATATACAGAGTGCTAAAACTAGAAGTTGACAAATCCTTAGGAAAGGAGACCCATGCTGAGTCAAACATTTACTGAGACAAGAGGCCATGCTGCTACCATGTTTTTTAGATTTATATATGGAAACCGTGTTTTAGGTTTTCCAAATCACCACTTTGTTTTCCTTGGATTATAAAAGTACGTGCTACTTATTCCAGCAACTAACAAAGCCATTATGAAGTTGTTATGGCTAGACTATGCTTTCTTCAATGCCTAGGCATGACTTGGCTACACATTAAAAGCTTGACATGAAAACATGGCTACATGTTGTATTGTTTGAAATCCAATCCTTTTATTAGTTTTTAATAGATACTATTTCACCTAAGTGTATTTACTCTTCTTGTTCATGACACCTGTGCCACTTTCCTTGGTTTGGTACTTGGGTCAGCGCTTTTGACTTGTCATGCCACGTGGAACATTTTGAGATTTTACTTTATTATGTTGTGTGGCCACATTCTGGGTTATGTGCCTTGTTTTATTTTACTTTATTATTTCCCTTTGCCTTGGATTTTTCCTTTTTGTCTTTAACCATTTAGATTCTTGGGCACTTGTTATTTATTTGGCCTTTGTATTGATCTTTTTCATTTTTTGAACTTATCTGAGTTCTCAGGTCTTCGCATTTATTTGATCGCTTCATCCCTTTTTCCTTGTCTTTTCCTTTAGGTGGGATATTCTTCACCATGTCCTTCAAACAAAATGTCTGAAGGATTTCCTTTAAACATTTTGTCTAAAGGATTTCCTTTCGTCTTTCTTCTACCTTTGTCAGCCTTCAGGATTTTGGTAATGTCTAATTTCTTTAGAAAAAATGTATGAAGGAATTCCTTTGATTGCTTCTTTTCCTAAAAGGATTGTGCCCTTTGGGCCTTTTTTATTCACCCTCTCTTTCTTAAAGTTCCCTCTGCAAAGGCTTTTCCCATCCAAAAGTGCCCTCCACAAGGGCAGGTGCCCTTCAAAAACTCTAAAAATGACCCTTCAAAAAAGTAAAGAGTCCTCTTTCTTGACCAAGTGTCCTCTGCAAAGACACTTACCCTTCAAAAATTTTAAAATTACCCTACATGTAGTTGAATTAACCTCTAAGGAAAGTCTTTACCTTTGCAATTCACTTAGACTAAATTAGGTCCTTAGAAAGAACTTACTCATAAAGTTCCTTAAGTAAGGCCTCTTGACAAACCCGAATGTTTCTTCTAGACCCTTTCAGGTTCTCCAATGCCTCCTGCTTTGGAATTTAGACCTACTCTATCTTATGAAATTTCATGAGTAAGACCCCTCAGTAAACTTGATTGCAACTATCTTGACCCATTTGGGTTTCTTGAAACTTGATGAATGATTTTAGCCAAAACATGGATTGAAGACTTATGCACAAAAGAGGGGGTGCCCATTTTTTACTCTAAATGACCAAGAAATGGTTAACATGTTCCATGGGCTAGATATGTTGCCTATGGAATTTGTAAAGTGTTTCATTTATTTATTCTCATCTTTGAGCTGAAACCTTAACCTCATAGTTTGATTTTTTCAGAGGATAGATGTGGCATGCAGCCAAGCCAAACAAATCAAAGGATATATAAGATCCTAGATGGGAAATAAACTAATTTAGAGTTTGGACTTATACCAAAGGTGCCCTAATATATGGTTTCAATCTTAGATTAATAATAATTTATTTGATTTTATAAAAAACTATCTCATATATGCAATGCATGCAATGCAAACAAAGTTTGTAAGAGATTATTTATTTTATTCATGTCTTAAATGTATAGAGGATACATAATGGGACACTCCTTTTCAATGGCTTCAATAAGATATTATGTAAATATATAAGTGAATTTTTTATTTACTTGAAATGTAGTTCAATCTCCAACTGAAATTCCAATCAATGTTAACTTAACATAGATTATGTAGGCAAATATATAATAACTCTTATCATTCCATGATTTTTTGTAAGATATTTAATCCAGTATATAATATATGGTTAAGATAAAATATACCAAAATTTGGGAGAGTTTAACCAACATGCACAAATTTAGTGTATGTTGATGTCATAAGTAATTTTCAACACATATTGTTGACTTCCTTAAATGACAAGCTTTTAAACAATGAGTTGTCCTCCATTTGGCATATGTGGATTTGTATTTTCCACGTCACATGCCTTACTATCAATTCAATTTATAGTTTTAAAATTACTTCATGCCATTTAAAAAAATTTAGACTTTAGTTAACACCACCACATCACACTCTTTAAGTCCTATCAATGTCTCGATCTCTATGAGATAATAAAAAATTAAACCTTTCAAGCTGGACATGGAAGTAATCTCTATAGTAATTTCATTCCAGATTATGTTGACATTGATATAAAAATATATAATTCCCTAAGATTAAAACTTATTTTGGTATTTCTCTGAGTTCATTGAGGCCCCTAAGCTTGGCAACCAACAACCTCAGAAATCCATAGATTCCTTTACTCTGCACATAAACATTTGCATCTTTGAAGTGATCTTTATAGGCCACTCTTTCAAACTCATTATTGCTACATGGATCTCACAAGCTTCAATTTCATTTTACACATCTTTAATTAAAATTAAAGTTATTTTATGTAAGTTACATTGCCTCATTTATTTGTTTTGGACCAGTTAATAATGAGTTAATTAACAATCAAGATCACTTAGCCATCGATCGAAGATATAATGTAAGCACTCATGTTTCTATTTGTTGGATTAGTGAAGATTATTTTTGAGAGAAGTAAATTTTTAGCATGTTAAAGATCACATAACAATCAATTTAGGGTAAACACTAGTGTTTCTATTTTAGTGGGACTAGTTAAGAGAAATTAACGTATTAGGGAGAAGTAATTGTTTAACACATTAAGTAGAATTAATTATCCGCTTGCATATCTATTTAACCAAAATAACCAAAATTTAAAATCCATTATTTTCATTAGAATACCTCTTCTAGATAGTTCCTACATAACTAAAATAATGTTAAAATCCCCTATAACAAGAAGTGTGTTCCTTTTCTTTGTCTTGTTTGAGGTGCAGTATAGTGGGTTCAATATTTTAATAAGCAAGCTTTAATTCACTACTTATTTAAAAGTATGATAATTTACTTACTAAAATTATTAAAATATTATTCCTTGGTATTTCAAAATATATCCCATTTTCATATAATATTTATGTGGTTGGATTGTTTTACCACTAATCTATTTCATATAACTTTAAAGGTTAATAAAGTTTAGTTTGTAGAAGTTGGGAGTGTCATCCATTACTATGAAAAAATAATGTTGGTAGCTAATAATTGATAACCATTAAAAGAAAGTATGTTATAAAAATATTTTTATTATGAAGTAATTTGAAATCTCATGTTTGATATTTTTTTAGTGCATAGCTAACCATTGTAATATGTCTAGTCAAAAAACATGTCTATTGATTAGTATTGGATGGAAAGGATGAACTATCAAAATCAAAAACATGTTATTAAGTATAGATAACATCATCATATTATAGTATTGTAATTTTCTACTTGATGATGGTGATGTACATTGTGTATTTTATATTTCATTTATAGATGCTCTAGGTTTTTATTTGTACTCGTGTGACAAAAGAGGTATTTTATGGAAGTGAATTCCCAAACAGTTGTTGCTGAAATGAAAGGGGAAAGGGATTTTCCAGAAAGAATCTTGAGTAAACTAAAAGAGGACATATTTTTTATGTAGTTTTTTACCATGATATTGAGATTAGCTATGCAAATGAAGAATCCAAATAAGATGAAACACATGAGGAATCAAAACAAATAGGACAAATTCCTTTGGATAATTTTGACATCCTTGCTATAAAAGATGCACCAATAGAGTGTTTAGAAGAAGAAAAATATTTTTAAAAGTTTGATTTTCAAATGCATAAACATGTCTTTATTGTGCAACCCTTCTTCCTTTTACACAGTATAATGTTTGTGTTTATTATTGTTATCTACATTAGGGGATGAAAAATGATGATTCAACGCCATAGCCACTATTATGGGAAATTTGTGCTATTATTTTAAAAGAATATTTTTTTGTAATTATGAAAATATGATGAGTCTTTTTTAACACACTACATGAATGCTATGGTGTAATACATTTAGTATTTTTTCATTATTCATGGATGGCATTTTTATTTTTAACAATTGAAACGTGAACTAATTATTTTCCTTCATTAAGTTCAAGTAGAAACTCAATAAATTATACCAAAACATGCAAATTCAATTAAAACCATTAAAATTCATAGAAAATTATTTTGTAACATTAAATAAGAATTTGATGGTGCGACTACCCAATTTCAACACTTACTTCTTTCACTTCACACGTTGAGGATCCAAAATTATATTATAAATAGTGAGTTTGACAAGATTGAAAATGCATGAAATATTATATTGGATGTAGAGTCCATAGGCTTTGAAGTCAAGTGATTAAACTGGGAGGTAGATATGTCTCAATCTAAAACTCAGCCTAAAACATGTTTATTTATATAAAATACATATTTTTTAAGCATGTGCCCCTATGTAAAAAATACTAAAGAGTTTGGAATGGTTACAATAATTCATTTTTTTACTTTTTTAAAGATAGTCCAAATTAACTTGACTATAATATGTGATTTTTATTTCAATTTTCTTAAGGCATATAAAAACGTGATCTAAATAATTTGGTAAAGGATATTTCAATAACATGTGTTTGATTAGTAATTTATTTGGAGATTAATCTTTGTGAGTGTGAAGGGGTGTTAGATGAAACACTTGTAATATTTAATAGTATATTATACATATGTTGATCCCATTGAAGGAAGAAAACATGTATAACTATAAAGGTAGTAGAAAAAATAAAGAGATAAAAAGGGAATGATAGTTACTTTGTCAGAGAGTTTGATAGCAATAGCCTCAAATTTTTCAAATTTGTTGGCGATTGTTCCATAAGTGTATGGCCTTCCTCTTGACCTCCTCCCTCAACTTAAACTTGTTATAGTAATATTTTGATTCCACCATCACTCCAACTCAAAATCATAGTGTTAATTGTCACTGATTTCAAATTTATTTGTTATTCATAGATGACACAAAAATTTGTTAGAATAGATTCAATGTTCCTAAATGTTGTAGGTTTTTTTACATCATTGTTGTTCATATATGTCAGTATTTTAGAATTCAAAATGTTAATATCTATTTTTTTAATGAAACATATTTTTTATAGGTTGGATCACATGGTAGGAAGTTGGGATCAAATTGTACACCTTTAGTTTAGAATCTAAGTAAGGGTTTCTTTGGATGTAGGGATATGAAGTGGGAACACTATCCTAACCATAATAGGGAAGATATGTGGGTTGATTGGGTTGAGACTGATAGAGTTGATGACTTTATCAAAGGAGAATCAAATAGGAAGTTGTACTAAACAAATTTTCATGTCACATCACACAAAAAACTAATACTTATTATTGGAAAACAAACAGGAATCAACAATAGTTTGTAATATATCATGTAAGTAGCCGCCCTTTTAAATAATATGTATTCATATATTCACATGTTCTTATGTCATGTTCTTAATGTTACCATTCAATGTGCACATACCTAATAAGTTTAATATATTTGTGTAGATATTGGTGTTCATATGGGCCTGAGAACTTCCAAGAAATTGATGTCATGCCACATGACAAGTTTTTAACACCTAATAATAAAATTAGAAGCCCACTAGGATGAAAACATGTAAGATGTGGCTATTAGTGTCAATTCAACACCTAGAAAATAGTTTGTAGGCCTCATCAAGTCCTGTTGACATACCATCAAATAGAACATGTTGACAGTCAAGCCAATCATTACCATGGACATAAATATGAATAGTTCAAAGGGAATACAACATTTAATACCTTTTTATTAGCCTCTACTTGAATGAGTGGGTTCATAGGCTACTATTGTTAGGTATGTCTATTGATGTTATCCATCTGAAACACCATGGTATGGTACATGATAAAGTTACAATATTCAATTCTAAAGTAAAACATGATGATTTATTAAACAAGGATGACATATTTAATAGAGAACACAAAATAAATGAAGTGAAATGTCTTTAGTGACAATGATGTAGAAAGTGTTTGGAGTGGGCATTTGTAAATATCGAGAAGTGGTTTGTATATCATGAATATAATAACTAAAAGACTGATGGAGATAGACTGATCCCCTTCATATTGGGAATCTAAATCCTATAACAGTTGGATTGGATTCATTTTTAAAATTTGGAAATGATAGTTTATTGGTGATGGATTCAACATCTGAAACAAATAGAATGAAAGCATTCTGCCAATTCTTGTAATAGTAGTAGATGATATTGATCTTTGTAAACTTACAAGTTGACCCATGTTTTATATTTTGGCATAGTTTCAATTATACACATTATTGTTGTTTGGTTCTAAACACCAAGGACTACATATAGCATGGGTCATTATATCTAGGTCATGTACTAGTGACCTCACACAATATATGCAAATATTTTGATAGTAAGTATAATTGAAAAAAATTAAGTGGAAAATAAAAACCTTCATAGTAGATAACACCAGTGTAGAGATCAAATAAATTAGGTGTGTGGTGATTACTTTATATAGGCACAATATATTTTTTATGCTAAAGTTCATAAATATAATTACTACATTATTTCTAATAGTTTTAATAACTTATTGTATTGTATAGGAAAACTTTCAACTGTGAAGTGTATTTATGTAGTTGGCATTTATGTTATGCATGGTTGAATAATATGATAGATAAGGTGAGAGAAAATGATGTCAAATTTGAGATGTTTAGTGAACTAAGATATATTATATATAGTTGCATTGATGAAAAATGGTAAATAGGGAGGTTAGATAGTTTACAAAAAAGTATTGATCCATACAACCCAATTTTTTTGAATATTTACGTAAAGATGTATAAGTTCTCAACATTGAAAACTAAATAAATATTCATATAAGGAAACAAATAAAATCTAACCACATTCTTATCCACTTGTTTCAAAATTTAAAATGGGCCATACCTAAGAGGCTTAAGTTTGTTAGTCTTACCTTGGAGTCTCTCTCTACTCAAGTACAACCATACCTTGTCTCCAACAAGGTGTGAGATGGAAATTTTGAGAAATGGATTTGATTATGCAATTATATCAAAAATACCCAAATTACCAATCTAAAATTAAAATCTAGAGACAATTAGGATAACAATGCAAAGACATAATGAAACATAAATACACACATTACATCCTAAAAGATAGGTTCTCTAAATCAAGATCAAAATAAGAAAAAGACCAAGTGATATGGATAATGGATTGCTTACAAGCAGACTGAAATTTTTAGCATGATATTATCTTGATTAATGACTTATATTGCATGGATTAGTTTCATTCAAGACTAAGATAATAGGATTAATGGATTGCATTATCATGGATTTCCTCATTTGAAATGGAGAAAATCATAGATGTAAATGGGCCATGGAGGGAGATTTTATAATGAATTAAAAATTCATTAAAATCCTCTAGAGAAGAATATTATAAAAAGGAATTTAAAATTATTTAGAATTATCTAGAGAGAGAACTCTCTAGAAAAGGAGAAGGGTGGTGGAGACTAGGCACTAGGCATGTAGGAGAGCCTAGTAGATAGGTATAAGGTTTGTAGAGAAACCTATGGAATAGATAGGATTTTTTGAATTTAAAATTCACAAGTGGGCATGTGAATATTTATTTAAAAAATGAGATATTAATAAGAGGATAAATGAGGGGATTAATATTTTGTGAGACTTAAGTAAAGTTAGTATGATGAAGAATAATGGAAAGGCGTATTATAAAAAAGACTAGGAGGATTATTAAGGTTGGATTAGACAACATTAAACATGATTAGTGATCATTATATGGAATTAACAATGTTAATGTTGACTAATAATAATATTAGTGATGATAAAGGAAGTGAGAAAATTTAAGTGCATACATTTTGCCCCTCTTTAAAAGGGCATTATGGCTAATTGAATTAGGAGTAATGGACTTTCAAATAATAAAGACACTCATGAATGAATGTTAGTTAATGATGAACACATAATTCCCCTTTGAGGGGACATGCAAAGAGGAAAGAGGTAGATGACCACTCAAAAGAGGAAATGAGGGGCGGGATGGACAAATTGACAAAGGGTTGGGATGTTAGATGTGAGATTGATGATGAATAAAATTAAATTGACATGAGAAATGAGATATAAAGTGATGATACCCTTGGAAAATGCATATACACAAGGAGAAAAAATTATGGTGTCATGATTATTGACACATCTCAAGTGGGAATCAACTATAACATGATGATGATGATGATGAGATAAATGGTTGCTAGCTTTAGACGTATCACAAGTAAGGACACATGCCAAGGAGATCTTAGGAATAAGATAATTGATAAAGAAGGCCATGAGCTATCTACATATCCCAAGCAAAGACACATGCATGGAAGAGCATTGGGACAAAATAAGACAATGATTTGATGAGTGTATCTCAAATCTAAATTCAAGTAACATGATGAAGGGGATGATAAAGAATAAATCATATGATCAAGTGACTAAAATATGAAGGGAAAGACTTGGTTAGTATGATGCTTCAAATCAATGAGCCATAATGTGATTAATAGTGATGATGCCCTTAGAAAGGACACATGTAATGGAGTGAGAGATGATAACAAAGTTACAGTCCTGGTCATGCCCCAATCTAATCAAGAAAGCATAAAATTTAAATGATGAATTGACCAATCAGTGATAATGGATGATTAATGGAAGAAAGTATGGATGTTGTGATTTGTCAATCCTAATTAATAGGTTAGGGTAATTGACAAAAATATTAGGGATATGATTTTAGGGATGGTGATTAATCAATAAACTAATGATTAATAATATTTTACCTCAAAGATTTTACTAATGCAAGACTTGAGGATGTTGATACGATGATGAATTATGGGGAAAGAAGAGAGAGTGGTCAAGCTAACCTCAGCACAACATGTGATTGAGCACTTCTTACATAGTCTAAAAAGACCTCAGGCCAATGTAGTTCAAACTAGATGATAGATGACTAGATAGAATAGAGGATGATGATGATGATGATGATGATGATGATGATGATGATGATGATGATGGATGTTAGACATGTTAGTTGTTAAATAGATTTTAGGTGTGATGATGATCAGATTGAGAGTCGAGTTGAGATGTTGATGACTAGAGATATGATAGATGATTGGTTAGAAGATATAGATATGATGATAAAAGGACTCAGAATTTTTTTGATGATCATATTAAAGATAGAGGACTAGGATAAATGATTAGATATGGGATGTTAGATGTTATGATAGGTGATAGAGGATAGGTGAAATGATGAGTGTGTCTATTATGAATCCATCATTTCTATAATAATTCTCATCATAGTCTAAGCAGTTTGATGTTAAATATATCACTAGGAAATATTCCCCATGATATAAGTATGACCAAGAGGACATTGTGCCAAAGTGCATAAATATAAAAGGGTCAAATAACAAACTTTGCACATCAAGATCACCTAAAATCATCATTATGGATTTTTGGGATCCATCATAGCATCCTCATTCATTGTGACCTTGATGAAAGAGACATGATACAAGACTAATAAAATAAGGTAAAAATTTGCAAGCAAATAAACATATGCAGATATATGCATGATAAAAGACATGAAAACAAGTCAAACAATAAAGAGCATATAAGTAACACAAATAAGTATCTACATGCAGTGTCATTGTGTCTTATTTAATTGTCATAATGAGAGTTGATGGGATGATTTATTAGGTGATGAGTTGGAATGAGTTGGTCATGACGATTTGAATTTAGATTAAGGATAATAACTTGGACAAGGTATGGACTTGGAGTATACTAGGGACTATGATTAGGATAATGCTATAAAATACATAAGATAAGATGAATAGGATGTTGAGATAAAGCAAGATGAAAAAAATGATAATATCATTAGGATATAAGACAAGGTACGATGACAATATGATGTAATATTTAGGAAATAGGATAATATGATTGGGATTTTCAAAACATAAGATGAGATAACTTAGAGGTTTTTGGGATTTTGTGGATTTTATATTTTTTAGGGTTTTTTTGGAAGATTTCAATTTTTAGGTCATTGGAGAATATGTAGGTACACTATACAAATGGGGTTACTAGAAAAAGGAATATCAAGACTAACAACCAAGATAAGGACAAATGGAATGTTGGATGGGATGACAAAAGGATGAGGGTGATGCTAAAGAGGGGATTAGGACCAAGTAAGAATAGACTAAGGATCACCAATGACCACATCATGAAGGAATAAAATATTTATTTTCCTAAGTGTCCATTAGAGGATATGCCAAGATGATTCCAGAACATTTCCCAAGACATATTCCACTCCTTACAAAGGTCAATATGGGAAGGAATAATAAACCAGATAGTGATGATAGACAAAGATGTTTGGACCATGACATGGATGGGGTTGTCAAGGAACATGAGATATGACTATAGGGATGAAGTGAATTTTCCCCTAGGTGGTGAGGTATAATTTAAATAATAGATTATTTTACCATGATGTTAGAAACCAATTTTCATCATGGTACTTGCCCAAAATGTTAGAAGACTAGTTTTCACCATTAGACAAATGAGTTTTTTTTAACTGACATGGATGAGTACTAATGTATGAATACAGACTTAAAGGGATGACTAGTATAGATAGGAGGATGATAAGGTAAATATAGGTTGGAATATGATTGGGATAAGTTGATAATATGGTGGACAAGGTGACTACACAAGATGAGGTTAAGATAAATGACCAGTTTAGAATAGGGCCCTAAGGATGAGTAAAACAAGACAAGATGATGTGAGGATATGGTGATAAAAAGGAATAAGATATGACCAAGATTGGTTAAAAATAAGGTGGATTTAGTCTTATAATACCAGGGATTATTAATGCTAAGGCTAAGTGAATAATATGAAGTTAAATGATGAAAGATATGATGGATGGATAACAAGACTTCATTAAGGTATATAAGTGATGGGGGCATGACTAGTGCTAGATGGATGTGACTAGACTATGATATGACTAAGATGAGAGGGGTGATGATACATATGATAAGATGTAAGATGAAATAAGTTTAAAAGGATGTATATAAATATACAAAGAGAATATGCACACGAGGATGTACATGATGATATGATGATGAGATAAGGATATACAAGATGATGATATATAAAGGAGGCCTAGATAGGTGTGTGTAGACTTGGGTAAAAGGTTAAATCGACTCACAAAAAATATTGGTCTAACACAACACTCACCAAATCAATAAATACACAAACTTAATATTAACAAACTAATGTGGGAGTGTAACCCGATGACTGCATCATCTAATGGATTTTCAGGTGAAGATATATGATGGTGACCCATTATAGAATATCCCAAATCCTCTTAAGTCTATTTATAATTAATAATCTCTTAGGATCTGATATTGACTCTGGTATCAAGTCATATGTTATGGTTGAAGATCATAGTCTAGGTTATACATGCTCACTAAGGGCATCCTTGATATACACTAGGTACATGGGGCCTAACTTTGTATAGGGTGTTTTCTAATGCTTGGGTTGGAGATTTAAATATTTCCCTTCATGGAACTTATATGGTTTCAATCATTTGGCCTAACGATAGTTGTTTCTAATTTTTATACTCTGCCAAAACATAGAGTGTGGATTTATGCATGGTGGTGAAGTTTATGGTCAAAAATCCCCCTAAGAATATGGCAAGTTCATGGGTATCACTTCCACATCATGTTTCCTTGTAAAAAATAAAAATGGGAGGGTTTATTAGTGGTTTTTGATCCTTCAAGACTCACCACTAGGATGTGGGGAGGAGAGCATACACCACTATATCCCTCAAGTACAAACAAGTAGATAAAAATTTGATTAATCAATTAAGTGTGATATATAAAAAATATCCTACAAATCAAGTGATTATTAGTTTTAATTTGGAAATTTTGAGGGGCAATTGTAAGACAAGATGTTAGATAAAAAAATATGACTTGCAAAACAAGATTTTATACAAAAACAAGATGTTAGTAGTTTTAATTAAGACAAAATGGATACTAATTTTACCCCATTAAAAATCAAAATAATATGTTAGCCTAATAAAAACACTTTAAAAAATCATGATTTTACACTAGTATTTTTTGGAATGAAGGGCCATGACATGGGCATTTTGGGGTGGAAGCCCCTAGCGAGGTCAAGGGGAAACACCCCTTGTGTGGTTTGGGGGAAATGCCCCAAGTGTGCTCCCTATTACAGTACAATTTGGGGTTGAATGGTAGTTCCCCCGATGCCAAATAAAATTTGGGACTTATGGGATGCTTGGAATGACTCCAAATTCACCAAAAAAGGCACTCAAAAGAGATAATTTAAAGGCAAAAAATAAATGCAAAAATACTACTAGTTTGATCAAAATCGTATATACACAATTAGTGTTATGAAAAATCACTTCCAAAGAGTCAAAACCACTTTTGATAAGTCTAAATCATAGATAAGGATAAGTTATTTTACAAACAACTCATAAACTGTCGTGGTTACTGTGTAGTTAGGCAAGTCAAAATTGCTTATAGGACCTGTAAAACCATAGCTAAGAAGCAAAATCATAGAAACACAAGCAATTTTGCCAAGATGGTTAGGTAAAATTCTAGTGGTTATGAAAAAACCATGATGTTTAATTAGCGTTATTGAAAAATTATGATTGTCGATAGGTAATTTTATCGAAATCATGATTGTAAATAGGCAATTTTGCATATTCAACAAAAACAGAGATAGTTACATATTTACAAAAGACTAAAGGATTTACAGAATGATTTTATAAAATTGTGATTATTTATAGTTATTTTAAGTAGATTACAAGGTTAAAACATGATTATATTGAGTTTGATTCAAGATCACAAGTGATCTGTTGTGGTATTATTTTAGAGTAGATTTTTGGTTCAGTCTTGCAAAATAAAAGTTAGAAAAGGAGATAAAATATTTATAGATTAATAGTGATATTTACATATAAAAATTAATTAAATTATAGATTAGAAACCTTAAATTTTTAACTATTAGTCAAAATCATGAATAAGTATGTCAAAATTGTAAATAGATATAAAAATCACAACTACCTATTCAAAATCACAACTACAAAATCAAAATCACAACTATATATTCAAAATAAAAGATAGGATTCAATATCATAGATTACGGGGGGAACATTGAACTTATACAGGTGGATGTTGAAGATGATATAGATGGTTATAATAGTGAGGCACCCTCAAAGGATCTTGACCCCTCTCTAAATGAGGACCTTAAAAGTTCTCCTCAATCTAAAGATGTTCTGTTAAAAGACCTTATCTCTCCAAGGAATGCCACCAACATGGTAATCCGATCTACATCAGTCTCTTCCTCCAATAAGATATCAGGCTTGAAATTATCTAGGGTAGGAGCTTTCAAAGAACCAATAGTAGAAGACAATTCCTAGTCCTGTGTTGTTTTAGAAGATTAGGAAGGCTGGACAAAGGTTCAGAAAAATAAAAGAGGAAATAAAGCAATGTTATAGCTTTCCTATATGACCCTCCACTCAGGGGGACTCTGGGTAGGATCTTTTGACTTGGAAGGACCCCAAGCATAACCTCAGAATATGGTCACTAAAGGTAGAAATAAAGCAAAAGATCATTGTTAATTCACTATAAGTGGTTGGAAAGAACCACTGTTTGCTTTTTCTTGTTTGTTGTTTTTGGTATGTTGTTCTTCTTACCCCTTTGCCACTGGTAGAGGTGTATTTTTGTGCATAGACATTTTATCTTTATCTCCTTTGTATAAAGTTTTTGGAGCATCAAAACCCATATCATTTACCCTATAAAATAAAAAAATATCATAGATTACAAGAGGTGATTTTGATTAAATACAAAAATGGATAAATTACCTTAACGACTAGTGGTTAGGTTGGTAGTTTATGTCAAAATCACCACTATTGTCCACAAACCGTAAATGTAAAACCATTTTTTGTAAATCAAAATCACCTTTCAACTGGAAGATGAAATTTTTGAAAATTTGAGCACCAAATTTATCCTAAATCTGACTTGCAAGCTGAATTCACACACTTACAAACACCAAGTCAATCCAGAAAAAGGGATCCCATTGTGGTCACCAAATGTGAGATGGAAATTTTGAGCGATGGATTTGATTATGCAATTCTATCAAAAATACCTAAATTACCAATCTAAAAGTAAAATCTAGATTTAGTTAGGATAAAAATGCAAATACATAATGAAACATTCATACCAACATTACATCCTAAAAGCTAAGTGCTTTAAATCAAGATCAAAATAAGAAAAATACTAATTGATATGGATAATGGATTACATACAAGTAGACTCAGATTTTCAACATGATATTAGCTTGATCAATGAATTGGATTACATGGATTAGTTAGATTCAAGATGAAGATGGTAAGATTAATGGATTACATTATCATGGATTTCCCTATTGTTTTGAATGGATGGAGTCATGTATTTAAATAGGCCATAAAGGGATATTTTCCAATGAATTAAAAATTCATTAGAAGCCTCTAGAGAAGAAGATTATAGAAAGGAGGGAATTCTAAGTAATTTAAAATTCCTTATAATTATCTAGAGAGATAACTCTCTAGAAAAGGAAAAGGGGGGTGGAGACTAGGCACTAGGCATGTAGGACAACCCAAGGGATAAATAGATAGGTTTGTAGAAAAACATATGGAATAGGTAGGCTTTTGTGAATTTAAAATTCACAAGTGGGCATGTGAAGATTTATTAAGAACATGTGATGTTAATAAGATGAGAAATGAGGGGATTAATATTTTATGGGATGTAAGTAAGGTTAGTATGATGAAGAATAATGGAAAGGGGTATTAGAAAAAAGACTAAGAGGATTATTAATATTAGATAAGACAACATTAGACATGATTAGTGATCATTAGATGAAATTAGTGATGTTAGTGTCGACTAATAATAATATTAGTGACGATGAATAAAGTGAACAAATTTAAGTGCATACATAAGGAAATGATGCTCAATCTTATGTTGATTATTCCTTACTTTGTACTTGGATTATGATTTCTTCAACCTCTCTTGCACTTGGAGGTGAATTTGTTAAATATTATCAATGAACCTTTCCACTTTGTGGACCTTAGGATACACTTTTCCATTTTATTTTTATGGCTATCTCAAAATAACAACAAATGCACATGGAGGTGAGTAGCCAAAACAAGTTTGAAAAGGAGTTTTTTTATGAGAAGAATGCATTGTCTTATTATAAAAATGTTGAATATACATAAAATTTGCATCCCAATACTTGGGATACTTCCTATTGTACTCTCTTAATAGATGGATCAATGTTTCTTTCACAAAATTTTTCTTCCCATTAGTTTTTTGATTAAAAGTGCTAGACTATTTCAACTTGGTATCCATATTCACCCATAATGTGGCCCAAACTTACATACAAATCTTGAGTCCTAATATAAAATAATAGAATTAGGCAAACCAAAATGAACCCACACATTAGAAAATAAAAACTTAGTTGGATCACTAACTTTGAAGGTATTCTTACAAGGAATAATTAAAAACATCTTATTAAACCAGTCCATAACCATAAAGAGATAGTCATGATAGTTACTTTACATAGGAAAACCACCTATAAAATACATTGACTTGCTTTCCCATGGCATATACAAACCCAAATTCCTATTACTAGGCTTGCTTAAACTACATAATACACATCTTCTTATTAACTTAACAAAATAAAACTATATATTATGCTAATAAACATACTTCAAAAAATGTGCAACAATATTTATAACACCAAAATTTCTTGCAAGTTTTGAATTACATTATTCTTTAATTAGCTAAACTATTTCCTCTTTAGGCACATAAAGCTTACTCAAATTGTAGAACAACCCATATTGAAGGTAATAATCCTCCTTGGGCTCAAATCATGCACCTTGTGACCTTTTTTCTTGAAGATGTGCCCCACTAAAATTCACATCATGCTCATATCTCTTTACATAAAACTCACACATTGTAGGCTCAATAAAATTTATGGTGCCCATGGATAAAATTAAAGGAGGTCTAGATAAAATGTTAGCTAGTTTGTTAGTCACACTTTCTTATATTTTATAAATAAATGAAATTGTCATAAAAACCCCATCCTCTTGTAGTGCCTAGCTTGGTGAAGTTTGGTTTAAAATTGAAAATATTATAGATTTCGGTTATTTGTGTGGATTATAGTTTCCCTACCTATAAAATAGTGTTTCCATCACTAGAATAATTGAAAAATTCATACATTTACTTATCATATGTTAAATAATTCAAAATTACACCATGAAATAACTCTGAATGGTAACATATGGGCTTACTTCCTTATAGTAGGACAACCCACATAACATAGTTACTAGCATCTTTTTCCACCTCAAATGGAAACTATAAGTTAGGTAAATTTAAACTAGAGCATGGATAATATTTTGTTTGAAAATATAAATTTCATATTATTTCTTCTTATCCAAAATAAAAGTCTTTCCATTTGTTATCATGGTATGAAAATGTGTGGCGATGAAAGAGAAATTATTGATGAACTTCCTAAAATACTGAACTACACCAACAAAGCTTCTTATTTTGGTCACATTAAAAGACTTTGGCCCATTCATGATGACCTCTATATTCATGAGATCAATTCTTGATACCTTGTCTCCAACCACATACCCTAAGAAGACAAGTGATCGATGAGAAAACTCACATTTATTCTCATTCAACAATAAAATCTTCTCCTTCAAACATGAAAAGCTTATTTTAAATGACCAATATGCTCATCAAAAGTTATATTGAAAAAAATAATATCATTTAAATACATAATAACAATGGAATTTATAAATGGCCTCATTACCTCATTCATAAACCACATGAAGGTAGTTAGTGCATTTGCATAGACAACAAGGTAATACCAATCATTCATATAACCTTGCCTTATCTTGAATGTTGTTTTCCAAATTCTTTATTCTTTAATTCTCACTTGGTGAAACCTAAATTTCAAATAAATATTAGTAAATTATTTTCCATGCTAAAGTTGATATATAAGATCATCAATTCATGGAAGAGAGTACCTATTCATGATGGTTTTTTTTTTTTAAATTGATCTATAATCAACACACTTTCTTTATGAACGATCATTATTAGGTGCTAAAATAAATAGATAACCACATGGAGAAGGATTAGGATAGATTACACCTTGATAAATTAAATAATTTAAATATTATTTTACCTCATTGACATCTTTCAAGGAAATCCTATACAACCTAAGATTTGAAAGCGGATTATTTGGTAGCAATTGAATTTTGTGCTCAATAGACTTCACCAGTGTAAATCTCATGGCCTATTAGAAAACATCCTTGTAATATTGTACCAAATCTCTCATATTGTTATTATCTTTTTTATTAAACTTGATAAAATAAGTCTTTTGTGTATCCACTTATTTATCTTTAATATATCTCAAAATAAAGAAAGCAATCTTCCCATTTGAATTAATAAGCCTTTTAGCCTGAGAGGAACTTACCAATGATATTTAAGATTCACCTTTGTAGGCTAAAATGATGTAGCTCTTTCCATAATTTACCAAATGGTATTTATTAGACCTCCTCATGAAGATAACATTTCAAATATACTAGTAAGGGTTACCAAACAGTACACCACACATATCAAGAGACACACCATCCAATATAACTACATCAATAAAATGTGCATTAATACTAACTTAAATTTAAACTACTTGGTCACCTTGATGTCTACATGTTTCTTCACCAAACCTAAAAAATATGGACTTGAATTATTGTAAATATCTATATTCAATTTGTCTACTTACTCCTTGCTCATCAAATTTACTATTGAACAAGTATAAAAAAGAGCATCCACTTTTGTATTATTTATCTAAATTTTAATATGGAAACACTTGAAATTTTGACTCTTGAGCACTAAGACTACCCAAAAATACCTATATATTGATGGAGGTACAACACCAAATTTCATCCAACCAAAGTTATCACCTTGGAGAGAGAGCATAGCCTTGTTTTTGTTGTTGTTCTTGAACAGATGCAATTCTAGATGTAATGTCCAACATTGATCTTAGGAATGACTATCAATGTCAAAATTCCTTCTAGTATCCTTTTTAGAAACAAAATTAGCATTATGTTTACCTTTATATTTACCTTTGTCATTTTCCTTTGAAACACCTTGTTGTTTGGATGTGTTTTGAGAGGTAAATGGAGCCTTCTTCTTGTCCATCTTTACGTAATGATCTTGAGAAAAAACATCATCTATATCTTTAGGCTTGGATAAGAGGAAAAATATTCTCGAATAGACAAAAAAATCCAAAAACATACTTCATCAATGTGTCACCATCTATTATATCCTTTCCCATCTAGACAACCTTCTTTTGGAACTCACTTGTGTACTCCTATAAACTTTGGCCTTATTTTTCATAAGATATTTCCAACACATGGGTCTATTTATTCCTCATAAAAAATAGGATAAAATTGTTTCTTGATTAGTATATTAAAATAATCCCATTTAGTAATAGGATGAAAAATCATAAAATCTAAATTGTGAACATAAGTCTCAAACCAAGTTAAAGAATGATTGGTTAATTTCAATCTTTCAAGTATCAAGTATGCCCCTTCAAGGTTTAATATCTTAATCTAGTTTATAAATTATAAAAAACATGTAATACTCTTCCCTACAGTCTCATAATATATAATTATTGGTCCTAAAAATGGATTAAAGTTTATAGGATACACAATGTGTCTCATGGAATATGGTTATAATATAAACCAACACACAAGATTCCATAATCTTCAACAATATTTTCTCCCACATTTTGTACAGATATCTATCAATTTATGTATGCACACACATTTATCAAAGTGGAGAAAAATATAAACATCTTAAAATGGCCCCTTAGCATTTATTAGCTATTCATTATCATGATTTCATGATATTTATTTGTCGATTATTGGTCCAAATTATGCATTATTGGCACATTTGTAAAATTTTGATGGTCTTTGTTGTCCTTCTCAAACCCAAAATTATTCCTTATTCTCTCCATTTATTTTTGTTGTTTTTGGGTTTTATGTTGGAAGCATCCAATGCTTTTAGTCCTTCCTTTTCTAGTCTAAGTTAGTCAGAGTGCACCCACCCCCTTTGTCCCACATTTTTATCTTATAACTTATAGATTTTAGATTATGCACCTATAGGGTTCTAATTTCAATTAATTTTTTTATAAATGCATAATCATTATAGATAATTTAACACTAAGAGATACATAAAAAATTCATTGAGAATTATTGAGCACTCATAGACATTTTATAGAAATCAAGCAATCTATAGAGCGTTTATCATTGTCTGAAGCTAGTATTTTCCATGAACCATTGTTGACACACAACTTAGGGTTTTGTATATAACTATAATTGCTATAAAATATGAAATTTATTATTTTTTAACATATTATTTCTTGAGTAATTTTTATGGACATATTAGCAAATGGTTTATTGCAGCAGATGGGTCACCCATCCCCTGTAAAAATTAAGATTAAATTATTTATTGCTTGAATACATAAACCATTCACTAATGTATCCATTCTAAAATTACAACTTGAAACTCATTTTAGATGTCACTCTACCTTATTTTTAGATATTAATATTTTAGATGTCTCTCTGCCTCTATTGTGGATTTGAAGATTTCAAAGGTTAAATCCAGTCATTTGAGCAATGCATTGAGTCATTTGAGGAATGGTTCAAACCACAAGCACAAAAAACCATACTTTAAAAGTCTTCACAATTTTAATTCCTCCAAAGTAGTATTTATGTGAGAATACCCATTCTATTCTATGGATAAATATTTTTTAATTTATGACGAGTTTTATTGGATTTATTTACAATTTAGCATTTGTGTAGTCACTTCTGACCTCATGGTTGAGATTCCAAACTTCCCAAAGAATCAAAATTTTCTAGGATGGTCTTTTAACATTTGATGCCTTACATGTTTCATAGTAATTATTATTATTTGTGGGTATTTTGAAACTATGAGTTTTTAATATGTATGCATTGGTTTTTTTATATATTTTTCTATGAGGGTTTACACAAAATGAAAATGGGTTTTTTCTAATATTTCTCTCTAAAATTTTCAACATTAAACATAGTCTCAAAATGGATAATGCATGGGTTTTTTTAGTTAATTTATTTTTTAGGGTTTACACAAAATGAAATCATGTTTTTTCAAACATTTATCTAGGATTTTCAACAAGGTTTACCTACACAATAAAATGTCTTTTTATGGTATAATTTCTGGCTCAGTTTTAAATTGATTGCTTTTTTGGCATGGACAATACTTTATTCTATTTAGTGGTTTTTTATTTCTTCAATCATGTTAGATTTTTGAATTTATAGTGGTATGAAAATAGATCAAAGACCAAAGTTAAGCATTGAAAATGGTGCTCTCACATTTATGTTTGTTGAAATTGAAGATTATACAGCGAGAGAAATTTCATTATTGGATTTTTTACATAAAAGCATCTCTTCACTAAAAATCTTGACAACTGAATCCCAAAGTGCTATAAGCAATAATAAGTATATTGAATTTTTACATGATTTATTGCATTTAACATAGCTTCACTCAGTGCAAAGATTAAATTATATTACCATGAAGGTCTCCAAAGGTAGCCTTGACACTTATCTTATTAAAAATCAAGTTGGCCAAAAGGACACACTTCCTCATCTGGTGATCAACAAAAGGGTGTGGATTTTGGAAAAAAGGACACACCTCCTCCTCCTAATCCAACTAAACATGTAAATAAAAATAGTGAAAATAAGACTTGCAAGTTCAAGAAGATTGAAGACTTCCATCCAAAGTAGTCTTAACTTTTGTTTTTTATTACTTCTAAGTTTTGGGTTATGTTTGGTTGCTTCCACTAGATTTTTTTGTTTAATTATGTGTTTGAGGGCTTAAGTTTCTAAGATTTGGATAGACTATTCTAGTAATTATATTTGATAGTTATCATGTTTAGGATTTTTGCTATGTTATTTGAAGACATGATCAACTGATATATTATTTATGATATCATATCTTTTTTTAATTAAGGGTATACTAAAATATTATACACTAAAATTTTAGTAAATTTTTTAAAGTATAGCAGGCATGGTAGAATAAATTGTGTTTCTTCAAGTTACACATCCTACTTATTGTAAGTTCCCAAATATATCTTGTGGTTCAAGTGAGTGGGTTTCCAAAGTTTTTTTATAGGTGGGATGTGTTGTTTAAGGTTGATGATATTTTTATAATTCTAAAATACCAAAAAAATTATGTTTAACTGCTTGACTATATCCAATTTATATTATAGATGCATTAAGATCATGTACCAATAAGTTGAGTATAACTATGAACATTATAATTTTGACACAAACTATATTTTATGATATTTTGAGCTACCCTTCACTCCTCAAGATCTAAGTGTTAGTTATTAGGTTAGTTTGTCAATTTATGATTGTGGTCTGAAAGACCATTTATAGAATTTAATATTATCAAATATCTCTTTATATTAGGGAACTATGAAAATGTCAAACTTCATTTCTTTCTAACTTAGTTTTTATTTCCTAGTGTCTAGCTTGTGCAAGACAACAAACTAGATAACAAAATTAGTCTCATAGTGAATCCCTTGTAGGGTTGCATGTTGTTTGTTTTCCACCCTTTTCCCAAGCCCTTATAGTATATTAAAATTCTTTTAGCTACATTATATCATTCCCAATGGGAACCCATAGTCATTATTTCCTAAATTTGTGTTTTTCCTAGCTTTTGGGCTTTTCAATCCAGTCTTAAAGTTTCTTTTATCTTGTGTCTTGTAGGTCACAAATTTTATTATAAACCACTAACTTCATTTTTTAAGGCCTTGTTATTTTCCAATAACCCATGACATGGCCACAAAGATTTATTTTTGCCTCTTTTTTATCCATCCTTAGCTTTCTAGTTCTATTTTGGCCTTTTATGCTCTTGTTGTATAGTTTTCCTTGCAATTTGTCTCTTCTAATACCTTCTCAGTTGTTCCTTTCTTCATAGTAGTAATGTTTAGCCTCACTCATGTGTTTTGAAATTATTATTTCCTTTAGGTTGAACCCCTTAAAATTACGCAAGAGAATACAATGTCTATTTTACAACAATGGAGGACTAATAGAGAGTTAGAAGCAATCACCACATAATAATATGAAAACCACCTTCTAGGCTTCACTTCCCATCAAGAGTGTGATTTATATAACCAATAGTGACCTTGTTCTCCTTTTTATCCCTCTAAAATTTTCCCTACCAAGAAATATTCCATTAGATTTGAGACCTCTCAATGTTCCCCCACTCGCTCAAAGGATGATCATCATTTTCTTGTTTAAATGTGGCATTTTAATTTTGACTGTCCTAAATCACTATGAATAAAATATGACAACATCATGGCATGGAATATTTAATTACCAACATTTTTTTCAACTAAAATTAATGATTTATTTTTGAAAATGTTAACCAAGTAGTTTCTAACAGTAGAATTATGAGGTCTCAACATAGAGGCATGCTTGAAATTTAGAAATATGACTCATGGTGGTCCCATAACATGTCTTGACTAGTTTTTTTCACATGTATGAAATAACTCTAAAGTTGAGTTTTTAAGGAGAATTTGACTCACCAAAATCACTTTAACATCTTCCATTTGCTTCAATTTGTATCTATAAGATGGTGTCTAACTTGTAAATAAGGGTTTTCATCACTAGTTCAATATTTTTGCACTATAGGCATATGTTCTTCCAGAATCACATGGGACTTATGTCCCATATTAATGTGTTTTATTCATGTCATTTTGGTGAGGTAGAAAGTAGATGGATTGAAATATTTATGATCAGTATGAAACTCATAAAATCAACTAGTTAACCAAACTCTATTTTTTATGTGATAGGGTAAAAACATTTTTAAAACTAGAGCTATGAACTAGGACAGTGAGGGTTTTGACAACTAGATCCACATCTAGGCACAAAAAAGAGGGTAACGAATCCCCCTAACTACCAATCACAATATAAGGGGCTTTAAGGCTCCCCTAACCAACCACAAGAGAAATAGAAGTACGCACTACCTTAGCATGACTAGAGAACATAAGGGTTTGAAGGATTCCCACAACCAAGGGTTTTAAAGATACCATAACTTCTAAGTAAAACAAAGAGGGTTTGAAGGCTTCCTTAACCTTTAACTAGTGGAGTAAAGGTCCCATGACCGAATCAAGATAAGAAAACATTAGGGTTTCAAGGCTCCCTTAACCTTTAACAAGTAAAGTAAAGGTCCCATAAACAAAGCAAGATAAAATAACATGAGGGTTTTAAGGATTCCAAAAATTAGGGGTTTTAAGGGTCTTGTAACCTATAGTACACAAAGGTGTTGTTAAATTAATCTTTAAGGCCAATATCCTTTTGTCATGACTTTATTGAGGGCACTACATACTAGAATAACTACTAGAGAGAGAGGTCTTCCACCACCAGGTTCTTTCTCACAACCACCATATAATAAAATAACAAGTGGGTTTATCTTCCTACTAAGATTCAAAACATGGTAAATCATAGTAAGAAAAAAATTTAACCAGGAAAATTTCTTCCACCTCTTGGGCCATCCACATAGCTTCCACCTAGTTGAGTCATAACTAGATGATTGATCTTCCCAAAAAGATCCATAATCTTTACAAGATAAAGTAGTGAAGGTTTTAAGGTACCCACAACTAGGGGTTTTAAGGATCCCGTAACCTTGAGAACACCAAAATACATCAAAATAATGAAGTTGAAAATAACTAGTTTGAAACCAAGAGATCCCATGGCTAGAAGAGCCTAGGGGTAGATTCCTCTAGCATCCACTCTTAAACAACAAAAGGAGGCTAAAAAGAAGTAAGATCTTCCTAGGTCAAGTAGAAAGCTTTACATAAAATAAATAGCTATAATAAACCTTAACATTACCATCTCTAGATGAAAAAAGCAAATGAAAAAGATCAAAACATGGCTTCCTCTAATAACCATGTCACTTAGCAACCCAGAGGAGTGGGTTCCTCTAATACCCATCATACCCCAAGATAGAACAGAGGGGTAGGATCTTCCATCAACCACCCCATAAAAAGACCAAAGACATACAACCAAGTCTAAGAAAGCCCAAAAATAGAGGAAAACCAACTACCTTCCCTATTTTGATTGAGATCATGCCTGTTTAAAAGACTACATCAAATCTTACCAAGAATAATGGTGCCAATGACACACCATCAATGGGATGCTAGATCCATAACATAGGGATGGATCTTACCAAAGTCAGAAGGCCAAGTGTAACATAGGACACCAAAATATCTCTAAAGATCTTAACTCCAAACATGAAGGGTGAAATTCTTCCAAGTCAAACTATTTGGACAAGAGACCTTTGTAATTCTACCATATTGATCACAAGATTGAGGAATAAAGTCAATCAACATTAAGAAAGCAACCATCCAAAGGGGATCCAAAGAAGAATTAATAGCAAGACCCAAGCCCAAAATTCTACTTTTATACTAACTTGTTTGGTTTAAGGCATAGAAGGAGAGGATCTACCGAGTCTTTTAGTAATGAACCACATCAAACAGGGTAAGGTGAGCAGTTTTAACAACCCCAACCATACTCTCGGTTATAATAACAACTTCACAAAGCCTATAATCTACTTCTTTAAATAGATTGTAGGTTCCCTAGGCCATAAAATATGTTTGTAGAGCCTCCACCATGCCAATGCAAATCTCACCAACTCCCCTTGAAGGTTTACCCAGTATTTTGCCTAGATTGGATTTCTGTGTAGATACTAGAAAACTATGCACAAGCAATTCTAGATGTTTGAATGACTTGGACCCACCTTAAAGACCACCTAAACCTTCCTAACCCTTAACCCAACCCTCTTAATGTAACCAAGTCACTATTTACCTATCATTATTCACATATTACTATTCAAAAGTACTATTTAAAAACACTAATCAAAGGTACTATTCACTATAGGACCCACTATCACTATTAATTATGGGACCCACTGTCACTATTCATGATGATATGGTAAGTGACATGGCATGTGACATGAAAAGTGACATGGAAGGTGATATGGTAAATGACATGGTAGGTGACATGGCTTAAAAGTGAGGTGGGACACTTTACCCCACTTGGGACCCTCATCAAAGGTGCTTAATGACCTCATTTAAGCATCATAAGGGTCCCCCTCCAAATTATGGTTATTTATCCTCATGGGTCCATCATCATGCATTAAAAATTTACTTTCGTGGATGAAAGTGGTCATGAAATGGATATTCCCACTTCTTAAGTGCTTAATGGGCATTTTCTCCACTTTTGGACTCTTTAGCAAGGTGGGAGATAAACCAACCAAATGGGATACCTATTAGCTAAGTGGGAATCCCACCACCCTTATCCCATGACTCACCCATGAACCCATGAGTAAAATGGCACCAAATTTCATAGGTCACCTTCTTAAGTGCTTGAAAGAAGACAAAAGAGGTTGATGGAAAGTCTCTTGGACTCATTTGGGTCCATGGGTATTATCTCCACTAGTTTTGACCATATATGCAAGGTGGGAGACACACCAACCCAAATGGGAGACCCATTAACCAAGTTAGAATCCCACCACCCTTATGTCATTATTCATTTATGATCCCACTTGGAAAATGGTGTCATATTTCACTATTCCCTTCTTTTAGCATGTTTCTTGACATCAAAAGCTATAAATATGACCCTCCCCCTTCACCCATGGGTTAAGTTGGTTAGTATTTGGTTGAAGAATTTATTCTTATAGGTTTAGGAGCACTTTTTAAAGAGGTCATAATCTTGGAGGAAAAGAGCTCAAGCAATGAAACTCTATCAGATTTATAAGCCAACATCATCAACCATCTTCATCTTTTTCAAGGTATATCTCGTTATTCAATTTTAATTTCTATTTCTTATCCCCCTTGGACTTATTTTTTTGACTTACAAACCTACCCCTTGGCCTTATTATTTTCTTTACCTCCATACCTTTAACCCCTTAATCTTTTCTTTTCTTTTTCATCTTAACCCCATTTACCTTTTAACCCCTTTGCCATCTTCTTTGCCCTCTTACCCCTTTGCCATTTCATTTACCCTCTTTACCATTTACCATTTTACCCCATTTACCCACTTACCTATTTGTATATTTAAAACCTTAACCATATACCAACCCCAAATAAACTATCTTCTTGACCCTTGCCACATTACCAAACCAAGACCACAACCTTTAACTTGACCAATTTCAGCATTGGTATTAATCAAACTATTGCTTTTATCTAGTCAATTTTTTAACAAAGCATCTATCTTTAATATATTTAATTTAAGTTTTAATATTATTTAATGAAATTTCATTATTTTATCATTTCCAACTTAATTTTTTAAGTAGGTGGATTGACAACCTCCTAGGAAGCTTTCACTTCTAGGATCTAGCTCACGGTAGGCAATCCACTCAACTACTTGTCTAACAAACAAGTTTTGTTTAAGTGATTTCTTATTTTCATGTCATCCTCCCAAGACAAAGAGGATATATTCACAAATTATACAATTTAATGAGTGCACGTTTACCAGGTATTCTTCTACATACCCTTAATTAGTTTCTTTTTCTATAAAACTAAGAAATTGGAAAAATTAGATAGAAACAATTTGGCACCCTAGTGAGACCCTAGATTTTTCTTGGGTTCATAGATGTTTTAGGAAATTTATTTGAATTATTTAAATTTCATTTATATGTAATTTCATTTCTGGAAATTAAACATTCCTTTCTTTCTTTCCAAAATGCAAGTTTTAGTTTCTTTTGTTTTAGAAAAACAAAAAAAATAAAAAAAGTAAAAATTGTCATTTTTTTCTTGTATTTCTAAAATCAAAAGAAGCATTCATCCTAGGATTAGGAATAGCATTATCATATTTTACTTATTTTTCATTTAGATTTTTTTTCATTCAAAGAAATCTGAAACTTTCCTTTGGTTTAAAATTAACTTGCATACATTGTTTGTTTGCTTGTCTTAGTTCACCTGGATTAATTAATCAAAGAAAATTAATCGTAGCATCACTTATGTTACACAAACCAAACCACATTCACAATAAAAAATAAAACATACTTGAGATAAGGTCCAACTAGGATTTCATCACCTAGCAGATCACCTTACCCCTTCTTAGCTATCATACTTAGATTTAATCACTGAGGGGATAACTAACTCAGCTCTCTGGTTGAGTATAAACTTTGGATAAATGGTGTAAAGGCTAAACACCCGAATCTACTATAGGACCATGAAGTAAGGGGGTAATTCCCCAAGTACCAAGCCATTTACCTAATCCAATATATATTATCTATTAAACACCTAAACACAACCTAAAACCAAACATAGACTTATTTCTAGGACCTATTCTACAGCCAATTTATTCTTCACACTTTTTAAGGCATAAGCCAAAATAAATCTAAAAATATCCTAAGACTTAACACACTCTTAGTGAATGCATTATTTACCTTGAATCTTTTTTTATTGCTCTTTGTTTGAGGCGTGGGTTCATATCAATCTTTTACTTGTTTCTCACATGGTTATTACATGACAATAGTTGAGGAATCAAACCAATCAACCATTACCTTATTACTCCTCCTCCTCTATGGAGTATACTTTAGATGTTGAAACTTATCCTCATATTTATCGCTCTCCTACCAAGCCTCCAATTGTTATGGAGGGTGATGTGGATTTTGCCACATTCTTTGATAATAACCCCATAGCCCTTCAACATTATCTTAACACCTGATTCAACTGCACTCCTTTTGATTCAATTCCTTCTATATATCCTAATCTTATGGTTGGTGTTACCTCCACCCAACCTTTGATCCCCAAAACCTCTTCTTCTACCCATATCCCAACCACTACCAAAACCCAATCCAACATCCCAACATATAACCAAATCCCTCCTATAGCAACCACCACCTCCAATGTAGGAGGAACCTTGCCACTTGTTACCTATATCCAATCTACCATAGGGATAACATCTACCTGAATCCAATGTTTAGTAATTTTTATAACCCCTACCATTCCAACCATTATCACAAGAACTACCATTCTACCTCAATCTACCACTCCAATAATACCTCAAAACCAACCCATGTCCATCCCACAACAAATCCCTGTGATGTCCTTATCAATATATCCCTAACCCAAAAGGGTACATAGCACCTTCCACCCAACCATTTATGCCAATAAACCCTTATGTGATACCATCCAAACCTTCCATACCCACATACCAATATATGGCATCTTCTCAACCTTCCACCTCTTATCCCACCCAACCTCAACCAAATATACTACCCACTTATGGTGTTCCTCAAACCCAAACCAATATAATGAAAATCCTTATGGATAAGATGACCAACTTGGAGTCATATATATCTATGTCTCATAACCTTCTATCCCATGATCAAATATGTAATGATCCCATTCATCCATCCATACCCATTAAGCCATATCTTCCTCAATGGGAACTTCTTAAGTTCTCTAAATTTCAAAAAAATCAAGACCCCCAACAAAACTTAAGAGCATTTAGGTAGGCTCATTATCTTAGTGCCTATGATGATGCCCTTCTCCTCTACACTTTTCCCAAGTCTCTAGCTAGCCCGACCTTAGATTGGTATAGTGCCTTACCTAAACATTACATCTTCTCTTTCACCCAACTAGCCTAAAACTTCTTGGATCACTTTTTGATCAATATATCTAAGAAATTTTATATCACTGACCTCTACTCCATTTATCAGTTTGAGGATGATTCTAGTGTTGAATTTGTGGCTCATTGGAGGAGCCTAATTAATCAACTTTCCTTTTTCTTACCTCAAATTGAACTCATAGAGCTCTTTACTCAAGCGTGTGCTAAGCATATCTCCTCCACACTACGGGTTCAAAGCTTCTAGACCTTCTTTGAAGCCTTTACCATGGCACATAAGCTAGAGAATAGATCCATTGATGAACAGATGTTAAAATTAAAGAACAAAAACTCAACTTACAAACCCAATGAAGCCGCTTATTCCAAACTAAACAACCAATCTAACCATCCAAACACCAAACCAAAGGAACCATGAACTTGGTTGTCCTTAAAACTGCCCCCCTCCAAATATTAACCAACCCAACTCAACCAATTATTCTAGCTTTTCCAACACCAACTAACCAAACCAAAACCAAAACTGAGTTTCCCCAAACCAATACACTCCTTTAGGAGAATCATATGCATCAGTTTTAGACAAACTTATTAAATCCAACATCATCCAACTTTTGCCTATCAAACCACCCCAATAATTTGACGCTTCTCACCCTATACCAGGATGGTACAATGAGAATGATTCATGTGCTTTCCATTGCATGATAGTACATAATATCAATAGGTGTAATACCTTAAAAAACCTTTTCCGATCCCTTATTGACAAGGGGGGATCATATTAGACAATCCCAATGTACCTCCTAATCAATCCCTCAACATCTTCCACAAACCTTTTCCCAATCATGCTCCTTCTACCCATTATCATGAAAACAAACCAAAACCATCTCACTCTCATGAGGCACACACTATCAATGTGGTTACTAATGAATCCATTGTTGAATAAATTATTACCTCAACCACCTCTTCTTCCATTGCACTAATGGAAGTTGTGGGCTCACCTTCTATTCCTTTGAGCACCCAAATAGAAGAACCAACTAACCCTATCCCTTTAGTTAATGAAACCTTAGACCAATCTACCTCTCCTTTTATGGAAACACTAAGAAGGACAACCTTGGGTCTAACCATTTCTTCTTCCACTCCACCCATTTAAGTGGTAGAACTACCCTTTATTCTTTTAGACATTCAAACAAAGGAAGAAACCATATCCATACCTTCATTGGGGGATATCGCACCTATCTCCCCTACCATAGAACCATCCATTCCCTCTTTGGAAACTATCCCACAAGAAAAAGTCATTTCATCCACCTAACCAATAATTTTAGAACCTTCCATCAAAAACCAAGACAAAGGTAAAGAAACTATTCCTTCTCCTCCACCTGGAGGCTTAACCTTTGGAATCAAGATCCAAGTATCCAAACCCGCTTCCATCATCACAACCAAAGCAACCAAAGAGGTAAAACCACCTGAAGGCTCAAAACCCTAAATTTTACCTCCCTCAACCTTTCCCTCCATTTTTGGTCCTCATACCTATACCTTGAGAAATAAATCCATCATCATTACCAAAACCTCACCACCTCTATTGATTACACCTTCATACTTTCTTTCTAAAGCACCTCTCCTTACCACACCAACAATACCTAAGCTACCTACCTTGTGATCCTCTGCATCTAGCTCATTAACCTCCTTACTTAAACTGAAGCCATCAACCAAACATACCACCTTACTTAAAGCACCCATCACACAACTTGATTCCAAACAACATTCTACTCAACACCCAAAACAAAAACTAATAAATCTTTACCACATTTATTTGAGTCTTATTCAACTATTTTGTAAAGGTTATTTCAAACCTCTTCCTTAAGCCTACTTCTTATAAAACCCTTTGACCCTTCATGTCCCAAACCATCATGGTTAAATGATAATTTAATTTGCTTATACCATAGGACATCGGCACATGATATAGAGAACTACAAATCTCTCCAAACTCTTATCCATCGACTTTATGATGAGGATGATCTATTAATAGATGAATCTCCTATATCACCCATACTGACCCAACCATCAACCATACCTACCCAACATTTACCCACTCCTCCACTCTCACCTATGAATGATCACTCTACTACCTCAACCTTTCATTCTATCCATACTATCAATGTGGTCACTAGATCATAACAAAAGGATAAAGGAAAGGCTAAGGTGCCTATTCCTTAGACTTATCTCTCTTTAGACTCCCAACCAATCCACACCCAATCATATCCATCTTTAGTAAAACCCAAAGTGTCTATTTTAGGTGCCCCTCAATCTAAACCTCATATAATATCTATTTGGAGAGCTATTCTCAAACAACTTCATCAAACCCCAACAAAAATAATCTTGTATGAGTTGATCTCTACCTCTCCCCATCATCGCCAAGTAATCATAGAGGCTTTGCAATCCATCAAGTTCCAACCCAATGACCCTCAACCTTTATCCACCTTTGTTGGTGCCCTTCATCAAACTTCCAACCTCTTCACCTTTAAGGATTTAGAAATACCTTCCATCCACCTTGAGGATCCAGATCCCCCACTCTTTATTATAGCTTACATCAACTAAAGCCATATCAAATAGGTTATGATTGATAGGGGAGCTAGCATTAACATCATCTCCTCTCACACCTACAAATAATTCAACTTACCAGATAATGTCATATCTAAATCCTCAGTCATCCTTCACTCCTTCAATGATACCATGGCCACTAACTTGGGAATTGTCATCCTTCATATCCGTGTAGGACTTCATACAGTCCTAATTTTTTTTATATTGTGGAAGGATAATTTCAATACAACATCTTGTTCAGATGACCTTAGATTCATTTCATGGTATGTGTTCCCTCTACCCTCCATCATTGCATCAAATTTGATCATGAAGGCCAGGTCATCACTATCCAAGCAGACTTGAGTCCTTTCTCAACATGTAACATGACCTATCAGCCCAATGATGTCCTTATACCCCCATTCAACACACCTTAAATAGTTACACCCTAACTACAAACCATTAATGAAGCATCAACTAGCTCATCCATCCCTTATTCATAAATCCCCATAGAGGAGCCCTTAGAATCTATGTTCTAACATCTCTCATTAGGGGAGTATCACCTTCTAGCTCTAGATGCTTTCCCTACTCCTTAAGAATATGGGAACCTTAAACATGACTCTTCCTATGACCCTAACATCAAAACCATTATCTCTTTTGATCCCCCCAACCATCAAATGAACTTCATCTATGGGGGACTTGATCAACCACTTGTTTCTCCCACCACTCCCTCTTCCATTTGACCATTTACCTTTGACTTTTCCTACCTTAGCAAACCAACATTTGCTAAATTATACCTTCATAGGTGTGTCTAGAAGAGATTTGGCCTTGATTGATATGAACAAGGACCTCATGATTTACCTTTGATCAAAACCCAAAAACCTCATGAGTTATTTGGCCTTGGGTTTGTACCACTTGAAGAACTCACTAATCCACCAAAACCAATTGATACCATTGAGGAAGACATCCCCTCATCACCAACCCAATCTCCTTCAAAGTCTAAGTATTTTGACATCATTCCTCCTAAATTTTTTTTAGTCAATACTATTAGTTTGAACCCTCTGACCTATCAAAAGGATGACCAAACTAAAACTCTTCCTCCCATTCATCCTAAATTGGTAAAAAATGGTTTTCCTACCATCAACACCATTTAACATCAAGATGATGATTCCATACTTACCTATGCCAATGTAGTGGGTTTTTTAATCCAAAAATCCCTTCTTCCTGAGAAATAAACCATATTGAATGAATCCACTATCGACGTCAACTTGGGTACTCAAGATAACCCCCACATTATCAAAATAGGTCAATCTTTGAATGTCATAGAATAACAAGATTATCCTTCTTTCCTTCATGACTGAAGCATAACATTTTCTTGGTCCTGTCAGGATATGCCTATAATTTCCCCTTATATTACCCTCCACAACATTATCACTCATCCTAATCCTAAGCTTATTCGACAAAAACTATGTAGGATGTACCCTTGCATAGCCTTTCTAGTCAAAGAAGAACTTTAGCATCTCCTATCCATCGACTTCATTCAACCCATAAAATATCCACAATGGGTTTCTAACATCATTCCCATTAACAAATATACCAGGGGACTTCACCTCTATATTTATTTTCATGACCTCAGCCTTTCTTGTACAAAGGATGACATCCCTTTACTGAACATCAACCAACTTATTGATCTTACAATTAGTCATGAGATATTATCTCTCATGGATGGTTTCTTAGGATATAATCAGATTTTGATTGCTCCTAAGGATCAACATAAAACTTCTTTTATCACCCCTTGGGGAACCTTTTATTATCGGGTCATGCCATTTGGTCTAAATAATGTTAGTGTAACCTACCAATGAGTCATGACCTACATCTTCCAACCATCCTAGAGGACTATGTCGACAATCTCTTGAAAAAATCCAAATATCATAAGGATCATCTGAAAGTTCTCATCATTATTTTTGAATGCCTAATCCATTACCATGTTAGACTCAACCCCAAAAAATGTGGTTTTGGGGTCCTTTTAGGAAAGTTTCTTGGTTTTATCATCTCTCTTCAAAGAATCAAAGTAGACCCTTTCAAGGTCAAAGTAATCATATAGATGCTTCCTCCTACCAACCTTAAGTAACTCTGTAGCCTATAAGGAAAGCTCTAATCCATCTGTCACTTCATTTCCCAGTTATCAGATAGATGTCAACCCTTCCATCATCTCCTTAAGAAGGATAACTCCTTTAAGTGGACCAAGGAATACCAACAAGCCTTTGATTCCCTTAAGGAGCACCTCCTCTCTCCACCCATTCTTATCCCTCCTAAAGAGGACCAACCCTTCTTTCTACCTTTACATCTCAACCATTGATCATTCCTTAGGGGTAATGTTCATTCACTATGATTAAAAAATAAGGAGTAAGTTGTTTACTATATAAGTCAAACACTTATAGAGTATGAGACTCAGTACACCCATGCTAAGAAACGTTACCTCACCTTAGTCTTTGTGGATTCCAAACTATGTAATTACCTTTTCAATCACAAAACCTTTTTCATCACTACCACTGACCCACTCAAGTATATGCACTCTAAACCATACCAAAACTAGTTTATGGCTAAGTGGCTCATGCTCTTAGCTGAGTTTGACCTTGAGTTCCTCCAATAGAATTCAATCAAAGGGCAAGTCATTTCTGATCAATTGGCCAAAGATCCTTTATGCAAAAACTAACCACTTCCTCTTTCTTTTTTGGACGAGTCTATTGTGACTCTTTTTCAAGAGGATGGCATAACCTACCAAATGACTATGTTATTTGATAGTTTAAAGTGCCAACAAGGTGGGGGTGTTGGATTTATTCTCATTCATCTTGATGGTGAACCCCTTCCTCTCTCCTTTAAACTTGACTTTGAATGAAACAATAATATGGATGAGTATGAAGCCCTAGTCATAAGTATCTAAACCACTATAGCCTTAGGAATTAAGACAATCAATGTCTTTGGTGATTCTTAGCTCATGGCCAACCAGGTCAATGGATCCTATCAATGTAAGAATGATATCTTACAAAAATACAAAATTTTAGTTGTCAAACTCTTAGCATCATTTAAACATTACCTAGTCCAATTTATTTCCCAATCTACCAACAAATTCATAGATACAATGGATTGCCTTGCTTCCCAGATCCCTTTTTAGCCTTCCAATTCCAAAATATTTTCCACCATTCATCATTTTACCACACCCTCTAATAACCAATCTGACCTCCCTACCATTTTTAGTGTGGGGGAATCCCCATTTGATATTTGGTATGACAAAATGTTTAAGTACCTCAACCTTGGCATCATTCCTCCTAACCTTGGAATCCTTTATAAACATGGTTTTGATGGCCTCCTTCTCTATTTCCTACCTAGCCATGAAGCTTCCCATGCTATCAAATAAACACATCATGGGATCTATGGGGGGCACTTTAGTGATTTATCCATTGCTAAACATATCCTTTGCCTTAGCTACTATTAGCCCGTGCTCAACCAAGACTGTTGTGATTATGTGAAAAAGTGTGTTAAATGTCAACAACACACTAACTTACATCATGCACCAGCCAATGGCCTCCAAGTATTTGAGGAATTTTTCCCTTTCTCATAATGCAGCCTAGATCTTATTAGTGATATCAACCCTCGTTCCTCATAGTGGCATAGCTCCATCATCATAGCCACTGAATCTTTCACCAAGTGGGTAGAGACTATTCCTCTAGTCTCGACTAAAGTAGAGAAAATTATCAACTTTATCAACCATCATATCATCTACCACTTTGGTGTTCCTCATAAACTTATCACTAATAATGGTAAATATTTCAATAATAAGTAAGTTTAAGATCTATTTGATGCATTCAGCATTGACCTGAGTTTCTCCTCACCTTATCACCCTTAAGCTAATGGATAGGTTGAGGCCTCTAATAAAACTCTTAATAAAATGCTCACCAAAATGGTCAATGAATTTGGGTAGGATTGGCATTTACATATCCCCTTCACCTTATGGGCTTACCACACTAGCATTAAAACCCCTATGGGTGCTACACCTTTCTCCCTTATGTTTGGAGCAGAGGCTATCTGACCTCTTGAAGTCTAAATCATGTCTCTTTGTATATCTTTGCAAGAACTCATGTCTAGGGATGATTATCATCGGTAGTGTTTGGCTTAGCTTGAGCTACTCAATAAGTGTCATCTCTTTGTGCTTAACCATCTTCATGTTTATCAATAACAATTCAAGCGCACTTGTAAAAAACACCTCAAACAATGAGACTTCAATATTAGAGACCTCATCCTAAAGGAAAACCAACATGTGACTAACATGGAGAAAAGTAAATGAGGCAAGTTTACTTTCAATTAGATTGGATCCTACACCATAACCCATAAGTATGGATTAGGAGTTTATCATTTGTCCTCTCTCCATGATTAACCAAAAATTGAGCCTCTCAATGCTTCACATCTATGTCCGTTATTATGTTAAAAAGAATCAAGCTCACCTTTTTGTCTAACTTAAGCTCGTCCCTTAATTATGAGATTTTAAACTTCACCCATCTTCCTCTCCTTTTAAGGAAAATTGATTACAACATATAACCATGTTTTTAACCACTATAGTCATAGCTTGATCCTAAATATGGGTACCATGATTCTACCCATAACATGGTTCTCATGGATACTATTCATCTCTAACAAGATGGAATCACATGGTCATTGTCTCTCAAAACCACACCTTTTCACATATCATTAAACTTCATATGTTAAATTTTTTCCCTCATAAAGGTAAGCCTTTGAACCTCATTAGACTTGTCCATGTATAAAAACATCACATCTAAAAATAATTTGGATATTAAAATATTACTTGGGTTAATATCTCTAACATTGCATACTACTCCCTTGAAAGATAGCTACCCAATAACAAGATCAAAATTGCTTAAACTAAAGGTATATTGTTCCCTTGAAGGAGAGCTATCCAAAAAAAATATTAAACAAAGTATATAAACTTAGACCACTCCCTTGAAGGATGGCTAAGTCAACTTTGTAAAAAAATAGAGCAATTTCTTGGAAGCTTCTTTCATCGATCAACTTCCCATATACAACAATAAAGTAGAAGACCCACTACCAAAATCAAAACAAAAGAAAATTAATCTAAAGCCACAATCGACTCTCAATTAGCATAATAAGGTGGAATCTACAATGGCTTTCACATATAGACTTCTCTCATTGATCAGTCTACATCTAACATACGACATGGACTTGTCTATTATCATTCTTAAGTCACCTATAGAAAGGTCATACTAACCCACATAAGGTTACCATACACATCACCCACTATCCTTCACACCACCTATCACCCATCTTCCCTTTATACTATCTGTAAATCATGAGATTTAGAGCTTACTTGACACACTATGATCAATAAACTTATTGTATCAACCAATGCATGCTAATGCAAAGCATTCAAAAGGCTTATGTTCATTAAGCCAATCCAACTTCAAGTTTTGTTTTGTTTTTTCCTTGTCAATAAACAAGCATTATACCTCATTTATTATTCTCTCATCATTGAGTCATGTATTCTATTGGACCTATGTCTCATGATTTTTCATGTTTTTTCCCACATCTAGTATGGTTATCTAACCTACTCATGTGCCACCACTATCATCCATCAAATAATCATAACCCTAGCCATGAATAACATCAAAACAACATTAATCTCAAATCCCTATTTATGATCAATCAACCCACCTTTTGGAGATACCTTTCTCCACAACCTCAATCCATCTTTGATGTGCACCCTTTCTTTGTAACCCTCCAACAAAACTAGACAATGTGGTCCATCAAATTAGGGCAACCCATTTGAGTACCATTCTCTAATCCTTGCTAAACTACATTGGCTAGAAGTACATAGACTATGTAGGTATTGCTTAACTTCTAAGGGAAGCTAAACCACTAACAACTAATTACCATCCCATTTTTCTTCTCACTAATTTCCATCACTAACAACACCCTCTTGCTTAGGGCATCCTACATCAAGGAAGCTTTGAATTTTTCTTAGCATCCTTTTATGTTATCATCATCTAATACTTCTTTGTTTTTCCCTCATTTTTGGGAGAACTACATTGGCTTGAGGTCTTTTTGTACTATGTAGACAATGTTCTATTACTAAGTTTTTCTCAGCCGCATCCCTTATTTTATTTGCCCTTTTACCTACAATCTCTTCCTCCAATTCTCTACATATCTCTTCACCATCTCCATCCCTCCAGCTTGTCAACCTCTTTTAACCACTTTTCTAGCTTGTTAATCTCTTTTAACATAAGGATTGATAGCCTTACTCATTGGCCTCTCTTATCTCCCACAAAGCCACCATCTACTCCACTTCGTTGGCCTCCCAGTAAACTTTCCTTGTGCATGCTTTTTGGCTCACCCTTCCACCCACTTTTTATATTTTTTGTCCCTCTCTCCACTTCTTACCAACCTAGCCCTTTATCTCCTTTGTCTTCTTTCACCATCCTCATCATTTCCCCTTGCCTTTGGCAATTTTTCATACCCTCTTCATCACTATATTTTCCTCACCAATTCCACATCATCCTATTCCCTTGTACACCAATGGACATTTTTACATATTTATCTTCTTTGCTACCACTATCTTACTTATCTTCCATTGCTTCTTAGCCATCTTCATTCCAATTCTCAATTTTTGTTTTCATCTTTCCCATCTTTTAATTCTTGCATACTTTTTATTTCTTCTATCATCCCACTTTTATTCTTACATGTGCCACCACTTTATTTCAATTTGCCATTCTTCCCACCTTTCCCATTTTCCATTCTTCTTGTTTGGTTTATTTTCATCCTTTCTATCTTATTTTTTTCCTCCACAATTATCTTCTAACTAGGTATTTATCCTTTGAGAAGCCTTCCATAATTTCCCTTTTCTTCTTATTTGTTCCAGCCTTTTACACTTTGTATTCCCCTTTTCCTCTTTCCATCTCTGTACACACTTATCTTTTGCATCTGTGTGAGTGTCCATGATTTATATCCTTACCAACCCCCTTACTTCTTCCTTCCTTTTTTACTTATCATCCCTGATCTTCATCTCTTATTTTCATCTCATTCCCTTTCCTTGTGTGTCTCTATTATTTTTCTTATTCCCTTTCCTCTCATCCATTTTCCATGTTCTCTCCCCTATTTGTTCGCCACCTCACCACTTTTCAGCTTGTCAATCTCTTCTAATCACCCATTTAGCTTATCAATCTCTTATAACAAGCTTATTAACACCTACCTTATCTCTTCATCTTCTTATCCACCCATCCTTTACTTTCCCTCATTTTTATTAACCCCTTTCTCATCTTCCATCTCATTCTTCTCTCCAATGCCACCATCTGATTTGCTTCATTGTTCCTCTCCTTGCTTATCATTATTTCTACTGTCCATGCTTACTTGGTCATGATACAACCTACTTCTTCACTCTCTTATCATCCTTTTTGTGTCCTCATTATGATCCTTTTTCCTCATGTTTCCTTTTTTTCTGTGCTTTTCCTTATTTTTCATTTTCATCACGAAATTATTTTCTCCTTGGTCTCTTTTAGACCTATTTTATATTCTTTCATGGCCTCCCATAATTCTATTCCTCCCCTTCCCCTTTATAAATGTTGCACTTCTCTCTCCATCCTTTTCAATTCTCCAATTTATCATTTTTTTAGTACATTCCTCACCCCTCCCATCTTTTACCATTTCTCTATTTCATTTCATTTGTCTCTTCTTTGATGACATTCCTTGATATTCATGATCTTATTTTTTCCTCCATATCCATGTTTGGTTCCTTCCATCCTTATCCAACTTCATCTTTATCTATGACCTCATTGTATTTTCACTCATACTTCATCCATCTCCTTGTCTACCTTCACATCATCCCTTGTTGGATCTCCTTTATTTTCTCCCATTCCACCTCCATCTCTTCACTCATTAGAGTATGGTCACCTATTGTATTTCTTCTACATGTATATCTATGTTTTCTTCCTTGTGTCCTCTTCTCTCTTGATTTAATGCATGAAATCTTAGTGCATCCATTTCTTCCTTTAGTGTATTTTTATATTAATCATGGGTCTTCCTTTTATCCCTCTCCAACTACCCCCTTTGCCCTATCCATAACCTATTTCCCCTTTAAACCCTTTACACATTTTAAGATTACTTGACATAGTGTGATCAAAACACCTTTTTTATCCTTTAAAGCATGCTCATATAATGCATTCACATAGTTTATGTTACTTAATCCAATCTATCTCTAGGTTTTGTTTCATGTCCCTTGATCCTCATAGGGTTGATCATCGTTTGAATAGTTATCTGTTCCATCTAAATATGCCATATCTTGGGTGACAAAGCTTCCTATTGACAGGATCCCAACTAGTGGAACCCCTAGGTCATTGGTCCCAATGTCATAGGGTAGAGGATGTAGACATGGCCACCTTTTATCAAACTTGATTATGCAGCTCTTAAGTAAGGTGTCATCTATTGATTCTTTACCCACTAGAATTTACACAACCTTATTCATAGGTCTTCTTTTCCTCTATAGCCAATAAAAATTAGCTGATAGTGATGATGGGTTTTTACCATAGTGACTATGGAGATTCTAATAGATGCCCCTCTTCTAAAACTCAGCTTGTAATGATAGCTACTACCACTTTACTTGTGCCATCACAAAATTTTAGAAGCTATCACCTCCTCTCGAAGGAACCTTTCTTTTGTTCTATCAAAGGCATTTTATGGTGGTTGGTATTATGTTTAGTTCTTATTTATCATCTCTTTCCTATATAGTGTATCTAATACTCATGCATGTGGGATTATTCTATCAACTCATTCTATTTATCTAACTAAAAAAGCTTTAGACTGCATCTATCTCAACATTCATCATGATCTTTCCTTGGTCCTTTTTAATCGCACCTCTGTAGAACTATATTTGGCCTAAAGTTTTTGGTTGATATCACATCCATGGAACTATTTAGGTAACACCCACTTTCCTAATGCATATGGAGTTATCTCAGCCACTCCCTACCCATACCATCTCCAACCAACCAACCCAAACTAGCTAGTGACCCTATTTTGGAGTCATCTTTTTCAACAACCAATAAATTAGTACCCATGGCTAAGGATTCCTTATATGTATAGTTGAAACAATCATCTAATGGTATCCTAGGAAATCTCCTCTATCATTACCATTTAGGATCAAAATCCTCCCATCCACCAAACCAATTAGTAAACCATTTGGTAGTCACCTTTTCCACCCTTTGGAGCTTCCATTTCTCTAAAAACTTTCAACTAGACCAAACTATATGGTACATCAAATCAAGGCAACTGATTTGAACACCACTCTCCACCTTTATAGAACTACATTTGGATTGAAGTTTTTCTTTGATATCACATCCATGGTAGTATATAGGCATCTTCCACTTACCTAGTGCATATGGAGTCAGCTCAACCACCCCCTACTTGAACCCTTGTTGACCACACTCTTTGACTATCTGACCATTATCCCATATCCACCTTGATGTTGGCCATTTTTGACCCAAATTATTTGCATATTTTGTGGTGACCTTACCTTGGTCCTTTTGACCACACTAACCAATCTTTCCATGTTGAAAATTTGAATTTGAACCACCCTTTTATGACCAGACCATTTTTTTTTCAAGGGAGCACTTCCTAACTCAGATACCCATAGAAACACTGACCTTTCTTAAGAGACTAACATGTGTACCTAGTCATAATTGCAGTTATGTGGTACATTGGTCACTTGTCTCTTAGACTTTGACCCTTATTTTTAATCAACATTGGAACCTTTAGTTTGTGTGTGATCTTGGCTATCACACTTATTTGCATTTTGTGTTCATGTTTGCATTTCAAATGCCCAACCTTTTTTTGTCACCACCTAGTGACTCACCATCAACCGCTTATCAAACCCACACCCGATTATGCTTTCCCTCATCAACTCCTGGTTTGAGGGGGGACACCTCCTCCCATACTTGGGGAAACTACATCTCTAATCAATAATCCATTTTTTTTAGCTTGTTAATCCAAAGCTATATAACAAAAAGGGGCAAAATGTAGATAGTATAAAAATATACACAAACAATTCTAGATTTTTGAATGACTTGGGCCCACCTTAGGGACCACCTAAACCTTCATATCCCTTAACCTCGTGCTCTTAACCTAACCAAGTCACTATTTACATGTCACTATTCACATAGTACTATTCTAAAAACACTATTCAAAAGTACTATTCACTATAACTATTCTCTGTGGGACCCAATATCACTATTCATTATGGGACCCACTATCACTATTCATGATGACTTGGAAAGTGACATGGCATGTGACATGGTAAGTGACATGGAAGGTGATATGTCAAGTGACATGGCTTAAAAGTTAGGTGGCTTGAGGTGGGACACCTTACCCCACTTGGGACCCTCATCTAAGGTGCTTAATGACCTCATTTAAGCATCACAAGGGTCCCCCTCCAAAGTATGGATAATTTATCCTCATGGGGCCATCATCATGCAGTAAAAAATTAGTTTCATGCATGAAAGTGGTCATGAAATGGAAATTCCCACTTCTTAAGTGCTTAATGGGCATTTTCTCCACCCATTTTGGACTCTTTAACAGGTGGGAGACAAACCAACTAAATGGGAGACCCATTAGCTAAGTGGGAATCCCACCACCCTTATCCCATGACTCACCCATGAACCCATGAGGAAAATGGCACCAAAGTTCATGTGTCACGTTCTTAAGTGCTTGAAAGAGGACAAAAGAGGGTGGTGGAAAATCTCTTGGACTCATTTGGGTTTATGGGCATTATCTCCACTAGTTTTGACCATATATGCAAGGTGGGAGACACACCAACCCAAATGAGAGATCCATTAACCAAGTGGGAATCCCAAAAACCTTATCCCATGACTCATTTATGATCCCACTTTGAAAATTGCACCATATTTTACTATTCCCTTCTTTTGGCATGTTTCTTGAATCAAAAGCTATAAATATGACCCTTTCCCTTCACCCATGGGTTAAGTCAGTTAGTCTTTGGTTGAAGCATTTATTCTTACAAGTTTAGGAGCACTTTTGAAGGAGGTCATCATCTTGGATAAAAATATCTCAAGCAATGAAACTCTTTTATATTTACAAGCCAACATCATCTTCAACACCAACATCATCAACCATCTTCATCTTTTTCAAGATATATCTTGTTATTCAATATTAATTTCATTTTTTAATCCCCTTAGCCTTCTTTTCTTGACTTCCAAACCTACCCCTTGGCCTTCTTATTTTCTTGACCTCCATACCTTTAACCCCTTAATCTCTTCTTTTCTTTGTGATCTTTACCCCATTTACCCTTTAACCCCTTTGCCATCTTTTTTACCCTCTTACCCCTTTACCATTTTCTTTACCCTCTTTACCATTTACCCTTTTACCCCATTTACCCGCTTACCTCTTTGTCTATTTTCAACCTTAACCATATACCAACCCCAACTAAACTATCTTTTTGACCCTTGCCACATTACCAAACCAAAATCATAACCTTTAACTTGACCAATTTCAGCATTAGTATTAATGAAACTATTACTTTTGTTCAGTCAATTTTTTAGCGAAGCATCTTTCTTGTATTTAATTTTAGTTTTGTTGTTATTTAATGCAATTTTTTTCTTTCATCATTTCAAAATTAAGTGTTTAAATTAGTGGATTGACATCCTCCTAGGAAGCTTTCACTTCTAGGATCTAGCTCACTCTAGGCAATCCACCCAACTACTTATCTAACAAACAAGTTTTGTTTAAGTGATTTCTTTTTTGCAGGTCATCCTCCCAAACCAAAAAATATCTCTTCAAAAAATTTAGATTTAAATGAGCACATATTTACCAGGTATTCTTATACACACCCTTAATTGATTTCATTTTCTACAAAATTAAGAAATTGAAAAAATTAGATAGAAACACTTCACCAGCCAAAAAACATGGTCTAATCATCCACCCTTCCCTTGACCAGTCCCCAAAATACTATTAAATTTTTTGAACCATAGCCAACCTATTACTCCCCTGGTCATCATCCTCCTCATTCTCTCCATATCCATCCTCCCCACATGCAGCTTTGTGCCCACCCCCGGTTTCAAAATTTTCTCCCGTTGCTCTCTCTATGTCCATATTGTTAACCAAACCCTATTGACATAGGGTATGAAAATTTTTGATATATTTTCATATTCATTTTGAATAATGGGATTTAGAAAAAAATCCCATTTCATACTTATTGGTATTGTGCATTTAATAACAACACACACATCTATGTAAAAGCATTTAATGTTTAGTTTCTCATTACTTTATGATATTATTTCATGTCTATTAGCTCTCCTTGAACAATAATATTCTTTGACACCTAGGTTCTAAAAGTATCTCTAAACCTTTAATTCCTCTTATGCTGACTATTTTTTAAGAGACATGAAAAACCATTGCATAAATACATTCTAATTATTAATAGTCATCAAATAACAAAAATGACCAAGCAAAAAAAAATCACATTTCTAATAATTTCACTTTTCTACATTACTAATGAAATTAGATCTATTATATAATTTAAATTAGAAGTGCCCTTATTTTGATGTGAGCCAAAACATAATAGTATCATTATGGTATACTATTATAAAACTCATATAATAAGTGGATAAAGTAATGGGAATGCCTTCTTAATTTCTTTCAATTTTCCAATCAAAATGTGTGTCATCTTCATTGAATGGTTTTCATTCTATATAGTCTTATGTGACATTTTGAGTTGGTTTTTTAGGTTAGCAATCCAAAAATAAGTATTGTATTTTTTTTCAAGGACATCTAAGGGAGGTAAATATTGTTTATTGGTAATACTCTTATCCACATTAATTCCCAACCCAATTGTTTCAAATCTGATAAAAAATGCTAAACAGAGATTTTGTTGACCTCAACCCCTGATGGGTTAAGATCAACCCTCTTCTTATGTATGCATCAATGAGACTATTGGATTTTATTTTCTATAGGCTTGGGATGATTAATCCATGCAATTAGGTATAATGCCCAAGTCATTGTGATTTATTACCTTGGGTTATCCTTATTTGAAGAGTTTCTCATTGGTCAAATTTAAACTTAATAAGTATTAACCCTTGAGCCTCACTAGATCAAAATAAAGAAAATCCTAGGGTTATTATATCTATTTTAGTTTTTAATACAATGTGTTTCTTTTTATAGGGGCTCCTCTAATTTCTATAAATAATTACATGTTCAAACTATTTTACAGTATGTTATGCAATTTTTTAGATAAAAAATAATTTAACAATTAGTATTTATTTTGTTAAGAACAAAACCTAAAACATATTTTTTCCAATTTCCTTTTCTGCATACTTATTTATGATGTAAACTTCATAAATATATATTTGTAATATTGAGACTTACAATTTTAAAAGGATTCATTCTATTCCATGTGTAATCCATCAAAGAGTATAAACTTATTTAGCATCTATTTTATTATCTATGAAAGGTGATTGAAAATTTCTATTTTAAGGTTATTAATTTTGTCAAATTCTAATATGTTATTTATTTGAGTTTAAAAACATAGATAATGTTGAGTTCTAATTTGAGAGATCAATTTTATTAATTAGTACACATTTAACAAGGGTTGGTTTTATTCGATTTATGGTGTTCCAAAATTCATTTATATAAATTTTACTAACCTCAAATCCAACCTCTATAGACAACCATCAAATCTAGCCTCTAATTCTCATAAGAACTTAGTGCTATGCACCCTTGTTATTTATGAAATTACATCTCTAGTGGCAAGAAATTTTCTAGATCTGACTCTAACCACCTATGAACATCCCTGTTATTTCTATGTTATGCAAAATAGGGGTGGAACTTGTTCTCATTCTATACAAAAAATCAAGTAGGGTTTTTATATCAATTTGCTTCATATAATTTTTGTTTCTAGAATTAACATTGTCAACATGAGCTTTATCAATGGATAAATTAATCTCCATGATCAATGATTTCTAGCAAAAGGCACAATGTACCATCATTCTCATAGCTACTATATAGAGTAAAGAGGCAAGAAAAGTTGATATTTGGTGAGGTTGAAGGAGCAGATGTAGGGGAAGCTAAGTGCATATTAAGGATAAATGGGGGCCAAATAAGATGCAAAAAATTATTAGCAATACTGCCATTAACAAGATTAATAGAGAAAATAATAGCTTCTTCCATGTCTACTGCGACGTGTAATCTTATATCAAGTTCAATATCCAATAAAAATAGTAGTGATTCTTATTTAAATTTCATGAATGTTGGGGTAGATATCTTACCATGTCCCTCTATGGCATGATCAAGGCAAGTTTGAGTTTATTTTGAAAAAGTGTTTCAATGTTTAGTCTACTTTTAGATGCATATTTCCATATTTATTTTTCTCTATTGAGAAATTGCTCTTTACTACCATGGATTCCAAACTAAACAGTAGAACAAGCCAAAACCTCAAGAACATATCTCATGAAAAAGGTGAGTGATAATACCTAAGTTTTTTATTGTCTGTCTTCTTAAGCTTCTATAGAAGTTTGATTGTAATGGCACCCAACCATCATTGAAAAATATAACCAATGTACAATGTGTAAAGGCATTAATTTTTATTTATTTGACAATTTTTTTTAACATCATGTTGAGATCTTTCTTGAAAGAGACACAAGCACACAAAATTTCAAAATAAAATAAGAAATTTATATTTTTGTAGGTTGGAAATTATAGGGAATTACATACTCCCAAAAATAATTACTAATGGAGAAAGTGGTTAGAGGATGATAAACCTAAATTTTTGGATTGGATTATATTGAAGAGGAGGGACAACAAAGTCCATGGGTTAAGATGCATCACAGTTTTGAATCGATGGAACCTAGATAATTTGATTAACCAAATAAAATTATTGGAGGTAAATCTTCTGCCTACTAAGGTAGGTCCATAAACATTTTATTAATAAAGGTAAAATGTACATGAAAAGGGTGCCAATATGTTGTTAACCATTTGGCATATAAAAACATGAATTTATAAGATTTCAACCTAAGACTGGTAAATCCAACTAACCTAATAACCACTTCTCATGGGAAGGCAACCCAAAAATTAGTTGTAATTATTTAACTCAAAAACATAAATCAAAATAACTAAAGATTATTAAAGAGGGTGTCATTATAAAATATGCAAGCCCCTTTACATTATTATTTACCTAACATTATTTATTAATAACCTAACAACCTAACCTAATGTTAATACTTTAGGACAATTCCTAACAACCCCCCCATGATCCAAAGTTAGTTCTTTGGACACATGCCAAGAATTTTTCTAAATTTCTCAAATTTGATTCTATTAAGGAGTTTTGTGAAAATGTCAGCTGTCTAATCAATAGTTAGATAATATATTAGATCAAGTGATTTATTCTCCACCAAAATTCATAGATAGTGATATAAGACATCTATATGTTTTGTTTTGGAATAAAATACTAGATTTTTAGACATCTTGATTGCACTTTGATTATCAATGTATAAACGTGTAGGAGAAATATAAAAAATCTAAAGATCTTCAAAAATGAAACATAAATAGATAATTTCTCTAGAAGCATCCCATGTTGTGATGTATTATAATTCTGATGATGAATTTGCCACTGTATCCTGATTCTTAAAACACCAAGAAATGGTAGTTGAATGCATATGTATAGTGTATCCTATTGTGGACACTCTATCATCCACACATATAACAAAATATACATCAAAATACCCAACAAGTTTGAAGTTCTTATTGTAGCTGTACTCAAGTCCATATGTTTTCATTCCTTAAAGGTAATGAAATACTCTTTTTGTTGCATGCCAATGAATTTCTTTAGGATCATACATAAACCTAGATGAAATTCCAACTAAAAATGATATATCAGTCCTAGTACTCATCAAGTATATCAAACCTCCCACTAATTGTCTGTATTTGGTGCCATCAAAAAAGGCACTACCATCATCTTTAGACAATTTCAAGTTACATTCCATGACAGTGAGGGTAGGTTTGCAATCATTCATGCCAAACCTATTTAATAAATTATAAATATACTTAGATTATGAAATGAAAATACTTTACTCTTTTTGAATTACTTTTATGCATAGATAATAGTGAATAAGTCCAAGATCTATCATCTCAAACCCATATTTTAATTCCTTCTTCGCAAACTTTTTATGGTTTTCATCATTACCCATGAGAAACAAGTCATTGACATAGAGAACAAGAATCACCAATTTCTTACCTTGCAATCGAATATAGAGAGTGTCATTAGATTCACTATGTTGAAAGCCAATTTTATTCAAGTATGAATCTATTTTTTCATACCAAGTCCTGGGTGTTTGTTTGAGCCCATAGAGACCTTTGATCAATTTACACACTTTGTGCTCTATAGCCACTTTCTCAAAACTTTGAGGTTGTTTCATATATACTTCTTCCTATAAATCACCATTCAAAAAATCACTTTTAACATCCATATGATGTACTTTCCAACCATTCTATACTGTTAAGGAAAGGACCATATGAATAGTGTGCCATTTGGCAATTGGTGCAAATGTTTCTTCATAGTCAATACCTTCTTATTACACATAAACTTCACAAAAAATCTTGCCTTATGTTTATCAATGGATCCATTTGATTTATATTTAGTCCTATAAACCCATTTGCATCCTATGGGTTAAACATGTGGAGGATAAACAAAAACCAAAGTATTTTTATTAAGTATTGAATCATACTCACTTTTCATTGCTTGTTGCCAAACTTGTTTAGTAGAAGCCTTCTCAAAATTAAATGGATTATTGGAAGAAGTAGTAACAACCATTGCATAGTTCACCTATATATGAGAAATCTTAAGACCTATTAGACCAAATTCATCTAATATTAAGTCATAAAAAGTACTTTAAGCCCATTTTGGATACTTGTTTAAATTGTTCAGATCAGGAACACCAAAATTATCATCATGCGCACTAGTTGAAGGAGGACTTAGAAAATTTTAAACATTTTTAAAGTCATGAACTTGTGAAGTATTAGAGGAAGTAGAAGAAATAGAAGGGATACTAGTCTCATACCATAAACTATGAGAGTTAGCCCCATTATTTAATCCCTTACCATGTTTTTCAATCTTCCTCTCTAACCTATCAAATTGAGAATCAATCTCTGCAGTGTTCATAGTAAAAAATTCATCAAATCCCACATCGCTGCTCACTATGAATTTGTTTGTATCTTGTGCAAGAAAACAATACCCCTTTTTATTTTTTGAATATCCCAGAAAGATGCAATTTTGCCAACATGGTTCCAACTTAGTTCTATCTTTAGTGGGAATTAAAGCAAAATAAAGGAATCCAAAAAATTTCAAGCATTTAACATTTGTTTTAAACCCATACCAAGCCTCATATGGAGTTTTTCCCAAAAGTGCAGCTATAGGGGACCTATTTCTCAAATACACTACAGTACCAATGGCTTCATCTGAAAACTTATCATCAAGATGTTTATAGTGTAACATAGCTCATGCTATGACCTCTAAAGTCCTATTAATTTGTTTAGATACTTCATTTTATTATGGACTGTATGCATTATTGTATTGTCAATTAATGCCATATTCTCAACAATAATCTGGAAACTCATTTGAAGTATATTCATCACAATTGTCTGAAAGAAGAGTGGCTAAGTGTGAACTAGTTTTTTTTTCAACTAAGTGTAATCAATCAACAAACTTAGTGAAAATTTCTAATTTATTTTTCATGAAAGACACCCAAGTCATCCTAAAAAATCATTGATAAACAACACCAAATACCTATACCTTCCAATGGATGACTTCTTCATGTCACATACATCACTATGAATTAGTTGTACCCATTTATTAGATCACCATGAAGAATTATTAAGATTTTTTTTCCTATTATGTTTGACCAAAACACATGATTCACAAAGAATATTATCTTTTCAAAAAGTGGGCAACCCACTCACCATACCATATCTATACAAGTCCACTAAAGAGTGAACATTCAAATGTCCATAGTGGATATGCCACAACTACTATGTATACATAGTACCTTTACCTATATCAATAATTTCCTTAAGTTTCATGGTGGAAAGAAGCAGTTGACAATGAATCTAACCAATTTTCCATCCTCATAACATGTATACATGGTTTTATATCCATCCTTCACTTAGTTGATACAAATGAGTCCATTTAAAGCATAATTTAACAACTCTTCTTGTGAATAGTTACCAAATAAAGATATTTTTTCAATGTGGGAACATACAAAACATTCTCCGAGTATTTGATAGATTCATTAGGAAGGAGAGTTTGAATCAAACCAATACCTTGTGGAGTATGCATAAACTTATTTGTCAAGGATACCAGAGAGAGAGAAGATTCTTTGAAAGTCCAAAGAAAGTCTTCCCTAAATGTCATGCATTTTTTTGTACCCATATATAAAACCCACACATTTGTGAACTCATATCTAGTCTTATATTCCATATAAGCATTGTTCCCTAAAGCAGTGACTGCAGATTCATGAGAACCATTTCTAGACTTATCATAATCATGGTTAGAATATTTATTAGAGTTAGACTTAGTCACTTTTTTTAGCCTTTGAATGTTGTCAAAAGGAATCCTACACTAAGAGGCAATGTGACCAAATTTCCCAATTCTATGACACTGAATGTCCAATATACCTCAACCTCTACCTCTATAAGAGTTGTGACCACGTTCTCTATCACTCATCTCATTTGAATTAGAATAGTTAGATTATTGATTTGAATAATTGTTCTAATGATATCCTCTTCCTCAGTTTTGGAATCTACCTCCTCTATAACCTTGACCCCCTCTATAATTGTGCCCTCTATGTTTTATTGACCAAAAAAAGATGAACTAGGATTGGATTCTGAAACATGGCCTTCCTCTATTTTCTTGGATTTATTGGGTAGATAGAGTTCATGTTGAATAAGTAACTCAACCAATTTATCAAAAGTGATGCTTATGATCTTGTCAGATACATGCAACATTTATACAAAGTTCTTATAGGACATATGTATTCCTTTCAATGCAACAATAACTATGAGATGATCGTCTAGTTTTCCAAACCCAAACTTAGTGTACTAAATATGAATATTCTTCAAATTAGACATGTATTCTCCCATATCCCCATCTTCATCTAATGATAAAGTAAATAATTACATGTGGAATCTATCTTCTTATGTTTAGGATTTTTATCATACAAATCAAATAAGGTTTTCCATGCAGTGTGACTATGAGGAGAGTTTTCAATATGTATATAGGTATCATGAGTATAATAATACTTGATTAAATATATGGATTTAGAATCACAAAGATTAAAACTATCAATTTTGGCTTATTCTATAGGCAGTGTATGATTTTCATTCTTTATAATATCCCATAACTCATTGAAAACTAGTGAAGCTTCCATCAAATGTAAAATTAATTAGAAATCATTAATATATCACCATCTGTAAATAAATTTTGAATCTTTGGCATCTTTAAATGAAAGAAAGTATGATAAATGAAAGTAAGTGTGACAAAATAAAATAATAACACACTGAGAACACTTTTCACAAGATATTGCTTCTATGGGTTTTTTCACTTAACCCCCATGTAGAGAAAAAAAGAGAGTGTTTTGATGGGTTTTGAACTTAACCTCACCAAAAATCAAAATATTACACCCTTATTTCACCAAAGTAATACAACACTCTTATATCACCAATTACACCCTTTTTCTTTCATTAAAAATCACACTTTAACATGGTTTAAGCACTTTAAAATGTGTAAATCATTTAAAATATTCCAAAAATAATGGAATATTCTCCAAAAATTAAATAACTATGTTGTACTTTCCTCTAAAAATAGGTTTTGAACCCTAGACCTCCACCTTTCAAGGGTTGTTACAAAATAAGACTTGACCCTTGCTCTAAGAGCATTTACAACACATAAAAGGAGAATAATGTATTTAAAGCTTATTTTTCCTTCATGAATTAAAAAAAAATACTTTTACAAGTAAAAGTTAAATTACCTATGAATTCTTTGAAAATGAATTTAAAAGCTTCCAATTTGGTGGACCCCCTAAAACCCTAAATTTCCTCACAAACTATATTAAAATTTAACCAAATGAAATCATATTATTTAAGCTTCCTTATAACAGAAAAGTTGAAACTTGGGATGCCATGGCTTCCTAGCTAAATCCCTAAAGCTTCATCAAACCACTCAGATCCATACCAAGCTGTCTAAACTCATAAAAGGAGGGTTTTTGAGAGTTTTACGCAAATCTAAGCACTGTGAAAGAGTTTTTATCTAATATAAAAAAATTATTTAGGTAATGGAATGTCATGGAGGCTGTACATATGATTTTTGATGTTGTACAACTCAACAAGATTGATTAAAATGCATTCAAAAGTGATTCAAGACAGGTTTTTGGTAATTTGAGGCTCCAAAACAATTGAAATATTATCAAATCTCCCAATTCCACTTTCATATTTATTTATTATACATATGCAAGATATATAAGTCTGAATATGAGTTGTACCATTCCAAAAAACAACTTTAAATGCTTTTAGAATGAACAAAAATCAAAATTTTGAGGGTTTGAAGGCTTTAAATTAGGGAAAATATTCAACAAACTTCTCAGATCACCTAGATCATTTTAATATTTATGAAACACATTATGTATGATGTAATATTCCTTCACAAAGTTTTTCCAATAAAAAAAATGTATAAATCATTAAATTTGACTCTTTGAACAATTTTTTTGGTTTTGGATGCAAACATTCATAAACAATCACCTTCTTAATGATTTTCAAAGCTTCAAAAGAGTAGATTCAAACTTTTGCATGCACATAGCCATGAAAAACATTATCTTCTCAATAATATTGAATTTCCAATATAATATTTCCACTAATCATAGGCTTGGAAAAATATTTGTTTGAAACTATTGACTTTTGAACAATGTTTCAAATGTTTTCACACCAAAAATTTAACCAAAGAACATATCGTATATATGTAATTTGATTTCACATGAATATTTTGTGTCTTGTGAATAAAAATCACCCCATGATAATCAAGCCTCTTTTTACCATGCCACCATGCTTAACCATACTCAACCAAGCTCTGTTACCACTAATAGAACCTAGATAATTTAGTTAACCAAGCAAAATTACTGAAGGTAAATCTTATGCCCACTGAGGTGGTTTCACAAGCATGTTATTAATTAAGATTAAAAAAATTACATGAAAATGGTGCCAATTTTCCATTAACCCTTTGATATACAAAAACATGAATTTATAGGATTTCACCTATGACCGGTAAATCCAACTATCCTAATAACCACTTCTCATGGGAATGCAACCCAAAAATTAGTTGTGATTTTTTAACTCAAAAACATAAATCAAAGTAACTAAATATTATTAAAGATGTTGTCTTTATAAAATATGCATGCCCCTTTACATTATTATTTATCTAACACTATGTATTATTAACCTAACAACCTAACCTAATGTTAAGACTTTGGAATAAGTCCTAACACTAATCATAAACATGCCCTTGGGGTTTTAAGCAAGCTCAAAACATTTTACATGGAATATAGTGAAGGATGGTTTCTGCTTCAATTTGTGCATGGATTTCATTTTTTTGCATACACCATCAGACCAGTGACAACATTTGGTAGGGTTTCTCATTATTTTCACATATGATATGTTGCCAAGTTTGATAGATTTACATCAAGTTTACTCCATTTTAACACAAAAAAGGGTTAGTGTCTTCAATAGTTTTAGGTTGTTAGCAAATACAGTTTGTTTTGCACTGAAGGTTTGAGTTTCTTTTTGTGGGAGATTGATCCCTTCTTAATTAGTTCAAATATGTAGATGTTATAATTTAATGATTTGTATTTTGTTAAAAGATTTAGGAAATTAAACCCTTTTAGACTAAGCATACTTAATTTATTTATGGCTAAAAAATTTTGGGAGTCCACCTATAAATGAAAAAAATATTTCAAAATTTATTTGGTTTCCATCTAAATAATTTTGTAAGAGAAAGTCATCAATTTTCACACTAAATTAGTACTCTGGAGTTGGGTATTTTTAATTTTGTAGTTCTGAGTCAAGTATGAGAATTTTGTCTCAGAAATGGAGGATTTAGTGTTTTTTCATCAATATTTTCTCCAATCCTTTAATAAATGAACTTTTAATGTTATTTGTATGATTTATTCATCATTAATCACGTACATCATTATAAAACCCTAAAAATTAAAAGTAATTAGTTGTCTATGGTTTAAATGACAAGTCAAAAGATAAAAGACTAGTGGACATATGAATTTGTTGTAAGATCTTGTTCTATGTTGTAATAAGATAGTTAATCCCATATTTATTTTATGTTTTGGGTTTGGTTTTCTATTTGAAAAAAAAATTAGTGTTTTATAATTATGTTATAGGTGTGTCTATTGGGGTGCCAACCCCTTAGATTCGTCTCATATGAGACAAAAAAATTCATATTTTAAGCACTGATGGTTTATTACTCTGGACATTTTTATGATGTTACAAGAGGCTTATATTGTAGATAGGGTTTGAGGGGACATGGGATGGATGCCCATACTTCTCTATTAACTATTGGCTCTATGTTCAACATGGCAATGGTCACCCATACTTCATCTCCACCACCTCCATTACCATTAGATGTTTATGCCCTATGAAGAGGAAGATAAAGAAGAAGTTGAAGAGTATGAGGATGAAAAATATTAGGTCATAGTCGATGAAAATTCATGTGCTTGTCAGATTTGATCCTACCCTTGATCCTGTGAAGACTCAATGGACTGAAAAAATGGTGTGGGTCTATGCCGTTAGCATTTACGATCTCTTTCACTTTGGGCATGCACAGTCTCTCAAACAGGATAAAAAAATGATTATTTATACTATCCCTACCAATAATTTTTCCCACTAACTTGTAATATTTATGAATTTAGCTTATATACATTTCATCAAACACTTTGCATACAACCAGATATGAAGAATATCTAAATATTGACAATCATAATAGTTGAACCTAACACTTTGAATCATATATATATATATATATATATATATATATATATATATATATATATATATATATATATATATATATATATATATCATTAAGACATTCCAATGTTCAAAGGTTTCATTAGAAACATTTGGTCAAATAATTTGTAAACTCTCTATGAAGATGGAAATACAACAATGGATTATTATTATTATTATTATTATTATTATATATCTTAGAAAATTAGAAGTATTTGGACAACATAGTAGATTACAATGATTCAACCTATAACTATTACAAAATTAGTACATATTTATGAGAACAAACTAAAATTTTAATATATGTATAATGGTAACAACATAGATGAATCCAACTCTCTAATATTTCCCTTGAACTCCTTGTGTCTAGATATATAACATCCCAAAAAGTGTCAGTGATTAGTCAACTATGCAATGAGTAGTTTCACATCTAATACAAATACAATCGCCCTTCTTAAGTTTTGATGGCTAACACAAAGTGAGAATAATGGTGCTTCCAAATCCTCAATAGAAATTTGCCCTTATTAAAGAGGCTTGTGCCTTATTTGGAACTCCGAACATTCCAATGAAACAAAAATATAAAGTTCCTAAGTGTAGGTTTAAAGTACCCAATCAAAGGGTTTTAATAATGTATTAATTTTCTCCAATTTGATGCCTAATAAAAAGGGTAAAAAAATCACTATTCTTCAATAATAAAATCACTAAAATATACTCAAACCCTAACCTCTCATAAATTTATTATTTAAAACTCAAATCTTAAATAAAACCTTTGAAATCATATTTCTTCATTCAACACTTGTAAAATAAAATATCTAGAATGATAAAATGATGCTCAGCATAAAATATTGACTTTAATCACACCTGTGAATCATGTTTGAATCCACCTCTAAATCCTTTTAGCACACACTGTGACTCTAAATGAATCACACAGTATTGCCTATGGAGGAATCTTTCACCACCAAAACTAATTTGACCTTAGGGTTTCATCTAAGCTATGAGAGATGAACAGCATTCAACCTCACAAACAAAATAAGGTTTCATAAAATATTTAGCATGAATCAAATGACTCCTCTCAACCTTCTTTTATAACCCCAATGGAACATTCCAAAAGTTATATTTTAAGTTCATTTTTAATAATATTCCTTCAGCTCTAAATAAGTGAGTTTATTTTATTAATTACTTTTTGAGTCCTTAAGTCACTTGAAATTCACCTTTATAAATGATTAATGTAATTTGTCTTTTTAATTCACTTTTTGACAACTTAAATATTAATTATTTTCTATACATCTACTCAAGGTTGTGAAAAATGCAAAAATAACCTACAAGTGAAATTTGATAATACCAACATGCTCTGAAGCTCTTTGTAAATCCAACTTAATGAAAATTGATTCTTTCTAAAATTAGAATACTTCTCCAAGAAGTGTGGAAATCACCCAAATGTTGAAACTACACCTAAAAAGAACCAACAAACTTATCTTGATCTTTTAAACACAATGTTATTAATTGAAATCCATTTCAAAAAGGCTAGCACTCTCCAAGAAATTTGGAGATTCAAAATATGTTATAAAGGCTATAAAAAAGGTACATTATAGTCTTCCATCCCCAAGATTGCTTATCCTCAAGTAATCACAACTCAATCTCTGATTAATCTCAGATATAACCTAATGAAATTATAGAATCCCAAATCATTCTAAGAAGTTTGTGTGTACTTTTAATTGAAGTATTGAATTGTAATTTACCTCAAAAATATGTTTTCTTTAACTTCCTGGATAGTATAATAACAAAACTTTGTGCCAAATCAACAAACTCCACCCAAGTCTACTTTGCCCTATCATGTTTTTGTTGCACCACTGATAAATTCTAGAAATTTTATGTGCCAATACTCTATTTTTACTTCTGGAATTGTTGCATGATAGTTACAACTATGCAAAATTTTGAAGTCCCATGTTAATATCAAAGACAAATTTATAAAATCCATAACACATACCTTTGCAATATGATCTTCATTAATGATGTTGTAGATAGTTCCTTTCAAGATAGGACACAAATCAGATTGTGTGCAAGTTAAAAACAAACCAAACAAATGTTTGGTGATTGAATTTATACCTAATATAGAGCTTGGTTAGTAAAAAAATTCATCCTCTTTAGATAAAACCCTAAACCTATCTTCTCTAAAGAGTGAGTGGCTGAAAAATACATATTTTTGTAGCTATTTAAGTCTGAAATTAGTAACTTATAATCTGATTTTCTTAAAATCAGCTCCCTCAAAATGGAACAATTGCTACAAAATTGTAATCTTTTAGCTGAAACAAGTAACTTGAGTATTATATTATCTTAAAATACCTTCCATAAAGTCATAAATTGAAAAATATTCTAATTCTTAACTAAAATTTCTCTCCAATCCAGTTGTAAGAACACAAATGGAATCATTTGTTGGCTGATTAAAAAGAGGAAATTCCATAATTTTGATCAATAATCCTCATTGATTCATTTCTTTATTCATCAAAAAACTCTAACAAATTTTTTTGGTGACTTATTTCATGATTAATCATCAATGAAGTAACTCCATCATGTTAATGTTGTGCTACTTTAATATTCATGACCACTTATCCTAGTGTTGTTTTGATAGTGCTAAAGACATCATCTCTAAGAAGAATGATTTCTAATAAATCAAACTTAATCTCATGGTAGTGTTCAACTTTATGAGGTGTTTCTATAAATTCAAATTCTATAAAATCATCTTGATCTAAAATAAGTAACTTACCACAATGAAAAATTCTCTTTTCTAGTCCCATAAATCTGCACTCATGTTTCTCATTCCAAATACAATCAACAAACTGAACCTCCATGATTTTGTATTATCTATGAAAATTTCCATTTTCCTTGTACTCCTCTTCTTGCTTTCCCATCTCATTTTCTTTCCTATGGGGTTATGAGACTTGATGAATAAGTGCACCTATTTGTTTCCTGAAAACTTATTTTTCATGATCCATGCGAGTATTATTTCCCTTAATTTTTAGTAATTTTTTTTTCCTTGAGTAGAAATTATATTATCTTCTTTATCCCTCCTTATCCATTCTCCATAATTCTTTTAGGTCCTCGATAAATCTTCTATGTTTTTTTGTAATGTGTTTAATTTCTTTCCAGTATCAAGATCATGATGGAAAACCTTATCCATCTGCTTGGCAATAATAATCTATGGCAGTTCCTCAATCTTACCACTAGGCACTATCTCATATCTAAAGATTTCACCTAGGTCCCATCTCTTATTTTTGACACCGTCTGTGTTACTTCAATAAGTGTCTCATCATTTAACATAAAAATCATATTTTTAAAAGATAATTTTGCATCCAAAATAGAAGATGTATCATCATGAAAAAAATTCTTTTCTATCCCCATGAGATTTCACTCTTGATGTTCATCCCAAGTGCTATCAACATGTTGGATCTTCATGGTTCTGGGAGTGTTGAAATCATTGTGTGGTAGTTCATCACTCCTAATTCCTTCTTCGTGCCTTCGAGAAGAGTTTGAATCATAATTTCATTCTTAATTTTCTAGAATTTCAATAACTACCTCAATTATCAGCTTGACTTCCTCTACTCTTTCCAAAGATTTCAGCTTATTAGGTATGGCTGCAACATCCATCTAATTTTCAGTTTAGTAGAGTGAGTAGTGAACAAGGTTGAGCTCATCAATCTCTTTCTCTTTCTCTTTTTATGCATCCATGGTCTCCTCTACAAAATTTATGACATGATCCTTGTTATAAATCAAATGTATATAATCTGATTTCATTATTTGTAAATCTTCTTTGATGATCTAAATAAGTAAGGGTGATTCCACCCCTGATTCCTTCCTGCCTCTCTTCAATATGAGCCTTCAAATAGAATTCTTCAAGGAAGTTATGTGTGCTATCAAATATTTTTAAAGCTTACGCAATATTTTCTTTCGAGACCAAAAATTGATTCTTTAAAACTTGTAATTCTTTAGGCCCTTGATCAAAATCAGCACCACACATTTAGATTTATGATTTTTCTTTAATAACAATTTTTTAAAAATCAACAACCTCTTTATTGTTATCCTTTTTAATTCATTCAATTTTTGAATAAGCTACATTAAATTTATTTGAGTCTTTAAGTCACTTAAAGTTCACCTTTATAAATAATTAATATAAATTGTCTTTTAATTCACCTTTTGACAACTTAAATATTAATTATTTAATATTTTAAGTATTTTCCACACATCCACCTAAGGTTAAAGAAAATATAAAAATAACCCAAAATAAAATTATGATAATGACAACATATTCTAAAGCTCTCTAGAGATCTAACTTAATTAAAATTAATACTTTATAAATAAATAAAAATACTTCTCCAAAAAGTGTGGAAATTACCTAGAATGTTGAAATTACACTTGGAAAGAACCAATAAACTCATCTTGATCCTCTAAACATAATGCCATTAATTAAAATCCATTTAGAAAATGCTGACACTCTCCAAGGAACTTGGAGCTTCCAAATATGTTAGAAAATCTATTTAAAAAAAGGGGACATTATAGTCTTCTTTCCCCAAGATTTCTTGTCCTCAAGCAATCACAATTCAATCTCTAATTGATCTTGGATATAACTCAATGAAATTCCAAGATCCCAAATCAATCTAGAAAGTTTGTGTGTACTTTTGCTTGAATTATTGAATTGAAATTCAGCTCTAAAATAATTTTCCTTTAACTTCCTTAATAATATAATATCAAGCCTTTGTACTAAATCAGTAAACTCCACCCAAATTTGCTTTACCCTACCACTTTTATTTTGTACCACTTAATAAATTTTGGAAATTCCGTGTGCCAATACTCTTTTTTTGCTTCTATAATTATTGCATGATTGTTAAAATTATATATAATTTTTTTGTCCCATGTTAATATCAAAGACAAATGTAAAAAATTCCACAACATATACGTTTGAAAGATGATATTGATTAATGATGTTGTAGACAATTCCTACCAAGATAGGACACAAATCAACTTGTGTGCAAGTTGAAAACAAATCATGACAATTTTTTGGTGCTTGAATTTATACCCAGTATAGAGCTTGGTTAGTTAAAATATTCATCCTCTTCAAATAAAACCATAAATCTACCTTTTACAAAGAATGAGTGGCCTGAAAATTGCATATTATTGAAATTGTTCAAGTTTAAAATTTGCAACTTATAATCTAATTTTCTGAAAATCAACACCTTGAAAATGGAACAACTACTGAAAAACCTTAATCTCTCAGCTAAAACAAGCAACCTGAGCATTATATTAGCTGAAAATAACTTCCATAAAGTCACCAATTGAAAAATGTTCCAATTCTTGACTAAAATTTCTCTCCAATCCACTTATAAGAACATAAATGGAATCATTTGTTAGTTGATTAAAAAGAGGACAACAGTATTAATTCCATAACTTTGATCCATAATCCTCCTTGATTCATTTATTTATTCATCAACAAAATCCAACAAACTTTCTTTGTGACCTCTTGCATTAATAATTAATGAATCAACACCATAATGTTTATGTTGTGCTACTATGATATTCAGAAGCACTTCTCCTAGTGATCTTCTAATGGTTCTCAAGACATCATCTCTAAGAAGAATGCTTCCCAAACAATACAACTTAATCTCTTGGTAATTTTCAACTTTATGAAGTGATTCTATAAATGAAAAGTCTATCAAATCATCCTGATCTAAAATAAGTAACTTACCACTATGATAAATTCTCTTTTCTAGTTCCATAAATCTGCACTTGTGTTTCTCATTTCAAATGCAATAAACAAACTGAACCTCCATGATTTTGTATTATCTATGAAAAATTCCATTTTCCTTTTACTCCTCTTCATTTTCTCCCATCTCATTTTATTTCCTATGGGGTTATGAGACTTGATGAAGAAGTGCACCTAGTTGTTTCCTATTAGCTTGTTTTTCATGATCCATGCAATCATTCTTTCCCTTAATTTTTAGTAAGTATTGTTTTTCTTGATTATAAATTATATTGTCTTCTTTATCCCTCCTTATCCATTATCCATCCTTCTTCTAGGTCCTCACTAAATCTTATGTGTTTGTCTATAATGTGTTCAATTTCTTTCCAGCATCAAGATCATGATGGGAAGCCTTATCCACCTACTTGGCAATAACAATCTATGGTAGTTCCCCAATCTTACCACTAAGCACTTTCTCATATCTAAAAGTTTCACATGGGTCCCATATCTTATTTTTGACACCATATGTGTTACTTTAGGAAGTGTCTCATAATTCAACACAAAAATTAGTTTTTTAAAAGATAATTTTAGATTCAAAATAAATGATGTATCATCATGAAATTTTTCTTTTATATCCCCATGAGATTTCACTTTTGATGTTCATCCCAAGTGATATCAACATGATGGATCTCCATGGTTATAGGATTGATGAAATCAATGTGCAATATTTCATCACTCCTAATTCCTTCTTCATGCCTCTAAGGAGAGTTTTTATCACAATTACATTCTTCATTTTATATAAGTTCAACAACTCCCTCAATTATTCACTTGACTTCCTCTAATCTTGCTTCATATTTCAGCTTATTAGGTATGACTACAACATCCATCTAATTTTCATCTTGGTAGAGTGAGTAGTGAACTAGGCAAAGTTCAAGGTTGAGCTCATCAATCTCATTCTCTTTCTATTTAATGCATCTATGGTCTCCTCTAAAAACTTGATGACATGATCCCTCTCAAAAAGAAAATGCAAATAATTTTATTTCATTATCTATAAATCTTCTTTGATGGCTTGTAAATAAGTAAAGGTGGATCCATCCTTAATTCCTTCCTGCCTCTCTTCAATCTAAACTTTCTAATATAGTTCTTCAAGGAAGTTTTGTGTTTTATCAATTATTGTTAAATATTGCACAATCTTTTCTTCTGAGACCAAAAATTGATTCTTAAAAACTTGTATATCTTTAGGCCCTTGATCAAAATCAGTACCACACATTTGGATTTATGATTTGTCTTCAATATCAAGATTTTCAAAATCAGCAACCTTTCCATTGTTCGCCTTTCTAATTCTTTGAATTTTTGAATAAGCTTCATTAGGTATATCTGAGTGATTAAATCACCTATTAATCTAGAATTTTCAACCAAACCAATTTCATCATTAGAGACTTTAAAAATTAAATCATTTGCATACCTTCTAATGGTGTCATCATGGGAACCATAGGTCTCATAAACTTGATTGGAATGACATGAATATGTCTCAAAGGTTGTTCTAAAATTTATCACAAGCTAGATCCCATCATTTATAGCTGCATATCCTTCTATGAATTCATTATGTATATCTACCATACATGCCTCTTGAAATAAGACATTTTATTCTTCATGTACACTCACAGATGCATCATGCGATTCTTCTTCCTCTATCCTATCAACTGGTAATTATGGCCCTAATTTATGCTCACATTATTTGACAACATTATTAATGAACTCATGTGTAGCTGAAGAAGTAATATGTTCTTTCCTTAAAATAGCTAATATATAAGATAAGAGTGGATCAAAATTATCATCACTCTCATTAATAATCATGGACATAATGGTCTACATATAAACTAGAATAATTTTTTCATGAAACTCACTAATAGTAGCCAAGAAATGTTGAAATATTCTAAGAATAAGATCTTCACAATCTAAATCTATCATAAGAACACATGATCTAAATCTTGCCACAAGTTTTAAAATATTTACCCTCTTAAAAAAATAAGGATTTCTTATATCACCTAGACCTTGGAAACTTTCCATAATCAACTAAAATACCTCCCTCATTATGTCATCATTGTACAATACTTTAAGAGTTGTGATTCTTATTTTCACAAAAAATAAGAGGTGAATGCAAGTTTCACATCTTCATTAGAGAATCCATTGATGGTTTCAGATCCCATTTCAAAAATTTAGAATCTAATTGGTCAACTATAGATAAATAAATTTCTACTACCTCCTCATTTTTGAATAAATCATCTTTTGAAAGATGTTGATGCTCAAGACACTTACACACTACATAAATCCTATTTCCAACTTCTCTCCTTTATTTTTAAATTGACGTAGTAATTTTATTTTCTCTATTTACCATATCCTTTTACTAAATAATGTCATACAACTGCTGAAATTATGATTTATAATTAAAGATCTACAACAAAGTGTTAACTTTTATCACGCTGGTAAGACCACTAGCTCTGAAACTAATGTAATATACATACCAACAATTTTTCCCACTAACTTAAAATATTTTTAAATTTAGCTTATAATCATTTCATCAAACACTTTGCATACAACCAAATATGAAGAATATTTGAACACTAACAACCATAATAGATGACACTAACACTTTGAATCATATATTTATCATTAAGACATTCCAATGTTCAACAGTTTCATAGAGATATTTGGTTAAATAGTTTGCAAACTCTCTATGAAGGTGTAAATGCAATAATGGATAATAAATATATATGTAGATGTTTCCAAAAATTAGAAGTACCTAGATAACATAGCATATTATAATGATTCAACCTTTAGCTGTTACAAAATTAGTACATATTTATGGTAGTAAAATGTAATTTCAATATATTTATAATGGTAACAGCATAGATGCATCCAAATCCCAAATATTTCCCTTGAGGTCCTTATGTATAGATGTATGGCGTCCCAAAAATAAGAAGCACCTAGTTTACTATGCAATGAACAGTTTCAGTTCTAAAACAAATACAATCATCCCTTTGTAAATTATCACTACTAGCATAAAGTGAGAATAATGGTGCCTCCAAATCCTTAGTATAAATTTCCCTTGTTATATAGGCTCATGCCTTACTCTAATGAAATAAATTATGAATTGCCCAAGTGCAGGTTTTAAGAACCTAACTAGAGGGTTTTAACATTGTATTAATTTTCTCCAATATGGAACCCAACAAAAGGGCAAAAACTTCAATATTATTTATAAATTAAATCACTAAAACATACTCAAACCCTAACCTCTTAAAAATTTATGATTTGAATCTTAAGTCTTCAATAAAACCCTTGAAATCATATTTCTTCATTCAACACCTGCAAAATAAAATTTCTAGAATGATAAAATGATGCTCAGCACAAAATCTTCACTTTCATCACACATGTGAAACTTGTTTGAATCCACCTCTGAATCTTTTTAGCACACAATTTGACTTTGAATGAATCAGATAGTATTGGCTAGGGAGGAATCTTTAACTACCAAAATCAATCTTACCTTAGGGTTTCTATTTAAGGCATGAGATATGAACAACATTCAACTTCACATAGAAAACAAGGCTTCATAAAATATTCAACATGAATCAAATGAATTCTCTCAACCTCCTTTTATAACCCCAGTGAGTTATATTTTAAATTCACTTTTAATAATAATCCTTTAACTCCAAATAAGTGACTTTATTTTATTAATTAATTTTTGATTTCTTAAGTCACTTAAAATTTACATTTGTAAATAATGAATATAATTTGTTTTTTAATTCACCTTTTGACAAATTAAATATTAATTATTTTCCACGCATCTGCTTAAGGTTGTATAAAATACAAAAATAGCCCAAAAGTGAATTTTGATAATGCCAACATACTCTAAAGCTCTCTTAAGATCTAACTTAATGAAAAATGATCATTTCTAAAAAAAATAATACTTCTCCAAGAAGTGTGTAAATCACCCATAATGTCGTAACCACACTTGGAAAGAACCAACAGACTCATGTTTATCCTCTGAACACAATGCCATTAACTGAAATCTATTTCAAAAAGGTTGGCGTTATCCAAGAAAGTTGGAGCTTCTAAAGATGTTGGAAAGGCTATAAAAAAGGAGACATTATAGTATTAGTTTCATATTTTGATGCTTTGGTGATTCATATTACACCCATTTTCTCTTTTTGGTATCATAAAATACCCATTGCATGCATGGATGAATTTTATTTTTGGGTAAATATTATTTTTGGGATTAATTTTGGGTTTAGTTACCATGATTTAGGGGTTATCACTTTACCAAAATTGACCCATCATGTTGGATGTAAGAATTTTATCCAATTGTAACACTTTTCATCTCTCCTATGATTTAACCATATGATTTAGTTATGAAGTTCTATATTGAGCTCATCCCACTGGACAAGATGGAACCCATTGGCTTGAACTCCTTTGAAATATTGCCCACTTTATCATCGATTCCTTGATTTACACTTCACCCTATTTTAAATTTTTATTATGTCTCCTAATTTTGGGCCAACCATTATGATTTTACCATTTGGGCTCATCCAATTCATGTGGATGGAGCCTATTTTATTAAATCCCACTCTGTCTTCTTAATTAAAGCTACTGTAGAGAACACCAACTGGATCATGGTGGTCTTAAGTTATATGTACCTGATTTATATTTTATTACTTGTGTTATTTAATTATATCCCATTTTCTAACATCTTGTGTGGAACCCATTTTATGACTATCTTTTTTATTTTCTAACATCTTGTGTGGAACCCATTTTATGACTAAATTCTACCCACAAGATCATTAAGATCTTGAACTCAGAGTCACTAATCTAAATTTTAATGTTTGTGATGTGTAGGGTATACCATCTCATATCTTTGGAATTATGGCCCATGTTGTGAGAGCATCTTAAGGTTTGTTGATGGATCCCATTTTATTTAAATTCCCATTATTGTCTTTATAGTTTGACCCATTGTAAGGACTACTCTCTAGAACAATGACGTCTTAAACTGTGAATCCTTGATTTAGGTTTGACTGCATGTATTGTTTATGGTGTATTGATATATTCCTTTGGTATAATTCTAAGGTTTTATTTTTATGTAATTATTGTTCATATAGATGAAACCCACTTTGTTAAACCCCATAGCCACATAATTTCAATACAGTGCATCTCCAACACCCTCCACCCCCACCCCCCTTTTAGGTTTTTGTTTGGGTTACCCCATTGATGAGGAAGGCACTTAAGCTTCTTGCACTAGATCTAGTTGCCTATCATTAATATCAATAGATAAAATGCAATTAGTGATAAAATATATTTGCAGTAGTGCTATCTATTCATTTCGATGGTAATGTTTTATCAGGCCATGTTAAATTGTTGTTTTTATGATCTCCCTAGATCTGCTTGTCATATTCACTTTAATCATAATTATCCATGAATCCCAATTAATTATAAGGTGATCTTCCTCTGGTACTTTCTATGGTAAGATTTTTTCAAATTATATTATAATGTTACCTCTAGATTCAATATCTCTGCACTCAGGTTGGAATTATCTAATTAGTCCTAATTGTAAATAATTACTACAATCAAGTGTCTTGTTACATAGATATTCCTATAACTATGGTATTTTAGGACTCCACTTTCTATTTTTATGGAGATTTATTTTTCCCTTATCACCTATCGGGATTATTAGCATTTAAATATACAAACTCTCATATATATACTCTACAATATATGGTTACATGTTATAATGTTATGCTTATTTTTTCATAACAATTATTCTAGTCATTATTGGGCTCAAGAATAATTTCCATGGATTTGGTGCATGCCTTAACAGAGAACATTATAGCATGGAATAACTCTTTTAATATTAATGTATCTTTTATTCGATGCAGATGGGTTGATGAAATTATCCTAGATGTTCCATGGGTACTTACTCTAGAATTCATATACAAACATCAGATTGAATACGTAACACATGATGATCTTTCATAAGATAATATCTAACTCCTTATGGGATGTTATATATGTTTGTCAGTTATTTATAAAAAGGATGGAAATAATACAAACAACATTGTAATATATGTTACATAGTTAGATTTTTATTTTGCATTATATATGTATGCTTTGGTATGTTGGCTTATAAACCATATCATGTAATTGTGGAGAAAAAATTAGTGGTTGATATCTACGGTTTTCCTAAATTTTTGAAGAAATTTCCAATATAAAATGAGAAATCATCATAATTCCATAAAATATAGTTGCTTTGTTTGAATAAGTTACTTATTTTTTTCCATACATCTAAAATTTAGGGATTTTTTTAAAATTAAAAGTGAAATTATTTATAGATAATACCTAATTTTTCCATACCCTCAAAATTGAAGGACCAAGAAAAGGTAAACCAGAGAAATATTTAGCTTCTTGAGTGGAGATCCTTTTGATAAATGTATAGTCTGCATTTCCTGTGAGGTGGAGGTAAAAAGGGTTTATAGTGGGCAGAGACAAAAATGTCTTGTAGGGGGGCATGAACCTGAAATAGTTGATAAATAGTAGTTCTTTGAACATTGAAATGTTTTGTAATATTATTTTTAGGAAAACTTTGGTAAATCTATATAATTATGAATTTAATACAAAAGGTATGACCGTGAAATGTTAAAAAAATTGTACAAATTTCTTTTTCACCCATTTACATCAAGTGGGAAGTTTGTGGTTTGAATTATGTAGAGATTTATGTACAAAATAAATGTTGGAGGGTAATATTAAAAAAAAACATAATAGAGGGAGTGATTGAGTATAAAATTGGATGAAATAACTATTGATTTGAACCATGGTGAATAATATGGTTTTGTTTCCCAATTTTGTTCTTGAATTAAAGATTGACTAATAGTGAAAATTCATATGATAATATCAAGTAGGTTTTCACAATGACAAGTTTTAAGTTAAGTTTTTGGGTCCATCATATTAATTGAAACTAAATATGATGTTTCATATACTATATGTTTACCCATCCTTATGGAGATAGAGTTAAAATTTGCTTCCTTAGTTCCCACATAAGAAATCAGTAATCATTTATTTTCATTGAGAATAAGAGAAAAGGCTGGCCTTCCTCTATGGATAGTCTTTTATTTTTACAAGATGCTCTTTCCAATTATTTTAGAACTACCTAAATGATTAAATAAATAACAAATAATATCATGTACTTTTTTAGACAAGACACTATTGCCAACTATTTTAAAGTTTTCATGGCATGGCTATATCATAAATGGTGTTTTTTTTTTTGATTTTGCAGTTATGTTGATACGAGTGGATTTGGAAAGGATGGTCATGAATTTTTGAGTATTACAACATTTGTTCAAGAAGGCGTGTCTTGTTAGCATTTTTCTATGTTGTATGTTATTGGTAGGAGAGAAAGCTAATATAGTATTTTATCTAAGTCAAATCAATAGGAAAATTTAAGGAAACAAAGTGAACTAATGGTGTCTCTACATCTGATGTAATAATGTGAAAACTGAAAGATTATAATGAATTTATTATGTGCAACCTAGTTCATAGGTACTCAAGGAAGGACCTTGGAGTCAATTATGTTAAGGTAAGAGAAGACTTAATAAATCTTTATTCAGTTTATTGACAATATAGTTCTATATATTTATATTTATCACATGTAATGGATCTTATGTTATTGCTTATTGTTTATATTTTATTATATGGTTTATTATTATTAGATATCATTTATGAAAATGTAACAATCTTATGGAATTTATATGGCAAAACATTCAATATGCATTTTTTTAATATTTAAATTAAAAAAAATTAATGGCAAGATAAGAATAAATGATTGTTGATATCCATGATTGATTTCATAGGAAACAATTGAGAGACAACATGGGCAATAACTAAACTATACCAGAAAGGCAAGGAATAATAATAACTAGAGGGGAAATAGGTAAACTACCCCACATTGAATTAGGTTCATCTGTATCTTTTTCCTTTTAGAGGCAATGCATAAACATATGTATAAAATTAAAATTTGCATTTTTTAAAGATTTTTGTAAGATTGATAAATTAGTTAGATTACATTTAGATTAGAATTAATAATTACTTACTGCTTTTAGAATTCTTTTACGACCATGGTGATTTTTTGTAGTTACATATTACTACCAAGATAGTGGGTATGCATCATAATGAGTGGGTTAAAAATGATGATCAATAGGTAGTAAGGTTTCTAGAGAAGTTTGAAGAGGGATGTCATATAATGGTAATTATTTTCCATACCACTTTTCTTATAAATTTTTGTCCTCATAGTAATGAAAATTCAAATAGAGTTCAAAATTTTTATTCAACTTAAAACTACAAATAAAATTTTGTGTGCATTTGGTTTTTAAGAGCAATTTTATGTAGGTGTGTAAATTTTTTAGACAGAATAACTAGAAATGATCTAAAAGAAAACATAGTTTATTCATGTAGCTTTGTGTTCACATTCCCATAGTAAACATGCAAAACTAAATCTATTCTTTATAAAAATTGAAACTAGGAAATGGCAATCAAGGACAAAATACAAGATGGATTGAAGAGGCAGTAGTCAAGGAACCCTTCACCTTTTAAAATTCTAGAAGATAAATTTTCAATAGCATAAAATAATATAAATATGATATTTTATAATATACTATATTATAAAATAATTTACTTTAATATTATCATGTCGATTAATTTAACACATAAACAAATGCTAGATATTAAATATGATATTTTATAATATAATATATTATAAAATAATGTATTTTAATATTATCATGTCGATAAATTTAACAAATAAATTAGCAATCATATCACATTTAAAACTCATAATATTTATAAACAAAGGGATGAATAGACAAAGTGATGAATATTTATCAGATTATTATTACTTAAATCCTTATTCACAAGAGATGGAATAAATACGAAGAAACCATGTAGGCCATAAACACAACATGTACAATAGGATCTAAAGGAGCATGCCCCATAATTGAAACTAGCCCCAAAAAACAAGAAAGCCAAAAATCAAGGCTAAGTAACCCTTGCATTTCACCTCCATAAGGAATCATCATCTACATGTCTCTCAATATCTTCCCCTAAAGGAGAATTATCCCAACCTCTCATTTTAACCATCATCTTCTTTGTTTCAGAAAATGTAATAGCAAACTATTATTGTCTTCTCTTCCTCCCTCATTTACACAATGCCATAGCAGATCAGGGTAGAGAAAAGCAAAGAAAAATTGAAGATTAGAGAGAATTCATAGGCCCTGAACAAATGACACATGTAGATAATTAAACAAATGTCTCCAAAAACTAATCATCATGAGAAGCAAAGAGAGAGAAGGGGTGAACCATGCCACTCAATTCAATCTCCAAGGCTCACAATAACCAATGATGATGACAAGAATATATGTTCCTATTTAATGTGTTCAATTATATAATAAATATCACAATAGAATTTGATAATAATCACACCTATAAATATATAAAATAGGTTTAGACTTTATATATTTATATATATAACATAATATATATAATATTAAAATATATTATATAATTAATGTTTAATATACATAAATATTATAATATATATTATATAATATTTATATAATAACTAACATTATCTTATTTAATAAATAATATAAATTAAATATTGTTACAATCTGTGTGCAAAAGATGGGTGTGTAACTACATGAAAAGCTACCAATCAAATAGAAAGTGTGATCACTCACCTATGTAAGGAGTGGCTAGAATACTGTAGATAATATAATCCCTAGGTCATACTACAAAAGGTTTTAAAAATTTAGCTTTATATATGTTTTACATACCTACCTTTAATGAAGGCTAGAGTGTAGTCCACTAGAAATATCAAAATATTGTGGCATCTTTTTATTGTCTATTTGATTACAGAAAGACTTGATGTTTGATGTGTAGATCGTATCAACAATGCAATAACATTGATGTAGGGGTAATATATTGAGGTTATGAAGTTTATCATGTTTTTTTCATAGTAGTTGAAATGAGCACCAAATATTTTTAAAAGGGCATGCCACATGGATGCATAAGGGAGCATCGTGTGTGATATAATGTGAACGTCATGGTATAGGAGTCACCAGTTGAGAGAAAATACCATTGATTGATGATCATCTATAAGTGGTAGGGAGAGTTGATAGGTTTAATTCTCATGGAGTATGGGGTACCCATATCATTCACTTAAAATAGGAATATACTCCATAAATAAAAATAAATCACTTACCAAAGAAAATCACAAAAATTAACCATACATTTCTTTCAGCATTACTTGTACCTTCGAGGTAAATGCTAGTGTAACATGTTGAAGTTTGAATGAAAGGAGGGCTTATTTTGAATGTAGGTAAATGGTAAAGTAGTGATCATCACCAAGTTGAGGTAAGCTCTACAATTGTTTCAAACATTATCTTTGAACTCCATTTTTTATCACAACTAAGATGTTTATTTTTTCACAGATAGAAACTATGGAGCTTTAAGCTATTAATCTGAGGCTAAACTTTAACATTAAAGGATTTGTTTTAAAATATGTAAAGTTAACTAAGACATCCAAAATAGTGATGCAGTATTTTTTATTATTTTAAAAATTCAAATTTACACCCTCAAAAAACTTGCACTTCTAAAATTTGCAAATGTATCCTTAAATTTTTAGTTATAAAAGAGGTTTAAATTTTGGGGTCTTCAAATCTCTATTGAGCAATTCTAAAACAATGTTTGTGTTAATAATTCGATAACATTTACACATAACCATATGAATTTTCTATTTTACTTATTGTTATGTATTCCTACATTCTAGGATGAAAATAAATACTTGGATGGAAGTGTAATGTTAATTTTTTTTCTTATTTCCATTGGCATAAACCATCAACTATGTCATTTGCATATGATTTTATGATTGCATAGCCATAATTTCCCCACCCAAAGTGGGCACACATGCAAGTTGGCTTGTCCTATAATATGGAGGAATATAATGTGGGAAATGTGAGAGAATAATTGAAAAATATAACTAATAAGAATTTTCCCCATCCTGAAGGTTGTGAAGATTCCATTTATAGGTTGTAGAGATGTCATTTCTTAGGTACCATACATCACTTTGGAGTACAACCATGTTGTTCAAGGCATTTTCAATTTTTTTATTAGTAAGATATTTTTAGCAAGTAAAAAGGCACTTATTTTTCATATGCACCTTTGCTAATCAAATTATCTAAAAAAAAATTAATACAAATTATATGCATTGATGAAATGCAAAGTGTTAGATAATTAGGACTTAAAAAAAACATACAATCATTATACCCCAAATATTTTAGCGTATGTGTAGATTTATAAAAATTAGAAATTGGATTTGCATTCACATTTGTTGATCCATCATACAAAGCATTTTGTATTGATAATTTTTCTTTTATTGGCAAGGTTGATCTCAACTATATATGCTATAACACAATATTATATTTTCCATACACATATGGCTCTTATTAACCCTTCTATGGCATCCACTTTCTTCTTATGAATCTAACCTTCTATATTTCTTATCAGTCACTTACAATAATTTGGTAATATATGTCTAACTCATTCAAAATCATATTCAAAGTTTCTTCAAACCATTAGATAAATTTTAATGCCCTCTAGACAAACTGCCAAGGTTAAATAGTTTTAGAATTATGGACTCATCTCGTACCAAGCAAGGGTAAATTTTTGAAATCAAATCCTTTCTATGAATCAACCCATACATTTTGAATGTCGATGACATGAGAAAGTACTCAAATCATCCTATATAAATACAAATTAGGTATAATCCTATTACCAAGCTAGGAATCACTTATCAAAGAATAGTTTATTTACACATTCAAAGGGACTGCCATATTATTTCCAATTCAGACATCAGTCACAAGAAGTAAGTCCGAGACAAGCCTAAAGCACCTCAAATCTAGGTCAAAGTTGTAATTTTTAAAGTATGAAAATCTAAATTATGGGTTGAATTTATTAATGATCACTATTGCACACATACACCTTATGGAAATAACTACCCATGGTTTAAATTTACTTTTTAGTGTATTGAATATATAGGCAATGCTAAGCTATTTATTAGAGAGTGGTTGGGATCAACTCAACCCACCTTATTTCCCCTTTTTATAGACTAAAACTCAATGTTGAAAGTAGATCTAAGATATCAAAGAGAATGAGACATTTTTGGGATTGCACACACAATCAACTACTAAATATTGCACATAGAGACAAAATACAATTAGGGACAATAATGTGGACTATAATAGAGAAGAAAAATATACAAAGATGAAACAGTCAGATTTAGTTGATGCCAACCAGAGGCTATGGTTCTATCCATGCACACCCAAAGATATAGTTCCTAATTTGAGTGACTCATAGTCCAATTTTCGACCTTTTCTATCCCCTAAATTTAGTCTTAGGCCTACACATAATAGTAAAATGCCAACTACCTTAATATTCTTAGTATTTTTCATAAATAGAAAGTGCAATTGTCAAATTAGTTTCTATATTTTAAATTCGTATTAGTGATTAATTGTAATACATCATAAAATTTGAATTAATTCAAAGTTATATCTTATTATATCACATCAAAAAAAAATAAGGTAAAACATATTGGTGAACTTGTTTATTTGTTGAACATAAGTAAACCCTAGGTCTTGCTTTAGGGTTTCATCATTATTTTTAGAGTTTCAAATTTATATTTTAGTGTTTTAGTTCTGATTTCTAATTTTCCATACAAAAGGCAATAAAAAAACTCACCTTAGGCCCTAGCCTTATGCATACTTGCATGATTTCATTTTATTCCTTCCAAAAAGGCTAGTTCCCTTATCCCTCTAAGTTGAAATGCTAGATTAATTGGTGTACACATTGAGCATAATCAAATTCCTTTGGCTACATCTACAATGGTTAAAGTAAATTCAATGAATGTTTTTTTCTTTTTCTTATGTTGATGTTGTGATTATCAATGAGCATGTACAAATAAAATATTACTTTAGATTCTTAAATCTAGATTTATATGTTAAACTAGTCTTGTACACTTGACAAACATATCTCAAGGCTATACCTTTCAATTTGATATTCCTCATAGTTAAAAGGCTCACACTCACCACCTCACTGGTTCTAATTACTTCTCAATCTAACCATGATTATTATGATTATCTAGTTCACTTGTAACCATAGAGCACCTAAAATCTAATATATATCCTTCACATTCAATTACACAACCTCAAAAACTTTCTTCCATCCTGGATAGTTACATTTGGGTTTGGAGAGTAACATTGATCCGACAATCTATGCTCCAACACAAGTGTCGTTACCTTAAAAACACTTAAATTTGTAAATTGTTTCAAGTGTATGGGTCAACCTAAGAATGTCATTAACCCTTACGTGAGGATTATTTCAAAAGAGATAATTTAAATACAAGTCAAAGCTAATTCATTTAGACATCTAGCAATGACTAAGTAATTATCAATCAATCACTCACTCAAGCTTAATTTCTCAATTAAGCTATTCTACCATATTTGCATATCAAGCATAAGAGAAATTATACTACAGGTTTGAAGTACTCAAAAGACATATCATTAGCCATATTTTTTAAGTTACAGTTTAATCACTACATGCATTATCATATAGTATATTACACCCTTATGAATACACATTCCCACATGTAGAGGATAATTACATAAGTTTGAGGCCCTCCTTGGAGTATTAGTTATGTAGGTCACACTCATTGATAGAGGGTCCTTTAAAGTTGTCTTGACACTGTGAGTCCACTGACCAATTTTTTGATAAGATAACCTAACCTAAGGTGGAGAGATAAGGCTTAAACAACAAATAATTATTAATAGTTTATGCGTGATATCTAGATACATCATATGAAAGGTGATATAAAAATAGAAAGATAGGTAGTCACATAGTGATACAAAAAACATTATATACATGATAGTTGCATTGATATTTAGGTAGTATCATTGATGCAAGTGTCCACAAGGTGATGAAAGTGTCTAGGTAGCTAGAAATAAAAATTTATAGAATCTAATGGCTAGTTATTGAACATTAGACAACTTATTTTCACACATGTGCATCTCATATATGTCTATGTATCATTGCATAAGTTAAGTATTGTCTCTTATTTGTGATTATATAATTAAAATAATATTTAGCATTGTATTTTCTATATTTAGTATTTTTATTATCAACATTGAAATTGAATATCATAAATTAAATTATTTAATTGGCCTACTTTAATGAATATGTTATCTCACTCATTAACAACCTATTCCTCCTAACCCTTAATTATAAAAAAATGGTTAAACATTTAGTGAACTCGACATCTGAGTCTTCCTTTTTAAAAGTAGCTTGTTCTAGATTTTTCAACCTTCTAGGGTTTCAGATTGTAGTAATTATGCAGTTATGATATTTTATATCATGTTGGAGTATTTGATATAATGGTATGTTTCTAATTTTATATTCCCATCTTAGTATTTGAAACATTTAAAATGGATGTAAAGGAACCTCTTTTTCCTTGTAACCCTAAACTGGGTGATAACTACTTTCCCTCTAACTAGGTCCATAATATCACTACTCCATAGGGTAAGGTGGCTCATCCTATTGTACCTATATTTCCTCAAACCCCTCCATATCCCACATCCCCTCTAGATGGTGTGTGTATGCATAATCAATCTAAATCACTTAGGGTTTGTGCTTGTGAAGCCCTAAAATATCAAATCATCCTTATGAATAAGTTAATAGAAAAATTGTAAAATAATTTCAATTCAAAGATCACATTATTGTAAAATTAGATTACAGACCTAAAAATTTCAAAATATGATAGTGTTAATCATGTGTTTGCATCTTAATCTATAAATGTTATATCCAACTAGGTTTCATATCCAAATACAAAGCTACAAAAAAATACATCTAAAACTTTTGATTTAAAAAGTGAAAAAAAGATTAATAAGAATCTAAGTGAAATCATAAGATAAATGTTTTGAAACAAAGTGATACAAATAATTTATTTGTATCCTATAAGGAGATCAAAACACTATTGTTCATATCATAAAATTCATGGGCATCATATATATTGTTGGTTTGCATTAAATAACAAAATATAAAGTCTCAAAGATAGTGGTGATCCTATCATCGATACATCAAGAAAGCAACCTAAAACCATTTTGATTACCTCTCCTAAAGCACAAATACAAAAATTACAAGTATAGGTATCAAATAATAATTCAAATAAAATATAGTGAGCAAAAAAAGATTTAAAAGGTAAAGATAGAAAAAACAATATTAAAAAAGATCAAAATAAAAAGGAGAAACTACAAAAGGCAATGTTACAAAAAGAGCAAGAGCAGAAGTTAAAAAATCAAACTCAAGATAAACAAACAAGCATTCTAAAAAGAGGGTTTCTAATAAAGGATCTTTCAATTCAAGACATGTTTACAAAATCATATGATATAAATCTGGTTGCTAAGGATCTAAATATCATAATTATTTCATGCATAGAGGAACATAAGGTTATGGTCAATACTACAAAGTCTATGTTTTCATCCTCAAATTAAGAAGTCAAAGCACAAACTACATATTTTATTAGTGCTCAATAAAATATACATGACTCTTCTCTAGTTCATAATGAGATACAAGCTCATAATAATAATGAACATATTTAAAAAGTAACTCCAACCTATGGTGCAGTGAATTTTTCATACATAGATTGTCAAAATAGTATATCACAAGTTCACTCCCAACCTAAGAAGTTACATATTTCCTATACTAATGATTATAATCCTCATAATATATATTATTGGTATGATCCTAACAATTCCGATTATGTAGTATATGAATATGATGCATGATATAGGGTCTCCACAGAGACATCTCCTTGAGGATATTTTTGGCTTTTAGTATCAGTTTTACCTTATACATTATTTTTTTTTTAATCATATTATTATTCTAAAAATCTAATAAAAAATCAAATATTCTATAAAATACAAAAACATTCAAATAATTCAAAAATATTTAACATTTCATATGCTTTCTAGCTTTTGCATATGTTGTTTATTTTTTGTTAGTGGATAGCATATCATTTTTATACACACATATATTTCATGGGTACTTAAGTGTGATACATGCATACATTATACCCATGATATCTCAAGCAAGCAGATGTTGGACCTTTCCTCTTCTAGTGTGATACACTATGTTAGGGGCATATTTCTTTTATATGATTATTATTGATGCATGTTCTATTATTTTCTAATTATTCTTAATTATCTTACTGAGCTTATATATATATATATATATATATATATATATATATATATATATATATATATATATATATATATATATATATATATATATATATGCCTATACTAATGTCGGTGTCTTACACAATGTGTTTGATATGTTATTTTACATGAGATTTTGTTAACACATATATGCAAAGACTAGTATCACATAATTATGTTAGTTGCTTATGTCTCATTACTTCAAGTGTTACATTAGCCTACTTGGGTGTACTTCTTTTTTGTTTATTTATCTTGCTTGTGGAAGATTTGAACATGTTATTTTTATTATTTGCCACAATTATCTACATGTTTCTTATTTATTTTATGTGTGGACATTTTCACATATATTTCACTTGAGTATGTGGTATTTGAATATGCATGCCCTTTATTTTTGGTATCTTTGGATCCCACTTTGTATGACATTTGAGTACTCTTTCATGTGTGTGTGATTTTTTATTGAACATGTTAAATTCTATATGTTTCCATGATTCATATCATGCATCTTAAAGCTTGTTATGTATGCATACTATGAGCTTCATTTATATATCTACTTAGACATAAAACTATTATATGCTTTTATTATTACATGATTCATATAAATACATCATAGTTGTCTTATCCTTTTAAGATAAGGTGATTATCAATTTTAAAATACCATCACATCAAAATTGGGGCCATATCATTGGGGGCATGTCATAGAATACATGACTCCACATACATATAGTTGGAAGAGTGAATATAATTTAATTCAATTTACATAGTTTACATGATTCAGATATACATTTGGGATAAAATTATATGCATTGGGCACATATTTAGAACAAATATTTTCAGATTTGTGATACATATTATGTACATGTTATAGACTAGAGGTTACATTTTGATATATACTATAGTTTGAGACATATTCTATGAGTACATGCACCAAATGACATATATATTTTCAAATTATACATGCATTTACGCACCGACTTTAACAAGATGCACCATTTAAGATTGTATCTATTGCATCAGTTGGTTTTTTTTAATTAATGTGACTAAGATTATGTTCCCTTGATGGACTTGGCACTATAATTCTATTATTATGGGTTAATATGGTTACATCATTAACTCGTGAAATATTGGATAAATTGGTTAGATTGGTTATACTTAAGTTATGAGATTGATATTTTGTGCTCTTAATGGACTTGCCACAATTCATCCTTATACCATATTGGGGGCATGACCACTCTCTAATTATCCTCTTCACACCTCTAAGGTTCAGTTGTGAACAACTTTTTGTTGTTTCATCTAGATATATAGATGTTTGAATCTGATTTAAATGTTAAACTAGTCGTGTACACTCGATAAATATACCTTAAGGATATACCCTTCAGTTTGACCTTCCTCATAGTTAAAAGGATCACACTCACCACTTCACTGGGTCTAATTAATTACTTATTAGTCTAACCCTAATTACTCTGATTATCTTGATCACCTGTTACCACAAAAAAGCCTAAATTTTGATATATATCCTTCCATAGTCAGTTATAAAACCTTAACAACTTTCCTCCATCCTAAACACTTGTATTCAGGTCAAGATAGTAGCATTGACACTATTTTACCTAATCTAATTCAAGTGTATATTCCCTAAAAAAACTCAAATTTAAAATTAGTTCAAAGCATATGGGTCAACCTAAGAATGTCATTAACCCTTCCATCAAGATTATTTCAAAATAGCTAGTATAAATACAAGTCAAATCCAATTTATTTGGACATCTAATATTTACCAAGAAATCACTCATTCAAGCTCAATAAATCAATTTCACAACTAAGCTATTCTACTTTATTCATCCCTATTTGCATATCAAGTATAGTAGCAGTCATATTACAGGTCTAAAACACTTCAAAAATAATCCATAAGATATATTTGTCAAGTTACAAGTTAGATCACTACATGTATTGTCATATATTATATTATACCCTTGTGCACACATATTCCCACACACTAAATATAATTACATAATTTTGAGGCCCTCCTAAGAGAATTGGATATATAGGCAACACTGATTGACAGAGGGGTACTTGAGTTCATCTCAACACCATGATCCCACTAACCTATTTTTTGGTAAGGTTACCTAACCTAAGGTAGAGAGATAGTGTTTGAGATACAAATAGTTATATATAGTCTACGTTCAAGATATAGATACATTAGACAAAAGGTGACATAAAACCTATAAATACTTAGGTGGTCACATATTGATATATCAAATATTCTATACAAGATAGTTACATTAGGATTCAGATAGTAGTGTTGACACAAGTGTCCATAGGGTGACAAACACTTGCATCTTAGGTAGATACATACATGGATGTAAGTTTCCATATTCAAAACAAATGTCTAGTGTCTTAAAGTATTTAATTTGAAAATGAAATGTATTATGATGGTCAAGCTATGTTTTAATGTGAGATATTATCCAAAGGGATTGGTATATATATAAGATCAACTCTTATCTAGTCCTCACCTAACAACTTCATACCTACTCTCAAGGAAACATACCAAAGGAATTCAATCAAGAATTCAAGTAAATAAAGCTTCTTTATATTTTTCTATTTCTATTTCAGTCATAGGGACAACATATCTACAAGTTTGAAGTACTGATAAAACATCCAATGAGTTGCATTTTCCATGTTACAAGTGAGTTCACTCTATGTACTTACTTATCACACATTTTATGATACACATAAGATAACATGCAGAGGATAACTACATAAGTCTGAGGCCCTCTTCAAAGTATTGACTATGTAGTCAATGCTCATTAATAGAGGAGTATTTGGGTTAGCTTGACACCTTGTGCCCATTAACCCATTTTTTCCATATTCACTATGAAGATTAATAACTAGGGTTTTTTAATTTGACAAATAGTGATAGTCTATGACCCATATCTGAATGCACCAAATCAAAGGTGACATAGAACCCAAAAGCATCTAGTGGTCACATCTAATTTTAGTATGTATTCAATATTAGACATGTGTCTAAATTAGATAAAAGTATCAATGTAACTATTTTAAGTCAATGTAAGTGTCTGTGACTACATAAGTACAACTTTTAGAATCAAGAGATTGATCCATAATTTAGATTCAATCTATTTTTTTCATGTTCTAGATCTAGTTTTGTATTAGCACCAAAACCAACTAAGTGTCTTTTTTTAATTATTATTGTAATATTTATCATAGAAGTAATTTTTATTTTACCATATCTCAACATAATAAATTTAATACATATTTATTTGAGTTTTTAAATTAATTGGCATGTTATAGAGATGCTTTACCATCCTTGTGCCCTATGTTATCTCTACCCCTTTAACCCTAGATTACTCAATCTAGATTGTAAGGTTAAACATTTAGTGAACCTAACCTCTGAGTCTTCCTTTGAAAATTTAACCTAATCTAGGGTTTTTAACCTCTTATGACTTCATATTAGTATGATTGATTTTCAGATCTGAAACTTTACCATAGGATTTTACTCTCCTTTTGTTGCCAAGATTCATGTTCATACTTTTGCAAGTTTCATATTCCATGATTGAAATATTTTGGATTCAAAACATCTTCATTTTAAAATTCCTTAGATTTATTTTATACACATGTTATTATACTTTAAAAACTCTTTTTGTTCATCCAAATTTGGCATGGAGTTTTCAATTTTTATAATTTACTATTTTTAGTAAATATTGGCCTACAAGGCTAATGGTGTACTTATTTTTTAATTAATTTTTGGGTTTTGTCAAAAAATATTTTATACAAAAATATCTCTTAGATCTATAAAATAAATTCATGTTTTATCAAAATTGTTGATTCTTTATTTATAATATTCTAGGGTTTTATATGTGAGCATTCCACATTGTTTGGCATATTTCTAATTCATAATATATCAAATTTCAAATTTCTTAGATATTTTTCATAATTATGTTGATATAGAGAAAACCCTCTTTTTGTTTGCCAAAATATTTTATAGATTTTATGAATTTAGCTTTTTACTATTTTTATTAAGTTTAGACCTACAATCCATACCTTGTACTTTTGTTTCTTTATTTTTATGAGTTTGTCTCATTTCCTATTTTTATAGAAAAAAATATCATATTTTTAAAAAATTGAGCCAATAGTCTGAAAATTGTTATATCTTTATTGTATCATGTTAGAATGTTAGCATTTATATGTCTCTTCTTTCTTATTCTCATATCAATTTTTAGAATATTTAAAATAGCTAAAAATGAACTTATTCTTCCTTCTAACCCTAAATAGGGTGATAGCTATCATCCCACTAACCAAGGCCATATTATCACTCCTTCAAGGAGTAAGGTAGATGGTATATATATGCATGATCAATCTGAAGCACCTAGGCTTTGTACTTTTGAATCCCTAAAAGATCAAATCATCCTCATGAGCAAGTTAATAGAAGAGTTACAAAACTAAAATTAATCTTTCAGGTCAAAGATCATATTATTGGAAAATCAAATTTTATATACCCAAAATCTAAAACATGATTGTGTTAATTATGTGTTTGCATATTCATTTATTAATGATGTACCCAACAAGGTTTCACAATCAAATGAAAAGCTACAAAAAAATACATCTAAAACAAGTGATTCAAATAGTGACCAAAGGGATACTAAGAGTCTAAGTAAAATCCTAAGAAAAATGATTTGAGACAAAGTGATAAAATAACTTCCTTCACATCATATAAATCATTCTAAATATCAGTGTGCATATCATATAATACATGGACATCATACAGATTATTATTTTTCATTAAAGAATAAAATACAAAGTCACAAAGGTAGTGGTGATCATATCATTGATACATCAATCAAGCAAACCACTCATATTATGAGTTCTCATCCTAAAACACAAAAATAAGAAATATTGTGACCAAAAGACAATTCAAAGCAAGAGAAGGATCAATATAAAAAATAAATGGATAAAATACCATTACCAAAGGAACCAATGATATTCAAACCACCAAAAATTAAAACATGTGAGACCTCCTTATTGATTAATACTGAACAACAAAAGGGCACAATTTCAAATGATTATGATAATGGTGATATTATTCCTAGTACCACTATGGTAGATTAAAAATTGAGCAAACTTTATTTTGATCCACTCGATACCTTACCACATGATGTATTTGTACTTGTAGGTCCTAGTACATATTAATTGAATCCATCTCCAAAATGTACATAACCAAATATAAGTAATAACATATTAGTAAAGGAAAATGACATAAAACATATTGAAAAATATAAATCAAAGGCATCTTGGATCTTGGAATAACCTTTTTGTTAAATCTAGCATCACTAGAGAGCAAGAAGCACAATATATTAATCACTACATCCCCTTGATATAAGAACATGATACACTTTTTGATTCTACTAGGCACACATATGACACATCAAGTTCAAGAAATATTATTCATTCACCACTCCTTAAATATTCTCATCCTCATATTTAAATAATTTGGTAGCTTATATAATTTCCAAATATTCTAAAAATATCAAAAAATTAAAAATCAAAAAAAAAATTCAACATTCATAGGTTTTATTAACTCATTGACATCTATGTTGTTAGTTCCATGTTAGTGGATAGCATACCATTTCTTTTTATATACATGTGTTTCACACATATTTTAATTGTGATTCAAGCATACATAGATCCATGATCTATGCACTTTATATATTGGGTCTTCCCTCTACTCATGTCATATGGGCATTGAGGGCATCTGCTTCTTTGATCACGATACATTCAAGTTCTATCATTTTATGGTTACTTTACATCATCATGTTTGAACTTATATACTAAAAATACATTTATCCATGCTTATATATTTTTTAGTTTACTTGATATGTTATGTACTTAAATATTTTTTTGGTCACACATATATCTAGGGACTTGTATAATATGTTTATGTCGATTACTTATATTTCATTCTATTCTTTTATGCACTTCTTTGAGTGTCTTGATTTATTTGTTTGAACATTTGAATATGCTCCATTTTTTTCAACCCCCATGCCTTTGTTTGCCTCTTTGACATATGAATGTCATTATTTTTTGTATGTGGACATTTGAATATGTCATTCTTACTTTCATGGATATTTGACTAGGGTTCATTTTAAGAGGCCCTATAGGAAAACCTATTGAAAATATCTAATGAATCCAAGGAAATTTTAATCGCATGAATGGTGAATTTCCCTAGGGCGATGGTGAATAGATAAACCAAACAAAAAATTGAATGGTTGAACCATATGGTCAAGCCAAACAATTGAACTAAATGGTTGAACCATATGGTTGAACTAAATGATTAAATTGAATGATAGAACTAAATAGTCAAACCAAACTATATAGTCACTCGGTCTAGCCAAACTATTGAATGAAATGACTGAATCAAAAGAGCTAGATAGATGGTTAGATGGTAAAGCTAAGCTAAACAACCAAGCTAAATGGTTAAGTCGATCAACCAAATCAGACAATCAATCTAGATGGTTGAGCCAGACGATTGAGTTGGATGGTTGAGCTAAAAAAATGAGCCAAACAATTAAGTTAGATGGTTGAACTAGATGGCTGAGCTAGATGGATGAACCAGACACTCAAGGGATCTACTATATATATCTGGTGAATGTAAGGGTAATCTTATATATCATTTTAAAGGGTTGGTGAGCTGACCCCCTAAAAAAAATATCCCTAGAATTTTGGTAATCTGGTCCCATCTATCGACCCTAAAAATTTGCCAAAACCAAAATCCTAAAAATGGAATATTTGTGAATTAATGAATATTCATCGCTAAAAAAACCTTGTATTTGACTAAGTTATGTCCCTTCGATTGTGTGACATTTGAATATTCCCCTTAGACCATTGTCTTTTATTTTGATTTTGAGTGATATTGTGTGTGTGCTTGATTTCTTCATGAGCTTGTATTGTTACTATCTAGATGTTTACATGATCTTCATCATGTCTATTAAGACTTGAGGTGGTCACATTATTTGTGCTTCAATGATATATTTATCTAGACATGTATCTCTATATGTTACATGATACATTTAAAGTTTACATGGTCATCTTACCCTTTGAGTTAAGATAACTACCAATTGCTACTTCACATCACCTCAAAATAGGAGAATATTAGTGGGGGCATGTCATAGAGGCATTGATTCCATATTCTTCATAGTTTCAAATAGACAGTGGGGGCATATTTTGGAAACATCTTCTCCACATTCATACTAATCTCAATTTTAGATTTATAGTGGGGACATGTTATGGAAACATGTTCTCTATACTTACACTAGTTTTCAGTTTTAGATTATAATGGGGGCATGTTTTAGAAACATGTTCTCCATAATTACACTAATTTTCAATTTTAGATTATAGTTAAGGCATATTTGGAAATATTTTTTTCACACTTACACAAGTTTTAAATTTCATATTATAGTGGGGGCATGTTTTGGAAACATTTTTTCCATACTTAAAATTTTCAAATTGGATAAAATTGCATAATTATATGATTGAGATACACATTTTCAATAGAATTATATATTTTGGTATCATTATTATACCTAGGTTTTTGCATGAGACATACATAAGGTGTATATTATATGAAAAAGAGCATCTAAAATTGCAAAATCAAATCAACTTTTAGATTTAAAACACTTTTACAGATTTTAGCTCACTAGTTTGGACTATTATGAACTGTACTGAACCAATCTATTATAATATTTGGTTCATATTTTTATATGTTTGAGGTGATTAAATCACTCAATCTTACCAAATTTATATCTTTTAATTGATTATATCATCCAACCTCACTACAATTATAGTGTAAGTTGACTTGGTTCACTCACACTCTTCTGGTTCACTCAAGCTCACTTGGTTCACTCATGCTCACTAGGGTACAAGTATGATTGGGTTGTACAATTAAGCTAATCTCAACTATCAAGTGGCAACTTACATTTTATTCAAATTTAGGGGATGGACTCTCCAATCTTTCTTTATATTTTTAGATATATGCACTTCCTAGACTTTGTATTTGTCTTAATCTCAACTTCAATGATTCATAATGATACATATTTTCAAATAAAATTACCAAAAAGGTAAGGCAATTACATTGATACACAGGTGTATTCTTAAACCTCACTCTCATTCAATTTCAATCATTTCAATACTTTCAATTTTAGATTATATACACTGATTATATATTGTAACATGTTCTTGGTTTTAGGTTAGTCACCAACAAATCACTCAAGTTGGGCTCAAGTAAAGGTAAGGTGTGTTATATACACCTAGGTATACATTCATTTTCATTTAAACTAAAAAATTTATTACTAAATTAAATGGGGGGAAATGTATACACTATTTCTAAATTATATAACACTTCAATCTTGTACACTTGTAAAATACATATCATGGATGTACCTTCAGCTTTTAGACTTTTTATGTTATCAAAAGGCTCGCATACACTATCTTTCTATGCATATTGTTTATCTCTTAGTATGACCAATTTTATTATGATGAATCAAACCTTATATCATGATTATAATGTCATAAACATGTTTATCATCTATCTTTACAATTTATGGACATATGCTTAGTTTTCATCTACCCAAACACTTGCATCCCAATAAGATGCCTACATCACTGGAAGTGTCCATATCCAACGCAAGTGTCTAGTGTCCTAAAGTCATCTAATTTATAAATTAAACATATTCCTATGATCATCTTAAGTGTTTTAATGTAATATATTCTCCAAATAGATTATTATATATACAAGATCAAGCCTCTTTCATTCCTCACCTAGTAACTTTTTACCTACTCACAAGGCAACATACCAAAGGCATTCAATCAAGAACTCAAATGAGAAAATATTTTATATTTTATTTTATTTCCATATAAGTCCTAGGAAAAACACATATATAGGTCTAAATTAATTAAGGATCATCCCATTAGCTACATTTTCTAGGTTACAAGTTATGTCACTCTATATATTTACTTATCACACATTGCATGATAAACATATAAGCGAACATGCAGAGGAGAACTGCATAAACCCGAGGCCCTCTTGAGAGTGTTAGATTTTAGGAAACACTTGTTTATAGAGGGGTATTTTAGAAAATCTTGACACTATGTACCATCTAACCTATTTTTCTCACAGTCACTATGAATATGAAGAACTAGGGTTTTCCCATCTAACAAGGAGTGACAATCCATGACCCAAATCTAAATGTTATAAATCAAAGGCAACATACAACCTAGAAGCATCAAGGGAGTTGTATCTATTTTCAATAGGTATTCCATACTCAACACCTATATCTAAGCTAGATAGAAGCATTGACATAACTATCCCAAATCAACGTAAGTGTTCATGACTATAGAGGTACAATTTATAGAATTAGATGACTCATCCATAATTTAGATCCAATCTACTTTCTTCTTATTCTAGAACAAAATATGTATTATCATCATAACCAACTAAGTATCTTGTTTTCATTATCATTTCAATATTTAACATAATTATAAGTTTTATTTTAGCATATCTCAGCATAATAAATTTGGTACATGTATATTTGATCTTTGTAATTAATTGACCAACTTTTAAGATAGTCTATGATCCTTTTACCTTAGGCTATCTCTACTCCTTTAACCCTATATTATCCAATATATATTTTATGGTTAAAAACTAACACATAAGATACAAAATCTCATTGATAACAACATTATTGAGCTTAGCGCATCATCAAAAAATTCAAGACCATAATATAATGGGAAAACAAAATTATAAATATTTTCTAACCCTCTTCCAAATAATTGAACAACAAAAACTAAGTTTTATACTTAAGTGGATATGGCATATAATGCACATACTCCTCCTTCAACATATGATCACCTATTAGACATTCTTTTTGATATAATTACAAATAAATCAATATAATGACATACAATTATATGTGATGATTCTGAGATAGTGTAATATGACTCTAATTCAATTCATTATTTTTATGAGCTTATGTTTATTCACAAACTATTCATATTATCATGATGAATAATGATTCAGGTGAAAATGCTTGTATAGTGACACTTATACATACTCATTGAAACACACATGAGGATTTTATGGAAACAATCAAGATAGTTAAAGGAGTTTATGGACATAGATAGAACACCTTGTGACACATTGTATTACCTCTTCAAGTAGGGCCTATAATAGTTTCTACTTCATTTATAGTATTATCAAACACAATGATATTTGACATGTTGTCAGGACATCACTAGCTACATAAACTACATGTAGTACCATCTTTAATGCACAAATGTGTCAAGCATATACATGTTAATCAAGTGGTCATAGTTCCAAGTGTATGCATGAGTTATGATGACTTAAAACTTTCATGTTTCTTTCAATAGATTAAGACTCAGATAAGGTCAATCAAATAGAGCTTCTGTATACTTGGACAATCGAGTAAGAACAAATGATATCTATACATCTAGAAGAAGGTAACCTATAACTCAAATGTTAATAGCAAAGGGTTTTAAATCCTAATATTATTAGACAAGGATATAGTTTTCTCTAGACCTACAAAGGAAAATGATTGTAACTATGATTGTAAAAATTCAAGCAAAGTAAATGATGAGTTAGTTTATTGTGAAATGAGGAAAGGTGCAATGGTCAACCAAATTAGAATCTATGCAACCTAAGGTGATTTATAGCGAGCTCAAAAATATTGTATCTATACTAGATTATTCAGTATTGTAGACTCTATTTTTGAATTATATATCACATCAATCTTGTACACTTGGAAAATACATATCATGGATGTAAATTTAGCTTTTAGACCTTTTTGTTAATGAAAGGCTTGCATACACTATCTCTCTATGCCAAATTACTTATCTTTTAGTTTGACCAATATTATTCTAATGACTTAGACCTTCTATCATGCGTGAAATTATATAAACATTATTATATTTTATTTTTGTAAGTTATGGACTTGTACTTATTTTATAGCTACTTGAACACTTACATCTCAATTAGATTCATACATCGACACAAGTGTCTTATCCTAATGTAAGTGTTAAGTGCCTAAAATTCATCTAATTTACAAATGAAACATATCTTTATGGTTAGCCTAAGTGCTTTAATGTGATATATTCTCTAAAATGATTGGTATAAATACATGATCAATCCTCATTTATTCCTCACCTAACATAGATCTACCAACTCTCAAGGTAAAATACCAAAAGCATTCAATCAAGAATTCAAGTGAGTAAAGTTTTCTTATTTTCTCCTATTTCCTTATCAATAATAGAGGCAACATATATATAGGTTTGAATCACTAAAGAAGCATCCCATGAACCATATTTTTTAAGTTACAAGCTAGGTCACTCCATCTACTTATTTATAGCATATTAAATCTTTATGAACACATAAGCCCACACGTAGGGGATAACTACATGAGTCTAATTCCCTCTTCAAATTAGTGTTTATGTAGGAAGCACCCAATAATATGTAGTTCTTTGGGTTTATCTCAACATAGCGATCCCATTAACCCATTTTTCCCATAGCCACTATGAAAATGAAGAACTTGTTTTTTTATTTAACAAGGAGTGATAACCCATTATCTAAATATAAGTACACTAGAGTGAAGGTGACACATAACCTAGAATATCCTAGGTGTAGTCATATAAAATGTGAAATTGGATGACTTAAGCATGGCTAATAACACCCAATCCATAGGTCTTCCTACTTGCTTACACAACCCTTATAGGCTATTATTTCACTAATTCTCAATCATCCACAGTCTTTTGGACTTAACTCTTATAGACCTAGGTAGCTCTTTTAGGCATAAATGCATCCCCATAGGCCTCATTTCCTCTAGAAAATATCACCCAAATTGGATAGGAGCACTGACACTCAAGACGTCCTAATTTTTGTGATGTTTTCCAAGTGCAAAATTGGTCCTAACAGTCATATTCTTTCGGATCCTTATCCCTTGTCATGTCAACTTAACACAAATTCATTTAACCCATGATCATTAATTTCCATTAAAAAGGCCATTCAAAGTCTATTTAGAAAGGTTGGTACTCATTTATAGGAAATAAGTAAGAATACAAGAAATTACACTCAAGAACTCTTCCCTATTATCTGCATACATCCTTCCAAGTTCATTTCAAGCTTATTCAAACCTCTACACAAGATCATTCAAAATAAGCTAAGTTAGATTTCTCTTATTTATTACTATATTTATAAAATACAAAAATACATATATATTTACACAAATTAGTATCTTAATTCTTGCATATTATTTACTAATTTACTTTGCTCAGACCTATTTATTTAACTAGGAATAAAACTCCATTATTCTAAAAATAATAAAACATTTGGTGAACCCAACTTACTTTGAATTTTTCATAAAAACCCTAAAAAAACTAGGGATAATTATTATTTATTTTTTTCCATAATTTTCTAATTTTTTATACATTTAAAAATCATAAATCTACAATTTAATTTCAAAAAATATCACATATTTTGTTAAAACCCTAGTTTGCACATACTAGGTCCTCCTTGCATACAAACACATTCTAAACACTAGGAAAAATATATTGCTAATTTTAGAAATATTTTCTATTTTTTCCTAAATTTTTCAAGTAAAATTATATAAAATTTATATAAATTCATATTGAATTTTTAAAATCATCATACTAATTTTAAAAATTCATTATATAATCTCTAATTATATCAACTAAAACTTCCAGTTATTTTCTAGTACTTTTTAAATCATTTTCTGATTTTTAAGTTACATAATCAAACACAAAAAACCAATTTCAAATTCAAAAATTCATAGTATTTTTCATAAATATTTTAAAAAAATCTTTAGTTTCATATACTAGCACCTATTTTCTTCTTGAGGTATCACCTTACATGTTTGGGAGCTCTATATCCTTTCTATTCATATTCCACTTCCTTGTTTAGATTATATCAGCTTAATCTTTTCTACTATTATCCAAGTTGTTTTCCTTATACCACCTAAGTTCCTTGCATCTCTTCCTTTGACACAAAGTGCAAGACTTAGTGCTAATCCTTTTGAATTCACCCAAATTCCTACAACTTGACCATATACCATGGATAAACAACCAACTCAAGTTCTAGTCATAGATTCTATACATCTAGATTACACCAATTTCAATGAGGATAATTTTGACAAAAAGTAGTATGAAAATAACAATGATGATGTACACACTAATGCTCATGTTTTACCACATTGGACTATTGATCCACTTCTACCCATTGTTGATAATGAAGTTATACTCACCAAAGATTTGATTTTAAAAAAATTTAGAAAAAGACTTAAGGAATAGCCTAAAGATCATATACTAATTTTGTAATCTATCATGGAAATTAAAAAGTCTAAGCAAATTGAGTCTTCTATCCCCATATAAAAACTAATTAAGAATAACATACAAGGGAAACTATGTATCAATAACCCCTATAGCATCCCAACCTTCTTCTGTGCCACTAGTTATAACTAGTACATCCCTATCTCATGATGTGGTAGCCCTTGTGCAAAAGATAAGATCTCTTCAATTCAAGGTACAACATCTTGATCAAGGTACCACTAGACCTATGAAGGCTTTGGATTCTTTTTCTCTTCTAAATACACCATTGGTACATCATATTGCTTCTACACCCTTGCCAAAAAGTTTTGTTCAACCCAAGCTTACTCTTTATGATGGCAAGGGTGATCCAGAGATACACTTGAGAGATTTTCATGTAGCATGTTTGGATTATGTACCCAATGATTGGTTACTTACCAAACTATTTCCATGGAGTCTAAAGGATTATGCTTTATAATGGTTTTATAGTCTATCGATTCAGTTGATCACAACATTCAATCCTTTAGCAGATATGTTCCTATCACATTTTAGTATCAACATTGGTGATAAGGTTTCATATGCTCAAATTGTTCAATAGAAACAATGACCAAATGAGCATCTCATGGACTATGTTCTTTGGTATAAGACCATCTTGGCTAAGATGACTAGTCCCATGGTAGATCAAGAATTATAGGACCTCTTTAAACATAGTCTTCTACCAACACTTCATGAATCAATCATGTTCAAGTGATTCTCTTCCTTCACTGAACTGTGTCATACACTAAAAGAATGAGAATTCAAGCTAATTTTAATGGGAAAACATAAGTACTCAAGTATCTTAGACACAATAAACAAGAGTAATATAAAAGTCCAATACAAGATCAAAATCAATGACAGTAAGAATTAAAATCAACCAATAGTTAATGTGTCTTTAGAACCTCCTTAATGTGTGTTTTTATCAACACCTCCTCATCATGCATTTACCAATCTACTAGTTTCTCTAGTTAGGGTTTTATAGTAGTTATTGGAATGTAACATTATCACTCTCCCTCCTATCCAAGAAGCTAACCCAGTGAAGCCTCTTCCATGGGATATGATCAGCATGCATTTTGAAATTTTCATAGGGCACTAAGCCACACAATAAACAAATGCATTAGTTTGAGACATAAGATATAGGACTTGATAGATGACAATCTACTTAATCTCAACACTTCAGTGGAGCCTCCAAAGACAAATCCAACACAAGATAAAGCTTTGAAAATATTCTCAAATCCATTTCCATATCATTATAAATAAGATAAAGAGGACACCTCAGGTGTTCACCATACATACCATGCACATCCTCCACCAGCTACATACCAGGCACCTTCAATTGAGGCACATCCTTTGAGAGGTATGATAGGTGAGTATGATTCTAGAGTTCTAGATAGACCTTTGATATATTTTTTAGATCAGGAAATTATGGAGGATAATATAGGTTATAATGTACTTTTTATCATAACATATATTCATAATCAAGCTATTTGCATTGTGCTTATTGACAATGGTTCCAACCTTAACATTTGTACCTTCACACTGCTATAGCATTTGGGTTATTCAGAGCAGGATATCACTTTGATAGACATAGTTATTAGGAGTTTTAATAGGCATATATAGATTTAATTGGGTGAGATAGTATTTACACTATAGGTTGGTCCTACATATTTGACAACACCATTCACTATAGTTCCCAGTGTAGGAGTTTTTAACATAGTACTTGGTTGACCATGGATTCAAAAACTTAGGGTAGTACCTTCTATAGTTCACAGATGCATGAAATTCATTCATGATAATTAGGTTATTATAGTCAATGGAGTTCCTTATGAGTCATCACTCCCCACTTCAAAGCAATCTACTAGCTTACAAACACTAGCTCTAGTTCTTCCACCCATTTCAATTTTTCCTCCAGTTTTAGTCTCACTTCTACTTCAGATCTAGTTGTAGTTGTAGCATCCATTGCCATTACAGAGGGTTCACTCACCTCCATAGTTTCAATATTCTAGATAGATTCTAGCTACAATGTTCACACCCAAAGCAGTAATATTAAGGTTTCATGTAGCTACATAGAGAGCACCTATTTAGAGAGCCTCTTCTACTTCTAGATGGGTCCATAAGAGCCCTATAATTTCATCCACTTCTCAAAGTTATAGGGGGACCCCACATTTAATTTCCACTTCAGAGATTTCATAGTAGTTATAATGTACACATATTTTAGCTTTACAATCTCAAACATTCAATCATGCCTCATGATCATGCACGATTCAATGGTTTGATACAGGATACCATGACAGGGAGTCTCATCCAGGACTCATCAATTAGTATCATTTCTTCCCAATTTTACCTATACATAGCTTATATAAAAATACAAAAACATTTAAATATATTAAAAATACCAAAAACATTTCAACTGTATACATCATCTATGCTTTTCATTATTACTATCATGTTAGGGCTTATATTTGTTTTATCATGCTATTAAATGAGGATTTTTATACATTACCATGCTTCACTTGATCTCCTTTGAGTGTGTGCAGTGACATCTAGATACCTGATTACTTCACTCTACCCATTAAGGGGGCATTCCTACTTCTACATTTGAGACACACATTGATATACCTACCCATTGGGGGCATATTCTACATGACTACACCATCCAAGTTATATCACTCTTACACTACACACTCTAAGTTATCATGATAATGTACATTCTTTTCTAGATTACACATATTATTATATCAACATTTCACTAGTATCTAACACTTATGTAATTCTTAGCATATACCTAGTATTGTACTACACATGTTCTGCATACTTTCACATTTGCTTTAATTAGTTAGATGTGATTCTACCTTTATAGTTATTACATGCTTTCTCCTCTTGCTTAGCATAGCTTATGTGATTGCATTTCTAGTTCCTGCTTATCTCTTGTTTGTGTCTTAGGACATTTGCCAATGTCCTTTTCTTTTATACATGTGTGTGCCTTAGGAAATTTTCCAATGTCCTTTTTTTTTTACTCTTCCATGTGCCTATGGCCCCTGTGCCAACTTTTCTTATTTCACTTGTATGTGTATGTGGAATTTGAACATGCCTTCTATGCTTACTTTCTAATTTGACTGACATATGCCCATGTCCCTTGTTTTCATGGCCCCTTGGTCATCCATGTATACTTCTTGTTTGATTTCTTATTTTGATTCTCATTATGTGTAATGCCTTGATCCACATCATGCATTTCCCTTGCTTTCTTAGATGCCATGATGGACATCATGCTCCATCCCTCCAACTAACAACTAGAAACAAACATCTAAACATTTCTAGTTCTAGTTGAGTACTTTGTACATGGTTTTACATTGTTATATCTATCTAGGCATACCCCTATTGTTTTAACAATCTCTCAATATAAACATTGCTATATCTAGAGATATCTTGTCAAACATCATTGTTATATCATGTATATATGTAGTATAACACACTTATAGGACTATTTTCTTATGAGGGTAGTCATTATAGGTTCATCATTCCTACACTCAGAAGAGGGGGAAACAAATAGGGGTTTTGTCATAGAGATCAAAGCTTCTAACAGTCAAAATAGTAGCATTCAGATCACCTAGTTCAAAATTCAAAGGTCAAACCAATCAAAATAGAGTAGGAAAATAGTGACAGTTCCAAAATAGAAACTAGTTTTAGCATAGGACAGCAGCATCAAAAATAGATAGTAGCACCAAACATAGGGGTGTCCTCATTTTTATTCTCCTATCTAGGTATAAAAACACTCAAATTTTCTATAAATAGACAAAAAAATTAGTTCTAATATAAATTTTACACATCCAAATCAGAGTAGTTCAGTATAGTTTTCTTAGAGAATCTAGATATAGGGGGTTAACATGTGTAGCATGATGGTTCTCACTTTCATTTTTAGATTAGGTAGTTGACATAACTTCTAAATCAAAATCCATATTCTAGAAACCAGTGATTGGGGGCAATTTCCATAGCATATTGGTCTTCTTGTATTTCTAAGTTTAGTTTATTATTTAACCATTCTCAATAGTTACATGCCTTACTCCATCTACTAGTGGTTGGCATCACTTTCAAGTTGAAATTTCATACAAGTTTAACTTTTTGAGTACCTAAGTTCCCAATTTGGCTTTCATATAATCCTTGTACATCAGTTTTGGAGTGGCTTTCATACAAGCCTCACCTCCATCTTTTAAAATGGCCAAGAGTGGCCTAGTTTCCAGCATACATTCAGGCTATCCACACCACATTATAAAATTTCTAAAACATCCATAGGATCCATGAGCCATCTCATATGACATATAATCTATACCAATATCACTTCATAGCTTCATTTCATAGGGCAATGAGTGAGTCAAAGGGTTAGCCTTTGTATTCTTGAGCCACCTATTTAGAGGGATTAGACATACAGTCCAAACATCGATTAGCACATGTATGATTCATTAACTTCACTTAGTTGGTGATGATGAAGCCAAAGGGATAGCCTTTTTATTATTGAGCCACCTTATATGGAATGGATCACTCAATTTTTTTCATGATATTATTCTTGATTCAAAACATACCCAACATCATCCAGCATAATCCAACATCACAATAGGTTTTGTATTGGTTTGTATACCCAATGAGGTGTATTTATTCCTCTATCTTCCTCTTACTCAAATTTATACATTATTATTTTATATATAGTGTATCTAGTAAAAATTGATCTACTTTTATGTTTTCATTATAGATTCACACTTCACAATGTGCTCTCTCTATGCACATCTAGCATCACATAGCTTCATGAGCTTTTCCCTTACAAGTAAGTTCAGGTATGATTTTTACTTTCCTTTATCCTAGTATTTCACTTTATTGCATCACTATAATAAGGGGGAAATGTAGTCATATAAAATTTGAAATTGGATGACTTAAGCATGGCTAATGACACCCAATCCATAGGTCTTCTTACTTGCTTACACAACCATTCTAGGCTATTCTTTCACTGATTCCTAGTCATCCATAGCTTTCTAGACTTAACCCTTATAGACCCAAGAAGCTCTTTCAAGCCCAAATCCATTCCCCTAGGTGTCATTACCTTTGGATAAAAACACCCAACTTGGATAGAAGTACTGAAACCCAGGGTGTCCTAATTTTGGTGTTATTGTCCAAGTGCAAAATTGGTGATAATGATCAAATTCCTTCAGATCCTTATCCTTTTTCTATTTATCCTAATGAAAATTCATTTAACCCATGATCATTAATTTCCCTATAAAAGGTCATTCAAATTACATTTAGAAGGGTTGGCACTCATTAACAAGAAATAAGTAAAAATACAAACAACTACACTCAAGCACTCTTCCTTATTATCTACATATAGCTTTTCAAGATCATTTCAAGCTTATTCAAACCTTTACACCAATCCCTATCCATTTGAAGTACATCCAATTTTTCATCTAGTTGCATTTATCATACACAATTGCACCAAACACTTCAATGGGAAAACTACATTTGCTTGATCCCTCCTCAGAGTATTGGTATGTAGGCAACGTGCCCACACATGGGGTATGAAGTGCATCTAGTATATTCTTTACACACGAACCCCTTCTCTATAATTTCCAATATTCCATTCATGTTCAATCACAAAGATCTCCTAGGGCTTTGAAGATTAAAAATAGATGCACAATAAGTTATTTAAGCTTCTAGGCTTCGATATTTTACTAACAGGGTAATACCAACCTACCGAATAGAACCCAAAAAGCTCAAACCACTTGGGAAATAGTGCCATAAAAGGACTAAAACACCATATAGTAGGGTGTCCCACTTTTAGTGCTCCTATCCAATCCAAAAATGAACCTCAAGATCTAGTTTTTTATAGTTTCCCAGTCTGCTCCTCCAGTATCAAACCCTCTCTCAGTTTGGATCATTCAGAATAAGTTAAATTAGATTTATTTTATTTATTACTATATTTAAAAAAGGCAAAAATAAAAATCTATTTACAAAAATTAGTATCTTAATTACTGCATATTATTTATTGATTTACTTTGCTCAGACCTATTTATTTAACTAAGAATAAAACCCCATTATTCTAAAAATAATAAAACATAAGGTAGTCACATGCAGATCCAGTATTTATATTTCATATTGGACACCTGTGTCCATGTTAGATATAAATTTCCATTGTCGACATAACTATCCAAGGTTAACACAAGTTTGTGAGGCCACATACATGCTTAATTCAGATTTTGACGATAATCTTAGAATCTACTTCTAGTATGATTCCTTCATGTTTTATATCTAGATATGTATTAACATCAAAACCAACTAAGTATATTTTTTTCATTATCATTGAAATACCTAGCATAATTGTACTTTATATTTTTAACATATCTTAGTATTTAAATTTATAATATTATTTATCTAAGTTTATAAATTAATAGACCTACTATAAAGATAGTTTATTACCCTTGTGCCCTAGGCTATCTTTATACCCTTTAACCCTAGATTCCCTAGTCTAGATTTTAAGGTTAAAAATGTATAAGGAATGTTATGAGAAAGGATACATGCATACACCCAAAAAATAATAAATAACATATAATATATTAAGTAAAATAAATATTGTATGAAATGAATAAAGGGGGATGGCACGTCTTGGAGCTTGCTGGGAGGAGCCAAGCTAGGGCAACCATGCCCTAGCTTTTCCAGTGTGTTTGTTGTGTTGTGCAGGCATGGAACAAGGGGCTAGGCATGTGGGAATAGATTGGCACACTGAAAAAACCAAATAGTCTCAGTTGGTCACGTGGGAACAGACTGTGAAGCAGCAAAAAACAAGTAGTCTTAGTTGGGCGTGGCAATGGCTCAGCAGGAGCCTATAAAGTCTACGCTTGGGAAGAGTTATAATGAAGCAGTAGGGCTGAATCGTACAGGGTAGCAAGATAAAACACTTGGCAAGGAGATTTTTTCTCAAGATACTGATGCTATGGATTAGATAAGGCCTGGAGGGTCCTAAATCATGAAGATTAATGATTGCCTGGAGAGGTGCACAAAGTGTCCTAAACTGGTAATCCCCTTTGACATGATTGTAGAAGATGTTGAATATTATTCTAAGCACTCACTGTACTATAAGTTTTTGGGTTTGAAAGTCTCCCTGTATTTATTAGAGAGTTGGGCTAGGATAGTGTGGGAACCTAAGGGGGAAATGGAGATTACGGTATTGGCAAACAACTACTTTATGGTGTCATTTTCATGTTTGGCAGATCGAAACAGGGTTTTCAAGGGAGGGCCTTACTTTTATAACCAGGTTGGGCTTTTTATTAAACCCTGGCATGCAAGCTTCAATCCTACTAAGGAACTCCCTAACCGAGTTCTAGTGTGGGTTAGGCTTCCTAGATTTCCTATTAAATGTTTTCATGAGGATTTCCTCCAGATGTTAACTTCGACACTTGGAATGCTAGTGGGGTCTTCAACATAGAATTTAAGCAAGAAAGTTATGACATTTTCTCGTATCTGTGTAGAAATTGATTTGAGTAAACCATTGCCTGATGCGGTGGAGATGAGTGCGGGGTCATATTCATGGGTGCAACAATTGGACTATGAGACCTTGGCTTTCAGGTGTCACTTATGCCATGAATACAGACACTTGGTGCAGAGATGCTTGAGGGCAAAGCCAGTAGAGCAGCAACATCCTATGCCTCCTACCAGTACTCCAAATGGTGAAATAGGAAAGAAGCCAAGGTTTAGTGAGGCAAAGGATGTGGAAGGCTTTGCTCAAGTGAAGGTTCAAAACCATAATAGAGGCCAAAAGAGGTCCCTTATGGAGCGATAGGAGGATGTTTCCTTTAATAGGTTTGCTACCCTAGATGATTTGGGATAGCAAGAAGTTAACTCGAGACTATTGAGTGTGGATCGATTGGGGGAGGTTCCGGTTTGGAAATGCACTCAGCTAATCTTCATTCACATCTTCAAGTGGAGTCAGCCTTACCCATGGTTATGGTGGAGCAAGCAGGAGAATAGATGATGGTAGAGGCAAGTGAGGACCCGAGACAACACATTGAGGATGAGGACCTCAAAGCTAGGATAGCTGAGGCTGAGTTGGATAAGCGTGGGAAATTTTCCCCTCACCTGGGCATTCTTCAGAAGGAGGGGAGGAAGGGGATGATGGAAAAAAGTGTTAAAATGGGGTACAAAAAGGACATTGAGAAAATTAAGATGATTAGGGAGGCCTTGGTTGAGTCAGGTGCTATTAAGACCCTTGACTCCCACTTTTTACCTCCTCCAAAATGATCATCATCTCATGGAATGTAAGAGGCCTGAACAACGGCCCTAAACAAAAGGTTGTTTGGGAATTAGTTAGAGGTCAAGTTCTTGATGTTCTTTTTCTATAGGAGATGAAGGTCTCAGTGGATGATATGTTGAGTATTGATCCTAAGATTTGGAGGTTGGGTCTATGCCAGTGCATTGGTGCTCAGGGGTCTTCAGGGGGTGTAGCATGCTTTTGGAACCCACAGAAGATCCAACCAATGTCCTAGATCTCCTTCAAGTCTTCTCTATCTATGGTGGCCACATCTAATGAGTCAAGGGAATCAGTCCTTTTCTCCAACATCTACGCTCCTACAAACTTCCAAGGTAAGCTCCTAGTTTGGAAAAATCTCCACCTTGTATGCCAATTATTTCCTTACCTGCCTTCGATTGTTGGTGGGGATTTCAATGCTATTCTAGATTTAATTGAGAAAACAAGAGGTAATACAAGGATGGAACCATCTTCTTTATTGCTCTGGGATCATATTATAGATCTCAACCTGGTGGATATCAAGCTAGGCAATGGACGCTTTACTTGGAATAATAGAAGGATGGGGGACAAGTGCATTACTGAGTGCCTGGATCATTTCTTGACCTCCTGCTACTGGGTGGGGGGGTTGTGGATGTCTAGCATGGAAATTCTGGATTGGAGAGGGTCAGATCACTGGCCTATTAAATTGAGAACATCTTCAGCTCATAGTCCTTAGAAACCATCGTTCAAGTTTCAGCTTATGTGGTTAAGGGATTTGGTCCTGTTTGGGCGGGTGGCAGATTGGCAGAGGAATGGTAGGCCTGCTACTGGGACAGCAATGTACACCTTCACCAAGCTTCTACAATTTGTTAACTACCAGCTTAAGAGGTGGAATCAGTAGAGTTTTGGAAATATTTTCCATAGGAAAAATGAGGCTCAATGGGAGCTGAACGCCATTACTAGAGTCATTAAGGAGGAAGGGATGAATGAGCTCTTACTGAGGGAGGAAACCAAGGTTCTTAAAATGTTGGAAGAATGGGAGCTAAGAGAGGAGATCTTTTGGAAATAGAAGGCCTGAATTGACTAGCTCTAAGAAGGGGATAAAAATATTGCCTTCCTTTTTAACTCGGTCCATGCCAGACAGCATGGTAATGGGATTACTTCCTTGGTGGCAAAAAGCGGGGAGACTATCTCTTCTATGCAGGGGATCCATAATGAAGCAGTGCAACATTTTACCTCTCTTTTTAAGGAAGAAGTGCAAAGGGACCCAGCGGCTGAAGCTATGGTCCTTTCTTGCATTCCTTCTTTGGTGACCCTGGACATGCGGGAGCATCTGATGAAGGAGATATCTATGGAGGAGTTAAAAAGAATTATTATCATGATGCCAAAAGGTAAGGTGCCTAGCCCAAATGGTTTCTTGATTAAGTTCTTCCAAGAATTATGGGATATCATCAATTTAGACTTATTAGCTGTGGTTCAAGAGTCTCAAATGAACAAACAAATGCTTCAGGCTATGAACTCCACCTTTCTAGTTCTCATCCCCAAGGGGGAGGGGGATGACCAGTTGAATCTTTTCTAGCCTATTTCCCTCTGCAATGTTACTTAAAAAATTATTTCTAAGTTGATCACTGAGAGGTTAAAGAAGTGGCTACTTGTGCTTATTTTTTAGGAGCAAGGAGGCTTTGTGGAGGGTAGACAGATTTTGGATGGGGTGGTGGTGGCAACGGAGACTATCCACTCCATGTTTCAGTCTAAGGATAAGGCGATGTTTATTAAATTGTATATGTCCAAGGCTTATGATAGAGTTTGGTGGGCTTTCCTCTAGAAGATCTTTGGAACCTTTAGTTTTGAGGAGGACTGGATACAGTGGGTTATGAGCTGTGTGAACTCAACTTCTTTTTTTGTTCTGATCAACGGTGAGCACTCCAATCTCTTTGGGGCTTCCCACAGGCTATGGCAAGGGGATCCTCTATCTCCCTATTTGTTTCTTCTGTTGGTGGAGGGTTTGGGTTGGTTGATCAAAAAAAGGGTGGAGGATGGATCTATTCAGGGTTGGCATTGGGGTGCAGGTCTTCCAATTCAATCCCACCTCTAGTTTGTGGATGATGTGGCATTGATGGGCATGGCTACCATGAGGGAGGCATCTAACATCCACAAAAGCCTGGATTCCTTCCTTGCCATGTCTAGTCAGGTTATTAATGAGGGTAAGTCCTCTATCTTTTTATTTAATACCCCTCTGTCCATACAAAGAAGAGTGGCTCATACCCTCAGGTTTCAAATTGGGAATTTCCCATTGCTATACCTTGGGATTCCAATATCTATCGGACGGCAGCCCAAGGAGTCTTGGATGGTGATTTTGGATAAGTTTTGGGATAAAGTGAATCATTGGACCCATCATTGGTTATCTTTTATTGGTAGGGTACAGTTGATTCAATCAGTGGTGCAGGTGCTCCCTATTTATAGGTGCATAATACAAGTGGCTCCAATGAGCTTTGTCAGGGACCTAGATTCCCTCACTAGATAGTTTTTGTGGGCTGGTAATTTTTCTTCTACCAAGTGGAGTCTTATAAAGTGGGAGGTGGTTTTTAGCCCAAAGAGGTATGGTGGTCTAGGATTAAGGCAATCTGTGTTCTCTGGTATTGCTTTGGCAACCAAATTATACTGGCATTGGTGTGTGGAGCAGAAGCAGGTTTGGGCTAGAATATTATCCCACAAGTACCTCTATGGGGTTCCCTAGAAGGACATCCCCCAGTATGATTTATCTGGTAAAGGCTCTGTGATTTGGGTGACCCTCAAGAAAGGGGCTGCACTAATTAAGAGGGGCCTTTTTTAGATTTGCAAGAATGGGGTCTAAGCTCAGTTCTAGCATGATTCATGGGATGGTTACCCTCCCCTTCTTGTCCAATATCCTTAGCTTTGTACTCTGTCCTAGAGGCTCTACAATGTGGGATGGACAAGGGTGAGTGACTACAAATCCTGGGCCCTTCAGGGGCAGCTGCAGGATGCTAGATGAAAGACCCCAGAGGAATGGCCGATTCTTGGCATGGAGGAGGAGTGCACAAAACTGCAGTATAGCTGACTGGTCATCGCTGTAGTGCTCTCATGGATGGTAATGAGTTAGCTTGGTCTCCAAATTTGAAGGGGAAGTATACTATGTCCTTCAGCTATCAGGCATTGATATCTCAGCAGTATGAGGGTAGAGAGGAAGTCCAGTGGTGGAAGAAAGTATGAAACGGATTCTCCTGGCCAAAATGTAATTATTTTATCTAGACTTTGGTTTGGAACAGATTTATTACCTGGGATAATATCTAAAAGAAAGGCTTTGTAGACCCTTCTAGGTGCATCCTCTGTTATGCTGAGGAGGAGGATTCCTCCCACCTTTTCTTCTGTTGCTCTTTCACTATGCAGTTATGGCATTTTTGGTGAGACGTGTGGTGGAGCCAGTGTATCCACGCAGAGTCCCTGACTGATTTCTGGGCTAGAGTGGGTCAGCCTCCCTCTCCGACCCCTTTTATGTAGGATGTATGGTACGTGGGCCCCATTTTCTTGTTGTGGCAAGTATGGATAGATTGGAACCACAAGATTTTTAGGGATGAGAAGATGGAGATTTTGCAGGTTTGGAATAGAATTAAAAGGATGATCCAGGAGTCTATTGAAGTGAAGAGTGAAGTCAATCTGCCACTGATGAGGGGGGATGTTGAGATGGTGGATAGGTTCAATATCCAGGGGCTTTCTCTAGTTTTGGTGTGCATCAGGAGGAGTCAACAGGGGAAGCAGAGAGTCCATTGGCTAGGGAAGTGGCTACCCCCACCTGCTGGCCTCTTGAAAATTAACATAGATGGATCTTCCAGGGGCAACCCAGGTTCGGCTGGGATTGGGGGGATCGGCAGGGATTCATCAGGATTGGTGATATTCATTTTTTCAGCTTATCAGGGAGTTCAGACCATTAATCGGATGGAAGGATAGGCTATTCTCTATGCCCTGAAGTGGGCCTATGCTTTAGGGTGGAGGTGGGTGATTTGTGAAGTGGATTATCAAGTTTTGATTCATTTTCTCTTCGAGAGGAAAATGTCTAAGGTTAGCTGGCAATGCGCCATGATTGTTCAGCAGATATTGTAGGTCAGTTCTTTAATGGATTCTATTTCTTTTGCCTATATTCCAAGGGATTGGAATAGGGCAGTGGACTGCTTGGTCAAATGGGCATTGGTTGGAGAAGATGATCGTAAGGTGGATGAGTGGGAACACTTGTCTTACAAGTTGCGCGAGGAGCTGCAGTCCATTCTTGTTGAAGAGGCAAGTGGTGTGGAGGCGTGAAGCTTTGTATTTGGTTTTCTGGTCTTTGTTTTATATGGTGTGTTTGTAATCTATTGTTTTAAGTATTAATAAAGTTTTTAACCCTTTTTATTAAAAAATAAAAAATAAATAGTGTATGAATAGAAATACTAACCATGGGGTGGACCCATTGACTCTTTAATTTATCCTTGCTCAAGTGGAACTTTGTAAGAGATTATTGTAGGTTAATCAATTTAAATGGTTGGATGAAGACCTATTATCCTTAGTTAAGAAATCATAATGATCTATCTTATTAAACTTCAATGACACCACAATACATGACCTCCAAGATAAGGTTATAAAATGTTAACTCTCCCAAATACTCATTAAAACATAAATGTAAGTGCAAGTAAAGTGTATGAATGTGATATATATTATTAGGAAAGAAATATAACCCATATATATAATGTTCCAATACCCAAAACCAACTCTAAACTATAATGCAATGGTATCTTATAGGTTGATACAATAGGATAGAATGCCAACATCTCTCATAAAGTACCATGATCCAATCTCACCCTATTCCTAGTGCATCCTTTAAGCTATGAAATTAGGGAAATTGATGGATCAAAAAGCCATTACAAGAGAAAATTTTAATAAATGATAAAGGTGAAAATATTATGTACACACGAGGCATTACATATGAGTACCCTATTCAATTATAATAATTTCTTCTTCCACCACCACCACCACCACCATAGTTGGTTGTTACACCTATTCAAGATCATTATACATAGTCATTTACTCCAAATGTTTAGGATCATTTTACATAGTCAGTTACTCCATCTATTCAGGATCATTCAATGCATTTAGTTATACTACCTAATAAGGTTCATTATACATAGTTTATGGGAAAGTAGTAGACTTTTTTAAATGACCAGTGCTTCAATGCCCATTACATCATAGATTCATTCAAGACTCATGACATTCAGTATTGACTTCACATCATAAGCTATATTTATTGATAATTCAACATGTTCTATAATAAACATAGGCACATTATTCTACTACTTTATGATTAATTTTGGAAGATATTATGCACCCTATAGTTACTCATCATACACAAGATACTATGAGTGATGATGACGATGGTTACGATACAACACAAGATTAATTTTCAAAGTCAAATATAGTTACACTAGATACGACTCCCTCACAAAATGTTATCCTTCCCATGTCTAATACAAGATCTATATATGACCATCCCCTAGATTAGTTGATTGGTTAGCATCTCATTTAAACAAATATTTAAAAAATCTAAAAATTTAAAATATTAAAAAAAATTAAAATTAGGACCTAAGCACGACATGTTTATTACTCATATTATTAATTTATGTTATTTATCATATGTTATGTAGATCACATATCCTTTTTACATATGCACATACATTTCATGATGTATGAGTGAGATGAAGGGCATACGTATACATATGATACATGGATACATATATGTAGTAAATTCCTATGCCTAGGGTCCATGAAAATAGTGAGAACATATTATACCATTGGTTACATTGATATATGTTTTAATAGTTATATGACATTTCTATTTACCATTTTGAACTTTATTATTTGTTTACACATCTTTATATTACTCATACTCTTTCCAATGCTACATTTCATGAATATGTTACTTTACTATACTATGACATTGACCTACATTGATAGTATGGACTACTTGATTTGTCAAATGCTTCATTGTTATTATTTCCTTTCATAATATTAAATTATTGTTTGTCTATTTTTTATGGCCCTCAGTCTTTTATGTGTGACATTTTATTGTTTATTATTTGTAGCCTATATGCACACTAATATCATATGTTAAACTATGCATTCAACGTCTTGAGGTCTAGCCAAGATAGCTGACATAATGGAATATAATGGGTAGCCTAAATTAAATAGGATGAGTCTAGACCTAAGGATAATGTAAATATAATGTGGAAGGCTAAAATTTAAAAGTTATTTACTTGGCAGGGAAAAATATGGAGGGGTCCTAATAAAGGGGGATTATAGGGATAAATTTTTTGTCTAAGGATTTAATTTGGCTAAGGATAATGTTTGAGATATGGGTGGAGTGAAACACCTAAAGCCGAAGCTCAAAATTGATATAATTTTGAAGTACATTTTCTGTAATAGGAGTAATCACTCTAGGAAATGGACCAACACTATGAGAATAAAGAGGCTCAGTAAGTGTCATCCAATGATAGAGAAAGATTGGTTGCTAATGAATAAGTGTAAGCTTTTATTGAATGTGTTGTAAGTTCTTGTTATTTTGAATGTGTGAGAAAAAAAAAATTGCACTTGTCTTGGCAAGTATTTTATTTAAGAATGATCTTGGTACTTACACTTGTCTTGACAAGTTTTTGATTGTTGATTGTTTTTGTACTTGTTCACCTTTTGACAAATTTTTTGAAAATAAATTAAAATTAAATTGATTGTTAAAATTAAAGTAATGGATTAAATAAATTAATTAATAATAAAATTAAATGATAGGATAAATTTATTTTGTTCTTTTCTTGAGTTTTTTTATGCATGCAATACTGAAAATGAAATCTAGCCTAACAAATACAAGTGTTAATTTTTAACTTTTATTGGTGCAAACTAAATGATTTTTTTAATATATTTTTATATTTTATATGAATGGATATATTTTGAAAATTAAGGTTTTTTAACATTCAATTAAATTAAAAATAAAATCTAGATCCTAAGCAGCAATACTATAAAGTATCTAAGAATTCTCTTTGTAAATACAAGCTAGACTGAGTTTTTGGTATTTCTAGGTGGATACACACTAGGTTTGAATGATTTAATATTAAATAAGGATGATATAAAATTTATTATTTTATAATTTTATGATATAAAAACAACAATCTCACTTTATACAAATAAAATAAATGAAATTCACAATTTAAATGTTCTTTTAGCTAGGTTTTTCTAGAGTTTTTTTAGGTGCATGTGTGTTTGTTTTTTTTTTAATGTAAGCTTGTTAAAACTGAAAATGATTTGTTTTTAAACATAAAATGATTTATTTTATTTATAAAATGATTTTTTTTTAAAATACAATTTACCTAACGTTTAGATAAAAATCATGTGTTTTCAAAGAATCTACTAAATAACTACAAATATTAAGGGAAACTAAATAATATTTTTGTGCAAAGATGAGAGAGAGAAGAATTATTTTACTATCAAATTTTTATTTTTAGAATTAAAATTAATCTATAAATTAAAAATAATCTAGACTAATTTAATTTTATAGATGAATAAATAAAATTAAAGTCGAAAATTTCCAACATGATCAAGGTGTAGACCAGCTGAAAGCAAAAATTTGTTGTAGTAAAATAAGCTATCCTTAGGTAGATATCTCCTTGATTGTTAAATCACAATACTTATAACTCTATGACAAAAGGATTAAAATGAAATAATAAAGGAAAGACACAATCTTTGAAAATAAGAGCAGTTGAATAATGGTTACACTAATTCACAGATAAAAAATAACTAGTTGTCGATTTGTATGAATTTGTTTTTTCAAAAAAATGTGTAGAATCTTATAGAAGATTACTAAAGGTAGATCAAAAGCTTTTCCAAAACTAAAATCAGACAATCCAAAGTTTTATATAAATTGAAAACATTAATCATCAAAGTAAAATTCAAATCCAAAATTAAGCCAAAATTAACTTACTTATAGAAGAGTAATAGAACTTACATGGAGTTTAATTGAGTTGAACTAGGAGTTGAACTTGGGAAGGACTCAAAATGATTGAAAAGATAAGAGGGAGTGAGTTTAGCCTAATTGGAGGTGAAATTAGGATGAAGAAATAAATAAGAACGACAAAATACATGCAAAATACATAAAAACACAAGTTTCAGAAGCTAAAAATAACACATGAATAAGTGATGATGAAACCACCACTATTTTTAGGTGGAATTTATGTAACCATCACAAAATATGATGAGATTTTCACTCTCTATTATGGAATTTATGTATAATACTATGCAACTACCACAAAAATTATGGGTTTGTCAGTGTCAATTATGTAACCATTATGACAGACATGTCACCAATGGGGCAATTTTATAATGGAGAATGGGAAATGCGTTACAATTTAGGGCAGTTCTATCACCAAGCATGCAGTTCAAAAACTAAGGCAAAAGAGACTCAAATAAAGAAATTTTTGAAGTTTTCTAAGAACAAAATAAGAATTAAAAAAGGTACAGAATGTCAAAGAAAATTGAGTCTAAGCATGTATGTATATATCACTACATCATCATTAAATTTATTGTAAATGTCACACCATGTAAGTTTTGGGTACATATATGTTACCCCCTCAGGATGACATCTTGTCATGAATTGACAAGGATGTGGTTCTAATTAGTGATGTACTAAAGGAAAAAATAGGGTTATAAATACTTACCTTACTTACCTAGATGTCATAATGAATTCATTTGAGACTTTGTGTAACCATTTTTGCATGGGGGAAGTATACTACTAAACCATCCCATTAGAGGATTGAGTCTGGGGATGAGTGGTGTGTACCTAAAAAATTGAAAATAACATAAAAAAATGCTATGTAAATATAAGACTTGAAATTTGTTAGTTTTGGACACAAATCACATTTATTCAACCATGGTAGTATCTTGAATCTCTAAAACATGAGCTTAGAAAGGACTTGTTGAAAATAGAAAGTTTTTAGATCACATTGCTAGTTTTTAAAGACTATAAAAACTTGTCAAGAATATAAGTTGTTTGTGAAATTTGGGTTTAGTAATTTTTGAGATTTGGGTTAATGGTGATGTAATCAAGCCATAAAATAGAATAATCGATGAGCACAAAGAGGATATGATGAATATACTAGCTAGAGGTGGAGCAGGTCAGGATGAGGTTAATTCTCACTACTTTTGTGTTTATTTTCTCCAATTTTAATATTTTGATTAAAAATGAGTAAATTTTCATTGAATCTATAAATTTTTTTGTCATGGATAGATTTGAGGGTTCTGGTAGGTTAGAAAAGGGGTTTTTAGTTGTTTCAGGACTACCTGTAGAATAGGTAGGCATAAGATGTTTTTGCCCCATCTTATCACACATTTTTGGAGATCACTCACTCATAGAATCATATAAATATATTAGGGTATTTGATGAAGACCTTGATTTAATTAGGAAAAGGTTAGGATCTTAGGGCCACTATTGAACATGTATACTCATACATACAATTTTTTGGATTTTTTAGATGTTTGACTCACTTTCCCTCTATAGAGATGAATTGTACTAGATATTCCTATTTTACAAACTTTATAGTTATATGATATATATGGAGATGCTTTGGTTTGACTTTCAGTGACTTGATAGATACACATTCTAATAAGATGCATAGGTACCAAAATCTTTAAAAAACTATTATGGATTTTATTTCCATATTTGTTTCTTAGCTTATGCACTCTAGATAACTAGGCATGTGATGATATACCATGTATCCCTATGTTTTTGATAAAATATTGTGGAACATGTTTATATATGTGAGAAAACAATGTATACAAATGATGTAATGTTTTATAACATGCATGAAATTATGAATGCGCTAATATTTATTTTGTAGGTGATGACCCATTTGTGTTGTTTACACAACATATGACTTTCAATTTGAAGTAAGGGATGAAAAAGAAAATAGGATAAATGTGAAATGATAAAAAATGAAAACCATAAATCCAAATTTTGCATGAAAAAATAAGATTTCCTAATCCTTATGATAAAATTTTAAAAAATATTTCTTGTTAGACTTATAAACCACTAACTTTATTGGTTTCATCTAGAGATAACTAGCCCTGATAGAATCGGTGAATGGGATAAAGTTACCTTTTTTAGAATAGGCATATAAATAATATTTTTTGAAGATATTTTTATTTGGACACTTTTTGATTTAATATTAATTTTGTATTTGACTTTATCTTATTTTTATGATCCCCTACACTTAGTTTCATGTGAGAAGGAAGACACATAGGCTCATCACCAAAAGATATATGTAGGTGAGTTAAGGCATCTCTCTACAATGTTAACCCATGGAACCAGTAAGATGCAAAGACTCAACACCAAAGGTTAGTAGAGGGTGAGAGATGTGGAATTTTAATTTTGTATTTGCATAAGCTTTTTATTTTCATATAAGTGTCTAATTTTCTATCTTTAAGGATTTTACCCTAAAATTTTGGTCCCATATAACTAGTAAGATGCAAGGTGTCATCACTGAAGACCAAGATAGGCAAGTAAAATTTACTTGTGTTTGAGCATGCTAATGTTTTTCTTTATAAGTCACCATAAGAGGAGACTTTACTAGGGACAACCTCTAGATTAGACTATAGGCTAGCACTTTCTAAGGTGTGAAAGAAGATGTAGGGAAAAGAAATGTACTATGCTCATAAGAGCTAAGACAAGAACCAGTGTAATGTTGATTTTGAGAATGTTTTATATGGATAATAGGGTAATGTGAGAATGGAATGATGTGATATGTTGCATTCTAAAAGCTTTACATTGTGTGAACTAATAATAAAATGATCACCAAACAACACATATGATATGTAGCTGGATATATAAACTATGAAAATGGAATGCAAATTAGAATAGTGTGATACATAAGTGATATATATAGAAGATTTTTAGGTGAAAAGACTTCATAGACTCACTAAAATCCTTGCCATATAGATTTCATAATTGATAGGCTCCATTTTTTAAGTCTTCTATCATTAGGTAGGGGCCTAACCAATTAGGTTTAAACTTGTGACCTTATCCTTTCTTTTTGTCAATTCAAATATTGAGTGTAAGGATAAATTATCCTACATGTATATGAAATTTATGAGCATAGTTGTGAATCGCATGATATCATTGATAGGGCATAATTATCTCTATTTATCTTATCAAAATGTGTGGATAAGGGAAGGCTAAAGTTTATTACCATTCCATGGGTTATTTCCCATAACCTTTTTTTGTATAAGAGGTTTGTGATCATATTGGAAAAACACACAATATTGTTCACGAGACATTGTTGACATTATTTTTCTCATTATCCTACTTAGGAGAGTTTCAAAGAGTTTAATGAGTAACTCTATATGGTCTTCCTCCTTTATTGGATGGAGAGAGGATCCAACATTAGGGATGTTGGGGTAATCATTATAACTAATTTCAATTTCAATGGTGCCTATTGTTAACATATGAATTCTCCCCTCAAGTATTATCATGGCTAAGGGAGGACAAATGGTTTATTTATCTATCCTAAATTCTAAACTACTACTTGATCTTATGTGATAGGAGTTGGGTGGTTATGTTGATGATCTGTATCATGAGGATATTTTGTGGGTTTTTCTTCATGCCCAAATATTTATTTCATGCCAACATGATGGTTTTTAATATTAGGTTTAAGATATTCTAAGCCAAAATTTGTGTGAGGACTATAATTTTTGACCCTATAAGGATCAAATAAAAGTTGGATTAGTTCATCTCTTTCAAGGGTATCGATAATCTCAATCATAGACTTGGTCAAGATGGTTGTACTATCATGGGAGTTTTTTCACTTACTATTTTTGTGGTTTCAACTCCATTTTATTTGGATTTATCATTAGATGGAATTTTAGGAACTTCAATACTCCTATTTAAGAGAACTACCTTGACTATTGGGGGTATTTTTCTTCAACCAATAGTGGGTCCCATGGGATTTACCACACCATTTATGGGAAAGTGATAATAAATGTGTATCCCTAGTTGCTTTTTCATGGTCATTTGAATGGAATAAAATGGTTTAGGGTCTCCTTGAGTGACAAAGACTTTCCCTAAGTAAAGGAACCCAATTTGCTGGAACATGGTAGAAGGGATTGCCTTCATCTTGTGAATCCAATGTCTACCCAAGATAATGTTTTAATTTGCATCTCTATCAATCATATATAATTATATCAATATGGTCTTGGTCCCCAAAGTGACTGGAATCATGATGGTCCCTATTAAGGTAGATTTAAGGCTATTATTATCTTAAAAACTTTTCCTAGTAGTAGAGCAATTATTTTCTTTGTACCTAATTTTTTGAATAAATGAAATGGGTACTATGTTGATAGCCACTCCATCATCGATCATATCTCATTTTACATAATTATTATAGATCCATACTTGTAGATACAAGGTTGGATTTACCCGCTTATCCATTTTTGCATCTGGGGGTAGACTCCTTAGGTCAAAGAAGTAACCAATGTCTCTCAAATTTTATCTAGGTGGGAACATATCCAAATCAATATGATTAATTTGATCTTGTGGTGGAGTCATGAGACTAGATAAATGGACTAATCCCAAGGCATCAAGTAATGTTGAATGATAGGCTAGAAATTTCTTGAGTACGTCTAGGAAATAGATGTGGGAAAATGTATTTGTGAAATTAGAAATTAAATCATAGTTCCCCATGGGTTTAGGGTTGGTGTCAATAGCCAAGACATTTTTTGTGTAATGGGTTGTGGGATGATACTTTCTTGTGTGGGTAATAATATTGTTTTCATCCTCAATTTCAAGTTCCACAACTCCTATCATGTAGGTTTTTCCTTATGGTCCTAGTTGGGGAGCCACATTAGAGTTGAATGTGCCAGAGGTAGAGGCCTCAATGTCATTAGTACTAGCTAGTGGGATTTTGTTAGCTTGACTACCCTATGGATAGTTTAGGATGGTCTCAAAATGTATTTTGGTAGATTCCTAAGTTAATATTCTAAGGTGATATGGGACCAGTTGATTGGGCTTGAGGTTTTGCATCAGAATTCCCTAAGAACATATCTTATAAATGTTTATCATTGGTCCTCAGGGAGTTTTTGAATGAATTTATTATATTCAATATAGGGTAAAGTATCATGTCCAATGAATCTATGAAAAATGTAATAGATATTAGGATCATAGTCTTGAGGCTTTTTATGTTGCCCATGTTAATCAAACCCTTGTTGGTTGTTATAAGTTCATTATTATTAGGGTAAATATTTTAGAACTAATTTTTAAATTATCCTTGGTTGTGATTTTACCATTGGGTGTGATGAGGAGGAGGATTGAAGTTAATAACATGAATAATAGGTGGAGGATTTTGACTCCTCAAACCCATGTTATTGTCATTGGCATTGGTATTATTATTCACGGGCTGAGGTGGAATATTTTCAACCAAATTCACCCTATCATTTTGATCTGTAGTGGAATTATGGTTCCCATTAAGAATATTAGGACCTTGATTACTCAAGTTGTTTTGGTTAGGGTTTTGATAGCCTCCATTATTTTGATTTGTGATGACTATCTTGCTATTAATATTGTAAGTTATGTGGCCACTATTAATGGTTGTTTAATCGATTAAAAGAGCACTTTAAAGTGCTTCTTATGATAAGTTATTTTTGTATGGTTGTTATGTGAGTCTAACAGACTCATTATTATAGGATTTAAGATAGCATTGGATTTATTATTTCAAGGATATCCAAATGGTTATTTATATGTACATCTTCTTATTCCAAAGATAATGCAAATGCTTCACATGTCTTTGATGTTGATTAATCTTGTCTCAAACTTTTCATTTGGTACCAGAGTAGTTGATTCCTCGACTCCAAAATGAGAGTCTCAACCTGATAATAATTCTTTAGTCTATTTTGCTTATCTTTGTGTTGTGAGAGATTTTTAGTGTTTATTCAAGTCAATACCTCTTGTATATTGTTTAAACATATTTTACATGTAGACTTGTGAGTATAATTTTATCTGTAGATCTATTTGGGAAGAAGCTCAAAGATTCTCTAGCACCATGCATTTTCTATGCAATATTACTGATAGTCCTTTGTTCTTATTCATCTTTACTTAATTATTGGAGCTTAGCAGTATATTTTATGAGGGTTCTATTCACCAAGAAATAAGTCATCACTGCCACTAATAAAATGCAACATATGTTGTCATAATTTGCATAGTAGTTTAAAATAGTAAGGGTGAGATATATTTTAGCTATTTGCAATTCTAATTGTCATCCAATCATCTTCCTAATATTTAATGTGTTCTATTCCTTCTGCCTCACTAGGTTTGACTCTATCTATGCCTTTATCATGTTCATATTTTTTATTGTTTGATTAGTTCTTATTCAATAGTATTAAATGTTTTTTTAAGGTATTAATATATCAAGTTTCTATTGTTTAGTGGTTATTTGTATAAATTGATTAAGAAACTGATCAATTTATCCTTATTTTACTATTAAAATGTCAAGTAGTAGGCCATGTCTATTGGGAGTTATTAAGTTTTTTTTGAGGTATGAGACTTAATCAAAGAATATTTTTCTCATACTCATTTTTTGGCATTTCTTAGTTTTAATTGAGTACTTTGGTTATTATTTTTATCGTAATTGGATTCATGTCAACAAAATTTGTATGTCATAAATGATATGGTCAAATAGATTAAGAGTCAAAATAAAAAAAATGAGTCATATGTTAGGTCTATAGTCAATATTTATTATTATAAATTATGCATTATTGGTTAAAATCAATGTCCTATGTCATTATTTTGGTCAATTCTTAAAAAATGGATATTCCATTGGAAAAATAGTCTAGTCTCAATTTTTACACATAAAAGGTGAAAATCCAGATGTAATTGATGAATAAGAATTTATGGGGAATTGTAAGTGGAAAATAAAAACCACCTACATATCAAAATAATCTATTAGAATGGAAAAATAGGGATGATAAATCAAAGGCCATTATTGGTCTTGCCCTCTCAGAATTTGAGCTACATTATGTAGACTTGGAAAAGACATCCACAAAAATCTAGGATAATCTAAATAAATTATTTGGAGCAAAAGTAGTAAATGCAAATTTTTCACTAAAACTCTAATTATTTAGATGCAAAATGAGTGATGGAGATTTTATGTCAAGTCATATAAACAATCTAAGGTCTATCATTAGATAACTAGCAGAATCGAAAGCTACAATAGAAAATGAAGATGTTAAAGCAATCCTATTAAATAGTTTGTCTTCTAAGTAAAAAAATGTAATTTTTACTCTTGGATAAATGCTATCTCATACCTTAAAAGACATGATTTTAGTTCTTCTATATTAATAAAAGAGAATAAGTGAAGACATTGAAGAGGAAAGCATAGCAATAGTAAAAAATAAGGCCATCTCATCAGGTAATAAATATAAGAATTCAAGAAAAAAAACTTCTTTGCCATTACTGTAAGCAACTAGGGCATCTTATTATGTACTAAAAGAAATGAGCTCAAGATCTCGTAGATCATAAAGTGGAATAAAAATCTTTTGTTACTGAAGAGACCGATTGGGATTAATATCTTTCCTACACTAGTGGTGAAGATTCCTCTCAACATAGTGATGAAGACTATATCTTCTAAGTATGTGTGTGTTTGAAGAAGAAACTCATTTGTGTTCACATGTGTGGTGTGAAAACAATAAAACATTGTATCTCTCCATCGTGATAATAGTGTAAAGAATCATTTTTTATGTGACAAGCATGTAAGAGGTGTGATTGAATGGTTGAAGTGCTTATATGAATTAGATGATGGTCCCAATTCATAAAACATGTATTCACATGAGTAGGTTGATGTGACCCTATTCATGTCAAATGTAGTTCTAATAGTCTTTGTTTCTATCATATCCATGTGTAAGTCCCATGATTGCATGCTACAATTCATTAGTATGAATCCTTGATGTATTTTCACACTAGGGGAGGGAATGATAAGTTATTTTTATATGGTTTTTATGCGAGTCTAACAGACTCACTATTATAGGATTTAATATATCATAAGATTACTTATTTTAAGAAGATCTAAATGCCTATTTATACGTACATATTATTATTCCAAAGATAATGAAAATGCTTCACATGTCTTTTGTTTTGATTAATTTTGTCTCAAACTTTTCATCTTCATATGATCGATATGATATTTTCTACACATCTTCTCTCATATCATTATTTAAGGAGTACCAGAAGAGATCGCATAGTTACCTTTTGTCCATGTGTGGCATGTTAGTAGATTAGTATAAGACTTGTCTCCATCTCTTAATGAAATGGGTAGTTGATTTTTTTTAATCTTGATTGATCTATAATAAATCTCATATGTAAGTCTTTAGGATTTTAATCATATTGAAGGCTTTGATGAACCCAGCCATGAGTTGGTGAAAAGAATGTATAAACCCCTCAAAGAGGCAATACTACAAATTAAGGGCTATTCCTTCAAGGGTATTTGGAAAATATTCTTAGCCACCATATCACAAGTTAAAATTTCTCAAATAGAAGTAACATATGCCTTGACATGTGCATTATGATCTCCTTCTCCCTTGAATTTAGGGAGGTCAGATAGGGGACATGGTAGAATAAATCCTTGTACATTATGATTGAGGGGTTATTTAGATTACTCAACATATGTCCCCATGTCATTGAAGTCTATTAAATGCATGATAAAATAAGATTTAATGATTGAGTTTGGATATTAGTGACTTGCATAACCATTCATGGGAAAAGAATATGGTTGTTAGGGTGGTGTGGAATAGACTAGAAAGTAATTATCCAATTGAGTGGTTTTAGAGAACATATGATAGTAAGGAGGAAGAATGTTAAATGAATATGAGATAGGTTTTTTTGGGGGATGAGTATACATAGGTAGCACCTAACTTGGAGGCATATAATATAGTAGATGGTTGGTTTGTGAAGGGGGACATATGTGGGTGGCACATAAATCAAAGGGGCGTAGGGTGGTATATTATTGGCCATTGTCTTTTGGGGAGGAGCATAGGTATAAAAACTTACCATAGGGTTACAATGAGGGATTTGGTATGATGGAGGAATGTTATAATTAGGGGGATTAGGGACACCATGAGTAAAGATGTCCCCTAGATATTGGTTTGAGAAATGATTGATAAGAGGTGGTCTAAATGGATACATCAATGGTTGGTAAGTTATCATTGGGGTAGGAATAGGAAAGGAATGGACTTGATTAGAGGTGTTAGTGTCCATCCCTTGATTTAGAGAGGCTTGGTTACTGTATAAATCTTGAATGCAACCCACCAAGGTTGAGATGAGTTTATTCTAGGAAGAAAGAATGGTGGTTCTAGTGACCTCTTTGGTAACAACCATAGGAGGTATGATTTGATAACCACTAATATATTTATTAGGGTTATAATCCTCTAGAGGCACTAATGTTGTTTCTCTCTTGGGTTGGTGATGTTTTGGTTATTGGTAAAAGAATGCAAAGGTGTTTGTAGTCTACTTAGCTTGTCTTCCAAATTATGGATTCTATCTATGTATTGATCATATTTTTCTATATTTTGGGCATATATGCTTTGTATTCTAGTGTATGGTTGAATTATAACATGAGTGTTAGTCCCACTAAAACTAGTAAAGGACATGTTGTTAGGGTTAGGGTGATTTCTAATAGTTTTTTATGGATCTAATAGTTCATGGATCACTACCCTTGATCTAGTTTGTGAGTTGGAAGAATGATTTTGATATTGGGATTCCACATTTTTTGGAGGAGTGTTGTTATTCTAGCTATGAATGGAGACTTTTCCACAAGGGTGAATACTCATCCTATAATTTTCAAAGTCTATGGTTCTTTTAAAAATGTCTTAACTAGACATATTCAGGGGGTATATAATACTCTCAAAATATGAATGGAAATAAAAAGTGAAGAGAAGAGAGAAAAGAGGGATATGTAAAAGGGTATTCCTTTCACACCGAGTTCACCAATTTATATGCACAAGAATAAAACATGTTAAAGTGTGCAATAATTCTCAAGCTTTGAGATAATCAATGTAATGGAATATGATGGATAGGCTAAATGAAATAGGACAAGGTTAGACCTAAGGATAAGGGAAAGATAATTTTTAAGGCTAAAATTTGAAGGTTAGTTACTTGGCATGGAATAATATGGAAAGGTTTTGAGAAAAGGGGTTTATAGGTCTAGATTGTTCATCTAAGGCTTCACTCACTAAGGATAATGTTTGAGCTATGGGTGGAGTGAAAGACCTAAAGCCTAAGCTCATAATCCATATCACTCTAAAGTGAAATTTTTGGAATGATATTAAGCACTCTAAAAAATATACTAGAACTATGAGGATAAATAGGCTCAATGAGTGTCATCTAATGATAGAGAAAGATTAGTTGGTAATGATTAAGTACATAGATTTTATTGAATGTATTGGAAGGTAAGTGCTTGTTTTTCTGAATGTGTGAACAAGGCATTTTATTTCACTTATATTTTTAATAATTTTATTTAGGAATGATCTTGATACTTACGCTTGTCTTGACAAGATTTTGATTATTGATTATTTTTGTACTTGTGTGCATTTTGACAAGGTTTTTAAAAATTAATTAAAACTAAACTGATTGTTGAAATGAAAGTAATGAAAATAAAAAAATAATATTGAAATCAAATGAGAGGATAATATTTTTTTTTGTTCTTTTCTTGATTTTTTGGATGCAGGTAATATTGAAAACAAAATCTAGCCTAACAAATGCAAGTGTTGATTTCTAACTTTTCTAAGTGCAAACTAAATATATTTTTTTTGTATTTATATATTGTAAATGAGTGGATATATTTTGAAATCTAAGATTTTATAACATGAAATTAAATACAAAATAATTTATATTCTAAGTAACAATATTACATATCTAGGAGTTCTTTGCAAATGCAAGCTAGATTGAGTTTTTGGTATTTCTAGGTTGTTGCACATTAGGTTTGAATGATTTAATATTAAATAAGGATGATATAAAAAAAATATTTTATAATTTTATGATATAAAAACAATGTTTTCTCTTCATACAAATTAAATAAATCAAGTTCAAGATTTAGACTTTCCTTTACCTAGGTTTTTCTAGAGTTTTTCTAGGTGTATGTGTGCTTATTTGTTTATGAATGTAAGCTTGTTAAAACCAAAAATGATCTTTTTTGAAACTGAAAATGTTTTGATTTTTTCTTAAAATTATTTATTTTTAAACTATAATTTACCTAGTGTTTAGATGTAAATCACGTGCTTTTGAATCTATTGAATGGTTGTAAACACTAAGGAAAACTAAATAATATTTTGGGTAAAGATGAGAGAGAGAAGAATTATTTTTCATATAAAATTTTCCTTTTTAGAATGAAAATTAATATATAAATAAAAATAATCTAATCTAATAAAGGAATAAATAAAATTGAAATTGAAAATCCCCAACTTAAACATGATGTAAATCAACCAGAAGCAAAGATTTATTGTAGTAAAATAAGTTATCCTCAGTTAGCTAGCTCGATTATTTAATCATAGTACTTGAAACTCTATGATAAAAATATTAAAATAGGAGAAATAAGAAAAGACATAATATTTGAAAATAAAAGCAACTGAATAGTGTTAGGGATAATTCACAAATAGTAAAAAAAATGGATGTTAAATTGTATGAATTCTCCTTTCCAAAAAATATATATAATGATCATGAAAATGACCAAAGGTGGAGAAAAATATTTCCTAAAATTGAAAGCAAACATGACAGGGTTATATAGATATTGAAAACACCTATCTTCAATGCAAAATTTAGATCCAAAATCAAACCAAAATTGACATACTTGTAGATGAGTAATAAATCTTCCATGGAGGAGTTTAACTAAGTTGAATTGAGAGTTGAACTTACGAGGGACTCAAAATAATTCAAAATAGAAGAGGGAGTGAGTTGGGCCAAATTTGAGGTGAACTTAGGATGGATAAAACAAGAAGAGTGGCAAAAATCATTCAAAACATATGAAAATATGAGTTTTAAAAGCTAAAAATAACATGTGAATAAGTGGTGATAGAACCACCACTATTTATAAGTGGAGGTTGTGTAACCACTGCAAACCATGATGGGTTCATCACTCTCCATTACAAAAATTTTGTAGATGATTATGCAACCACTAAAAAATGATGGGTTCATTAGTGATGATTAGGTAACCACCATAGTGGAAGTGTCATTAACGGGGTGGTTTTATAATGGAGAGTGGCAAAAGTGTCATGGTTTAGGGTGGTTCTATCACCAAGTAGGCAGTTTAAAGACTAAGGTAAAAGAGACTTAAAGGAAGCAATTTTTGAGGTTTTTCAAGACTAAAATAAGAATAAAAGAGGTAGAGAATATCAAATATGACCGAGTCTAAGCATGTATGTGGAGATCATTACATCATCATTGGATTTGTCATAAATATCTCACCATGCAATTTTGTGTGCATACATATTGTAGCCCTTGGCCTTGTGTGTGACATTTGATCAGTTAGTTGTATGAAGTCTTTATCCTTACATAACATTAAGTGATATTTTGTGTGATTATATTATGTGCATCATGGACAGGTCATTGTGTGCTTATGAGTAATTTTATTATAATTTTATTGAGTTTGTTGAGTTTGTAAAGTTGTGATCTATTCTTATTTTTGGTGCCATGATTCACATCATGAACCTTTATTGTGTAGTCTTATTCAATGCCTATATCAATGATGATTATTATTGCATACTTTATTTCTATATTTATCTTGACATAAAACTTATATTCCTTGCATGACATGTCTCATATATGCTTTGATGATACATTCATATGATGATGAAACTTTTTTATTTTGAGATGAGTGACTCATAGGCTACATCCTTCACCTCAAAATGGATCTTATTATTGGAATTGATATAGATACTTAAGCCTCTATGGGTAAAAAAAATAGATTTTGGTATAGTTTACAAGATTTAGAGATTTTAGATTGGTTCAAGTTATTAGTTTGGTTAAGATATGGAACATGTATTCACTGATTCGAATAGATTTTAGGTGGATATGTGATTATGATGCACATTTTTATAGGCAAAAAATTACATGTTTTCATATATTTACATATTCATACACATTACGGGCAATATGTCATGCATATGTACTCAATTTATAAAAACATGAGTTACAAGTTTTCAATTTTTTTATAAAGTATGTTACATCTTGATTCCTCGCTAAGCAAACTTACTTTATTATCCATAGATATTTATAGTTAATAATTTGATTTTATTATTTTTAGCTAAGCTATGATTTATATGTTGTTATGGGACAGTTGAATGTTATTTTGGTTACATGATTACACTGTTGTGAGTTAGTTGTAGTATATATTTTTATATTATGGTCTTGATGAGTTATTATTTTAGTTGTATTTTATTATGTATATATATCATGATGTTATGGACTACCTACTTGTTATGATTTTAATACAGGAAAGATTCATACCTAAGATCATGATGGAGGGAGAGCATCATCAAAAAGGGTGACGTAAATGGATTTATTAGGGGATGACAAAGGAATGACTAAAACCCTTCACATATCACATTAAATAATACATATTAGATACATTATAGAATTATTAGTATTATTACATTTTTGATGATTGATCACATTTATAATTGTTTCTTAAGACTTCTTCCAAAGTCTTAACTTAGTTTAAGATTTTGGTAAGTTTATTTTAAATAACAAATGTAAATGGGGCATGCTTATTTTTATAAAGACACCCCCATAAATAAATTAAATTAATTTTATTTGGTTAATTTTATGCTTTATGTTAAATAATAAGAACTATCTTTTGGGTGGAATTCCCGTGGGAGTTGGTTAATAGGTTAGTTTTGACCGGTATGTGGTGAAAACTTAAAATATATGTTTTTAATGTAAAAAAGTTAGTGACATATTGACACCCTTTCTATGTACTTATTTTATTTTGATTAATAAAATATGTGGGTACAAGATTTACCTTAAGTGATTTTGTTTGGTTAAATCTATGGGAGTGTTATCAGTGGTATCAAAGCATGGTAATTTGGTAAATACTTGAAAAATTCAAGGTAAAAGAGAATGTGGTGATCTTGGGAAGAAGAGATGAAATAATTTATGTGATTAGATAAAAGAAGGATCACATGAAATTAATTTTGGAATATATAAGGTATGCCCCTTATTAATATACTCTGGAGTTAATATTTAAAAATTTATTCAAATATCAAATTTTTCAAATATATATATATAAACTTATGATTGGAGGACTTTGAAAATTAAAATACATTGAAAAATTAAAATACATTCAAATATCATCTTCTATTTTTTTGAAGCTTGATTCTCCCTATTAAAGCCTAGAAGTTGATTGTTTGATTCCAATTTTTAAAAATATGTCCAATAATTCATTTGTATAGGATTATTTGTAAAAAAAAATATGAAATAAATCTGGATAAATCTCAATCGGTTTTAAGCTTTTTTATGCCAAAAAATTCTGATCCAAAACTATCCTAAAAGATTTTAAAGCAAAATTATGAGTTGTATGGCTTAGTTTTAAATTTTTACAACTCCCATAGTGTCCAAAATTTCTAGCTATTATTTGTTTTGTATAAAAACCCTTTTTGGTAGTTTAAATTTGCTAAAAATTATTTTAAAACTCTATTATTTGGCCTTATATGGATTTATAAGACCTGATACATCAAGAAAAGAGTTTTAGAAAGTATTTTTTGCAGCCATGGTGTCCTTGGTTGTAGCATGGTTTTGGAATACAGCTAAAAAATAATATTTCTCATTTTTTAAAGTTTGATCAAAGATTTTATGATTTGAGGGGTCCACAAATCAAAGAGCTTTTTACTTTTTCAAGAAGTTTCATGGATGAATTGATTTTTACTTGGGAAGGTAATTTTTTTAATTTTTCAAAGAGAAAAAATCAGCTTAAAAAATAAATTTCTCATTATATGTCTTGTAAAAGCTCATAGAGTAATTAGAAAGCATGATTTTGTAAAAACCCTTAGAAGTTGGAAGTCTAGGTTCAAATCTTTCTTTTGATGAAATTTTATATTTGGGCATTTAATTTTGAAAGAATAGTTTATTTTTTTGGAATCTTTTAAATGTTTTGAATATTGTAAAGAACATCAATCATGTGAAAGAATGAAATTTAGTGAGAAAAAAGTAATAGTTGTGTGTTTCATTGGTGAAATAAGGGTGTAATTGGTAAAATTGGTCAAATAAGGGTGTAATTGATTTAAATCTTTTATTTTTAGTGAGGTTAAGTGCAAAACCCATCAAAAATTTCTTTTTTTTGCTCTACGTGGAGGTTAAGTGAAAAACCCTATAGAAGCATTATTTTATGCAAAGTGTTATTGTGAATGTGTTGTTATTTCATTTTTCACACTTACTTTCATTTCAAGATGTCAAAATTTTAAAATTTACTTTTAGATGGTGATTGATTAATGATTTCTAATTATTCTGATTAGAAACATTTGATAGAAGCTTCACTAGTTTTTAATGAGCTATTAGATATTGTAAAGAATGAAAATCCTACATCACCTACAGAACAAGCTAAACTTGATGTTTTTAATCTACATGATTTTAAAGCCTTAGATTTTATCAAGTATTGTTGTACTTATGATACTTATATACATATTAAAAATTCTTCTCATAGTTACACTACATGGAAAACCTTATCTAATTTATATAATACGAAACCTAAGCATAAAAAGATAGACATTCATATGTAGTTGTTTACTTTTTCATTAGAGGAAGATGGGGCTATGGAAGAATATATGTCTAATTTTAATAATATTACTACTAAGTACACTAAGACTGGGTTTGAAAAATTAGATGATGATCTCATAGTTACTATTTCATTGAAAAGACTACTTATGTCCTATAAAAACTTTATAGAAATGTTGCATGTCTCTTACAAGATTATAGGTATCACTTTTGATAAATTGGTTGAGTTTTTTATTTAACATGACCTCTCTCTACCTAAGAAATCCAATAAAATTAATAAAGCCCATGTTTTAGAGTCTAAACCTAGTTCATCTTCTTCTAGTCAACAAAATAATAGAGAGAACAGTTATAAAGGGGGTCGAGGTTATAGAGGAGGCAAATATCAAAATCGAGGTAGAGGTTATTAAAATTAACAACAATCTAGCCATTCTCATACAAATGAGATGAGTGATAGAGGATGTGGTCACAACTCTTATAGAGGTAGAGGTTGAGGTAGATTAAATATTTAGTGTCATAGATGTGGGAAATTTAGTCATATTGTCTCTCAGTGTAGGATTCATTTTGAAAAAATTTAGAGACCATAAAAAGTGACTAAGTCTAACTCTACTCAATATGTTGATCATGACTATGATGATTCTAGCAATGTTGCTCATGAATCTACATTCACTTCTTTAGGGCACATTGATTATATGGAATATGAGGCTAGAGATGAGCTCACAGATGTATGGGTTTTAGATACAAGAGTAACCAAACAAATGACATTTAGGTGAGACTTCTTTTGTAATTTCAAAGAAGCTTCTCTCTCTTGGGTATCCTTAGTAGATAAGTCTTTTCATAATCCAGAAGGTCTTGGGTCAATTTAGATTCTCCTTCTTAATGGATCAATAAAATATTTAGAGAATTTTTGGTATGTTCTCACATTGTGAAAACATCTTATTTCCTTGGTAAATATTCAAAAGAAAGGTTATCAAATTATGCTTGAAAATGAGATCATTTATATCAATTCAGTGAAGTATGGATACAAAGCCATGTATACATGATATGAGGATAAAAATTTGGTTAGATTACATTGTAAAGTGCTTCCCCCCATAATGGAACTTGTAAAAATTATTGAAATAGGTATAGGTACTATGTCTACACAGTAGTTGTGGCATCTCCGCTATGGACATTTTAATTTTCACTCTTTAGTGGACTTGTAGAGATATGGTATGGTGAGTGGGTTGTCCACTTTTCAAAAAGATAGTATTATTTATGAATAATGTGTTTTGGGCAAATAAAATCGACAAAATTTTCCTAAGAATTCTTCATGAAGAGCTAACAGATGTTTTTAGTTAGTTCATAATGATGTATGTGACATGAAGAAGTCATCCATTGGAGAGTGTAGATATTTTGTGTTATTTATTGATGATTTTTATAGGATGACTTGGGTGTTTTTCATGAAAAACAAATCAAAATTTTTCACTAAGTTTGTTGATGTGTTAAACTTAGTTGAAAAATAAATAGGTTCACACTTGGCCACTCTTCATTCAAATAATGGTGGTGAGTATACTTCAAATGAGTTTTCATATTATTATCAGGAACATGGTAATCATCAACAATATAGTAATACTTACAATCCACAGTAGAATAGAGTATTTTAATGAATGAATAGAACTTTAGAGGGCATAGCACGATCTATGTTGCACTATAAATAGTTTGATGATAAGTTTTGGGATGAAGCTGTTGGTACTGTAGTGTATTTGAGAAACAAGTCCCCCATAGCTACTCTTTTAGGACAAACTCCATATGAGGTGTGGTATGGGTTTAAACTAAAAATTAAACACTTGAAAGTTTTTGGATGCCTTTGTTTTGATTTAGTTCCTATTGAACATAAAACTAAGTTGAAACTATGAAGTCAAAAATGCATCTTTCTTGGATATTTAGAAAATAAAAAGGGGTATCATTTGCTTGCATGAGATACAAGAAAATTCATAGTGAGTTGAGATGTAGTATTTGATGAATTTGGTACTATGAACACTATAGAGATTAATTCTCAATTTGATAGGTTAGAGATGGATGTTAAAAGTGATTTTTTGAATGGTGATTTATAGGAATAAGTATACATAAAACAACCTCAAGCTTTGTATGGGATTAAATAGGCACTTAGGGCTTGGTATGAGAAAATGGATTCATACTTGAAGAAAATTGTATTTCAATGTAGTGAATCTAATGATACTCTTTATTTTTGAGTGCAAGGTAAGAAATTGGTGATTCTTATTCTCTATGTTGATGACTTGTTTATCATAGGCAATGATGAAAACCATAACAAGTCTGTGAAGAAAGAATTAAAAGATGGCTTTGAGATGATAGATCTTGGACCTCTTCACTACTATCTTGCATAGAAGTAACTCAAAAAGAGCATAGTATTTTTATTTCACAAACGAAGTATATTTTTGAGTTATTAAATAGGTTTGGAATAAGTGACTACAAACCTTCCCTCACTCCCATAGAAATTAACTTGAAATTATCTAAGGATGATTGCAGTGCCTTTTTTGATGGCACCAAATATAGATAGTTAGTCATAGGCTTGATATATATGATGACTACCAGGCCTAATATGTCATTTTTAGTTAGAATTTTGTCTAGGTTTATGCATGAGCCTAGATAAATTCATTGGCATGCAGCAAAAAGAGTACTTTGTTACCTTTAGGGAATGAAAACATATGGCCTTGAGTATCATTGTAACAATAAATTCAAACTTGTTGGGTATTGTGATGCAAATTTTGGTGGATGTGTGGATGATAGAGTATCCACAACAAGATACACTATGCATATAGGTTTAATTGCCATTGATTAGTGTTGTAAGAATCAAGATACATTGGCAAATTTATCAACAAAATTAGAGTATATTGTAGAATGGGATATTTCTAGATAAATTGTTTACTTATGGTGCATACTTAAAGATCTTCAGATTTCTCAGATTATTCTTACACAGTTATACATTGATAATCAAAGCACAATAAAGATATCTAAGAATCTAGTATTTCATGCCAAAAAAAAACATATGAATGTCAAATATCATTATCTACGAATGTTGGTGGCAAAGAAATCACTTGATCCTATACATTGTCCAACTATTGATTAGACAGTTGATATTTTCACAAAAACCCTTGATAGAATCAAATTTAAAAAATTTAGAAAAATGTTTGGCATCTGTCCAAATAACTGACTTTGGATCATGTGGGGTTTATTAGGACTTGTTCCAAAGTCTTAGCTTAGGATTTTGGTAAGTTTATTTTAAATAATAAATGTAAATATGGCATGCTTCTTTTTGTAAATACACCACCATAAATAAATTAACTTAGTTTCATTTGGTTAGTTTTATATTTTGTGTTAAATAATAAGAACTACCTTTCAGGTGAAATTCCCATGGAAATTAGTTAATAGGTTAGTTGGTTTCTATTGATATGTGGTGAAAACTTATAAATATACTTTTTTCAATGTAAAAGGTTTAACAGCATATTGGCACCCTTTCTATGTACTTATTTTATTTTGATTAATAAAATACTTATGGATTTGCCTCAGTGGGCACAAGATTTACCTTAGGTGATTTTGTTTGGTTAAATCTATTGGAGTGTTATCATTATTTACACATAGTTAGCTTCGTTTAATGGTTATATATAACTCATCTTGTGTGATTGCATTTATGCCATATTCATAAACATTAATTTTTTCTAAATGTAGTTTACATAATTAGAGTAAATTCAGATTTATTGATTAATGAGCTAATCATTAAGTCATTATGACTAAATATTTATACTAAATAGTTATTTGTTATTAAGTTAATAGGAAAATATAAAAATAAGAAACAAAAAAAATAGAATAAAATAAAAAGAGAGATAAATCTTAAAATAAACAAAAAAAGGTTCAAGCTTTAAAGAAAGCACACCACTCACAAAGAAAATAAAATAAAGAAAGAAAAGAAAGTAATTTTTAAAAAAAACATATACTCATTAGAAATATAAAATTGAAGGAGAGAGGTGCGTCAGGGAAAAAAGAAAAGAGAAAAGGAGTAAGAGAAAGGAAAAAGGAAGGAGAAGCATGGATAAAAGGGGAAGAAGAGAGAATAAGGAAGCAAGGGAAAGAAAAATGGAACATATTATTAGGTAGGCCATGCAGTTATATTTTATATGTATTTCATGTTTCATAAAGTTAATGTGATGGTAATTTGGAACTAAATGATATATGTATATGGCAATTCGAATAGAATATATAAATAGTAAAGACTACCAATGATCTAGGTAATATTGATTTATCTTAAGCATATATATTTATATATACAATGACTTAGGTTAGTATACAATGTCCAGTACCTAAATGATAGAATCCAGCATGGGGTGGTTGTGAATTTTATATTTAAAAATACAATATATACATAATCTTGTACTGAATTTTATCTTGTGGATTTAATCTTACATATAATTTTATCCATGTTACAGATTTAATCATGAGTATATATATGACACCTCTTGTGTAAATTAGTTAGTGAATGAAATCCAAAAATTGTACAAGTATATATTTATATATTTCACTATCCCCACTACTTATCCATTTAAATATAATTAATTATTTATATGGTGAAATAAAGCATTGAGGTAGTTATATATACGTGGAGAGTGTGGCAATCTGGGTAGGATAAATCTCTTACCAAGTCTTTACATCAAACTATATAAAATATATATACAATGATTAAATCATGTTTAGGTAGATTTTGTGTAGTGATCTAAAATTCATTATATATTATATATACAAAAATATATATAGCAAACCAAGTATTCCTTAATTTTCAAAAAATGCAGACTTAATTAGTATTTATCAGGGGCGATTTGAATATTTACATAAAGGGCATACCATGTAATTGGTATAGTGACCTAGATTAATATGTAAGTTTGAATTGGTATATATCTAGTATGATATATCCATCAACCTGATATTTATAACAATTTAAATCAATCAGATTTCATAAAAGTAGAAAATTGTGTCAATAAGTAGTGTAGTTGGAATGATACCGCTGGCAGTAAAACCATGGACTATGTAATTAGTTTATATATTGGTTTATGGCCTCATACAAGTGGTACACTTGAAAAATAAATAGATAACAATTATCTATATAATGCAATAACCATATGGGATCGATATAGGATCCATATTTTAAACCCACTATACGTATATGTTTTAATCATGCCTATGTAGATATTATATAACTCCATATATGTCAGTAAATAAATTATATAAAATTCTAACTCGTTCTAATGACACTTATTCTTGGGTTGTATGCTAAATTATTGATCAATTAACATATGAGGTATGTATACATTGAAACACAATACCTCTATCATTTAGGTATTATTATAACCTATGATTCTTATGTCGTACTCCTATAAGATTATACACTTAATAAAGATCTTAGTTATATTAATATAATGTTGTGGAATTTATTTATTATAATATGGATTATCTAAAAGGTTAAGTGATGTGGAATAAAATAATGAAAGGGAATATAAATCATATTAAATTGATGTATACCACTAAAATTTATAAAATGGGCTATTTGTGACTCTAAATACCACTATTAAATTGTATGCCTCAAATGGAATAGTTATAAGATTAGGTAAATTTCTCATGAATATCATACAGTCAAGACATGATATATAGTGAGGTAAGTGTACATATTATTATTCATAAGTGGTGTTCATGATATTATCTAGAGAGAATATATATCTGTAAATTCCATTAAATTACTTATGAATCCATATATTTACCTTGTGAGTGGTACATACTTCGAGTATATTAATATGTAGGTACATATATAGCAAACCTTAGTACCTTGTGATGTTTGGCTATACATATAGTTCAATTGATTATTAATATCTAAGTTAAAGATTCTATAAGATTAACACAATGTTTATATATGCATGAAGTCTCTTAAAACATGACAAATGCAAGATCATGAAATTAGGATTATGAGACATTTGTTTTTTGATGTTGTTATGACTAGGTGTTTGTATTTGAGTAGTTGTGGACTATGATAATATGGGTTGTCATAGAGTATATTATATTTGAAAATTACTTATGGGAATCAGAAAATTTTAGTCTAATTATACATTATACCTAATTGGTATAAATTGTAATTATTATTCTTATGATTTATGTGATAAACAATGTTGTGGAGATTCATTCATACATTTGATGGACTAAATATATGCATTTTTATTATTTATATACTTAGCATGTTTGCTTCTAGGAGGTAATGTGTATGAATCTATTAGTTATATTTATGTTAACTCAAAAATACTTTGAGGTCACTAAAGTAGTTTAGGGAGCATACCAGTGGGTTGGTGAGGCAACTATGTGGTATACCAATAAAAATTTAGAAATAAATCTTAGCTTGACCACCATTACATAGGAGCAATTTGTGACTTTATTTAGATCATGATGGCTTCCACAATTATACTTTGACTATAAGATTACATATTTTTAGAATCTAAAGTAGGGGGACATATCGATGAATGAGTATTAGGATCAGTTCACCAAAATTTTAAAGTATGTACCTTAGTACCAGGAAGATGAGAGGTTCAAGATCAAGAAGTTTATCATAGAATTGAAACCCCAAATTAGTAGAGAGGTGGATATTATTTTACCTTCTACCATGGACCAAATCTTTGAGAAGGTAGTTAAATAGAAAAAAAAATTGAAGTCCCTTGCACAGGTCAAGGACAAGTTCAAAAAAAAATTTAGAAGTTCTAGGTCAAATTTCAAAAATAAGAACTAGAAACATAGGAGTGGAAACTCCACAAATTAGTTTAGAAATCAAAATACCAAATTCAACAAAGTTTTAGATAACATGAAATCAAACAATGGTTTCAAAATTAATTTCAAGGAAAGCCAACAGGCTAATAGGAAAGGACTCCCTAGAGGTTGTTTCATTTGTGGACATGACCATTATGCTCATGTTTGTACTCAAGATGAGTAAAATAAAAAAGGTCCAGCTCCTCGGTAGGGAAATTTTCAATAGCATATTCATGTAGTAGTTGATAATTGGTAAGACAAATTTTAAGCTTCACCCATAGAGCTATCAAGTGTTTTGTTTAAACATCTAGTTTCCATTTTGATAGATATAGGGGATATTGAATGTTTTATAAATCCTAAAATGAATATTAATTTATCTATAAGAGTTGGGGTAATGTTAAATGCATGGTTGGTATAATATGGGAATGATTCTATAGTCATGTTTGCCAAGTGTTTAGTCGAAGTAGAGATTAGGTTGATTGAATTCATAATAATAGTAGATCTATATGTATCACTACTAAGGTCATATGATGTGATCCTAAGAGTAAATTGGATTGAAAAGCATAAGTTCAAGGTTGAATGCTACTTAATAAGGTTAAGTGTCCAGATGATTTTAGAAATTAGACAAGAATTCAATGTGAGAAGAGAGAGTTAAAGCTTAGGCATATTTATATAATGTAACTCAAGAGAACCCAAGGAAAAAGATGACAGTTTTTTATCATCAAGATAAACTAAATGGAGGAATCTACGGAACCATCTCTCAAAGATTATCTATTTTTTAGGAATTTTCATGATGTGTTTACAAAAGAATTGTTATTATTGCCTCCTAGATGTGAGTTTAATTTATCTATCGATATCATACCTAGTTTAGAACTACAATTTAAGGCACCATATAGGATGAAAACCATATAATTGATTGAATTAAAGGCTCAACTCTAGGAATTATTATCAAAGGGGTTGATCAGGCCAAGTATGTCACCATGGGGCGCACCATTTGTCTTTGTTAAGAATAAGGATGACACTCTTTGACTTTACATTGACTATAGAATGTTGAATAAAGAAACTATCAAAAATAGGTATCTACTACCTCGTATAAATGATATTTTGGATCAAATGTGGGGAGGAACAATCTTTTATAAGATTGATTTTAGATAAGGATACCATCAGTTGAGGATAAGGGATGGGGATATTTTGAAGACAACATTTATAAATCATTATAGGCACTATGAGTTCATAGTATTACCATTTGAGTTGACAAATACTCTGACAGCATTCATGAATCTCATGAACAATATGTTTAAGGATTATCTAGATCACTTTATTTTGATCTTTCTTGATGATATTCTTATATACTCTAAGAATGAATAGGATCATGTTTAATATTTTAAATTGGTTTTGCAATGATTACAGAAGCACAAGTTGTATGGCAAATTGTTTAAGTGTGCATTTTTATAGGAGAGAGTGAAATACCTTGAACATATTATTTTTGTAGATAGAATTTCTATAGATCTAGCAAAGAAAAGAGCCATTATGGATTGGTCAGTGCTAAATAATGTTCATGAGGTAATAAGTTTCATGAAATTAGTGGGATATTATAGGAAGTTCATACCAAATTTTTCTAAGATAACTATTCTGATTACCTCTTTGCAGTATAAGAACCAAAGTTTCATCTATTTAGATAAGTGTGAAGTAGTTTTTAGGAACTGAAAAGGAGGCTTACTTCAGAATTAGTGATAAGAGTTCCTAACCCCAATGGTAAATTTTAAATGATCATAGATGCATTATAGGATGGACTAGGAGGATTCCTTATGCATGACAATGTATTAGTAGCTTATGAATTAAAGAAGTTAAAGCCTTATGAGGTGAATAATGCCCCTCATGACCTAGAACTTGTAGCAATTATGATGCTTTGTAATATTAGCAACATTACTTATTGGGAAAACCATTTGAGCTCAAGATAGATAACTTAGGATTCAAGTACATCTTCACTCAATTAAATTTGAATTCATGTCAGAGATGCTATCTAGAGTTCTTATCTAATTATAATTTTGATATCAACTATATCAAAGGCAAGAAAAACATAGTCGATACCCTAAGTCATAGAAGGTATAAGGCAGTTATGGCTACTATCAGGAGTAATTACAAAGATAAAGTGATTAAAATCTTACCAAGAGATGAATTCTATGATCAATTAAAGAAAGTATTATCTAAGAATACACAAAAATTCCTAGGTATAAAGGATTTAGATTGGAAAGTGATGATCTTTTTCATTATACTTAGAATGATTTATGTGATAGATTAAGAGAATCTACAAATCACAGTGCTAAAATAATTACACAATGCCACATATTCAAGATATCTAGGAGTAACCAAACTCATGGCATAGCTTAGATGATTATATTTCTAGAAGGGAATCAAGAAATGTGTAGTGGATTTTTGTCACATTGTCTAGAATGTTAGCAAGTGAAAGTTGAACATGTGCATTTGGTTAGTTTGTTATATCCACATGATATATCATAATGGAGTTGGTAGGTGATCAATATGGATGTTGTCTAAGGTTTATTGATGTCATAAAATAGGTGTGATATGATCTTAGTAATATTTGACAAACTAATCAAAGTGGCTCATTTTATACTAGATAATTTGATAGATGATGCACCTACTCTTGTAAAGAGGTTCACAAAGGAAGTATATAGGTTGCATAGATTTCATAAGAAGATCATTTCATATTGTGATCTGAAGATGACTTTTAGATTTTAAGTAACTCTAAATTCATCTTTGGGTACGCAACTAAATTTTAAAATTACATATTACCTAGAGACTGATGGTTAAATTGAGCAAGTTAATCAAGTTTTAAAGGATCTTCTTCATATGTATTTCATGGATATCCATAATAAAATTAAAAATATTATCTTTCATTGGTTTATTTTTATTACAATAACTCATACCAATCAGCTTTGATTATGACACCATTTGAATCATTTTATGGAAGAAGGTGTGGGACACTAATCAATTAGGACAGGTTGGAAGACAGGGTAGTCTTTAGACCTGAGATGCTTTTAGAAATGGAAGATAAATTTAGATTAATTAAGTAGATATTGGTTGAGGCCAATGATAGGATAAAAATTTACGTTGACCTAAAGAGAATAGATTGGTAGTTTTTAGTAGGTGATAAAGTGTTCTTGCGGGTTAAGCCATAGAAGAGCTCGATTAAATCTGGGAAGTTGATAAAATTATCATTGAGATATGTGGGACCCTTTGAGGTGTTAGAAGTGGTCAAGATTGTAGTGTATAGGCATGAATTACCACCATTCCTAACTCTATTATATAATGTCTTCCATGTTTCTCATCTTAAAAATCATGTAGATGATATTAAGCATGTGTTGGATTGGAATGTTTTGCAGGTTCTAGATCTCAGGATGGTCTTGGTAGAACCAATAAAAGTAATTGACACTCACAAACTCTATTTGTGTAATAGAGAGATGTCATAGTACAAGGTCCTGTGAGACCAATACTCTGAAAATAGTTTAACTTGGGAGGACTATGATGAGATCTATAGGCAATTTCCACATTTATTTGTTTGATTTGATACTTTATACTATGTTAATTTTTTAATGACCAATATTTTTAATTCAGAACTTATGTTTGAATAAGAGTCATTTGGGATGATGACTAACTTTAGGGAAAAAGAATGTTACATAATGATTCCTTACTAATCAAACTTACTTAATTATCTATGGATATTTATAGTTACCAATTTGATTTGGTTATTATTAGCTAAGCTATGAGTTATATGTTGTTACGGGATAGTTGAATGTTACTTTGATTACATGATTACATTGTTATGAGTTATTTTTAGTGTATATTTTTACATTATGATCATGATAAGTTGTTATATCATATGTATTTTATGATGTATATATGTCATGGTATTATGTACCAATTACCTGCTTGTGAGTTTGACGTAGGAGAGACTCATCCCTTAGAGTATGATCGAGGGAGAGCATCATTGAAGAGGGTGAAGTAGATGGATTTATTGGAGGATGATAGAGGAATGGATAGAACCCTGCACACACTACATTAAATAATACATATTAGATGCATTGTAGAATTATTAACGTTATTACATTTTTATGATTGGTTACATTTAGTATTATTTACAAATGGTTAGCTTAGTTTAATGATTATATGGAACACATCTTATGTGATTGTGTTTATGTCATATTCATAACCATTAATGTGTTTGGATATGTAATTTGCATAATTAGAATAAATTTAGTGTTAGGTGACCCCTTATCCAACGGAAGCACAATTGATTACTTTCTTATAAGCAATTAAACACGGAATTATATCAGAATGATAAAGTAACTAGAAACTTGAGACATCAAAAAATTTGAGAGACAATACACACTCTTGTATTAGATATTACTAGAAGAAAATACAATAAGGAAGATGCCACTTCTTCCTCCACCTCAAAGGCGTGCCACACCTCAAGACCTTCTTCTCTCTCTCTCTTGCTCAACATAAAAACTCTATAGCCTAAGTTATTATCCCTTCTTGAATGCTTCAGCTGATCTCCTTGACCTTACACCTGTAGATCTCCTTGACCTTGCTTGCTTCAATGCTTTTACTTGCCTTCTTGATAATTACAATACATGCCTCATGGGTCTTTAAATAGAATCCCATGGTTACAAAAATAGAAATCTAACTACAATAATTAGACACGTAGCTCGTGACTATAATTAGCCATTTGACATGCAAACACTCGCTTCACTTAACTGACTGTTCGTCAACATCAGTTTTAGAACGCATAGGCGACCGACGCTGGTCCCTGCTTGCCTCGTGCTGTCGATGTTGACTGACTCCCTACCGTCGCCGGTTTCCTTCTGCACTGTCTGTGACCGATGTCGATTCTACTGTCGATGCCAGTTCTTTTGGTTCTTCAGCATCCTCTTCTACGTGTTTGCAAACAGTTGAAGCTTTTAGCTCCACACCCTAACAATCTCCCACTTGGAGATAAATAACTGCTACTGTACCTGTACCTGTACACCATCTATCTTGTTCCTTTGGCTCTGTATCCCTCTTCAAAATCACTCTTGAAGACTAACCACCATGCAAACCTGTGATGCTATACCTGTCACTTATGCCAAAAAAAAATTTTGTTGCTCCCAAATTCTTCATGACATACTTCTGAACCAACTTTACCCTTAGCTCAGAAAGCTCCCTATATATGAAACCCTAAAAAAAGTAACACAATACAGTAACAGGATAATGTAGCTAATATTATCCAACCTGGTAAAGATAAAAAACAATGGTCAAACCTCCATTGTTCTGTAGCTTGATCAAGACCATATACCATAGCCTTCTGTCTCACGTGTCCATTCACTCTCTTCTCTAAAATGGGAATCCATCCCTCTATCCAGTGCTTTCTTCCGGCTGACAACTTTACCAACAAATACAAGTTTGGTTCTTCTCCAAGGACTCACACTCCTCATCCATGTCAAGCTCCCACTATTTCTGGATTCTACCTGCATTGCTTCTTCTATCTTCTTAGTTCTTGACTATCAGTAAGCAATATAAAGAAGGTGAAAAATGAATATGAGGTTCACATACCCTTTCTGACCTCTATATGGGTGTTTGAAACTCCTTGACAGCTAACTGTCCACCCATCATCCGTTCCAATGACCGATCTCAGCCATCTCCCAATCTACTCCCGATCGATGTCGGTTCCCTGCACTGACCCTGACTGTCGACGTCGTTACCCCTGGCCGATGTCGGTGTCCCCTTGCCGACGTCGGTCCTGATGATCGACATCAGACTTCTCCTGCCTGACCTATCGACCCTGCTGGTCTACACATGACTGATGTCGATTTCTGTCTGGCTGACGTCGGTGCCATGGGAGCACCGGCATCGGTACCTTTTTTTTTTTGCAAGTGATGAATTTTTTATCCACGAGCTCATCTTGGATCAAACCTCTGTCCATGCTACCCTGCTCAGATTTATTTAGCCCCTATGACTGATCTCTGTTCCTCATCTCTTCCATAAACACCAAGGCTTCTTTGTTCCTGTCAAAAGCATCAAATTTCCTTTTTTTGCAATGAACTCTATCTATGCTTTTCAAATCTAAACACATACCTTTTGAATCAAGAACATCCATTCCCTTCTTATTCATGTGATCTAGCCTATTAGGAAACATCTTCGAATCTACAGCTGAAGTAGATAAACCAAAAGTAGAGTCAATAATACAAGTAGATAGATAAAGAGTACCTACTTTCTTACCTCTTGCTAAAATAAGTGCTCCCTTGGTAACCTTCCAAGAATCCACTGTGAGGGTTATTGTGCATCCCTCGTCACCCAACCTTCCAACAGAAATTAAACTCTGCTTTAGATTTGGAACATGCATGACCTCCTTCAACACCCATGTGTTGTCTATCTACAATTTTAGCTGCACTTTCCCTTTGCCAACTATCTGACAAGGTGTACCATCCCCTAAATAAAGCACTCCAAAGTCTCCCTGTTCATACTCATGGAACAAATCTCTATTTGGGGATGCATGAAAAGATGAACCAGAATCTAAAATCCATGATCCTACCTGACTATCCAAAGAAAGTATGAGAGCATCCTGTACCATGATATTTGCATCTTTTGCTTCTTCTTTACCTTCAGGTTTATTCTCTTTATCTCACAACCAACACTCCTTTGTGTGTCCTTTATTTCCACAAAACTAGCAGGTAATACCTTTGGATTCGGATCTCCTTCCCGACCTTGATTTCCCTTGCTCAATCTTCTCCCTTTGCCTTCCCCTGCTTTCTGCACTTAGAGCATTCCCTGATGATTCACCTGTGCTTCTCCTACGTATTTCCTCATTCAAGATCACACTCACAACATCATCAACTTTTAAGATTTTAGAAGCAGATGCAGAATTACTTACTACCATAACCAAACTGTCCCAACTTTCAGGCAAAGAACATAAAATCAAGAGAGCCTTTACCTCATCATCAAAAACAATATTGACTGAAGCTAATTGGTTTACCAAACCATGGAAATCGCTGAGATGAGTATGTACCGATCCACCTTCCTACATTTACAAAGTAAATAGTTGCTTCATAAGATATACCTTATTAGAAGCCGAGGGCTTTTCGTATAAATTCGCCAAAGACTTTATCAACTCTTCCATTGTCTTGCACTGTGATAAGCTGGAAATCACAGACGATGCAAGGCTCAACCTTATGGAACCGAGAGCCTTTCGATCAAGAACGTTCCATTCTTCATCCTTCATATTTGTGGGCTTGCATGTAACCCCACCCAACGGTAAGTACAGATCCTTTTGATACAGATAATCCTCAATCTGTATCCTCTAGTGATGATAATTCTTGCCATTAAACTTCTCCATTCGTAGCTTACTTTCTTCTGCCATTGCTGAACTACCACTCAATTAGAAAACCCTGTGAATGACCTGTAATCAAAAAATAACCTGCTTCCTGCAAACTGTAGCTCTGATACCAACTGTTAGGTGACCCCTTATCCAACGGAAGCACAATTGATTACTTTCTTATAAGCAATTAAACACGAAATTATACCAGAATGATAAAGTAACTAGAAACTTGAGACAGCAAAGAATTTGAGAGAAAATACACACTCTTGTATTAGATATTACTAGAAGAAAATACAATAAGGAAGATGCCACTTCTTCCTCCACCTCAAAGGCTTACCACACCTCAAGACCTTCTTCCCTCTCTCTCTTGCTCAACACAACTCTATAGCCTAAGTTATTATCCCTCCTTGAATGCTTCAGCTGATCTCCTTGACCTTACACCTGTAGATCTCCTTGACCTTGCTTGCTTCAATGCTTTTACTTGCCTTCTTGATAATTACAATACATGCCTCATGGGTCTTTAAATAGAATCCCATGGTTACAAAAATAGAAATCTAACTACAATAATTAGACACGCAGCTCGTGACTATAATTAGTCATTTGACATGAAAACACTCGCTTCACTTAACTGGTTGTTCGTCAACAGTAGTTCTAGAACGCACAGGCGACCGATGCCGGTCCCTGCTTGCCTGGTGCTGCCAACGTCGGCCGACTCCCTGTCGTCGCCAATTTCCTTCTGCACTGTCTGTGACTGATGTCGGTTATACTGCCAATGCTGGTTCTTCTGATTCTTCAGCATCCTCTTCTTCATGTCTGCAAACATTTGAAGCTTTTAGTTCCACACCCTAACATTTAGATTTATTGATTTATGAGTTAATCATTAAATCATTATAACTAACTATTTGTACTAAATAGTTATTTAATATTAAGTTAATAGAAAAATATAAAATTAAGAAATAAAAATAAAATAAAATAGAATAAAACAAAAAGAGATAAATTTTAAAATTAAAAAAAAGGTTCAAGCTTTAAATAAAATCCACCACTCACAAGGAAAAAAATAAAGTAGTTTAAAAAAAAACATATCCTCATTGGAAATAGAAAAGAAGAGAGAGGTGCATCAGGGAAAAAAAAGAGAAAAGGATTAAGAGAAAGGAAAAAGGAAGGAGAAGTGCATCTTAAAAGGGAAGAAGAGAGAAGAATGAAGCAAGGGAAAGTTAAATGGAGCATATTATTAGGTAGGCCATGCAGTTACATTCTGTATGTATTTCATGTTTCATAAAGTTAATGTGATAGTAATTTGGAACTAAACGATATATGTATATGGCAAGCTGAATAGAATATATAAATAGTAAAAACTACTAGTGATCTAAGTAATACTAAGTTATCTTAGGCATATATATATATATATATATATATATATATATATATATATATATATATATAATGTCTTAGGTTAGTATATAATGTTCAGTACCTAAGCATACGAATCCAGCATTAGGCAGTTGATATTGAGTATTTACATATATTGATTTGTATATACAGATTATTTCACATATGGCATCATATATGTATAAATCATGTAATGAATTTTATATATAACAACATAATATATACATAATATTATACTATGTTTTATCTTACGGATCTAATCTTACATATAATTTTACCCATGTTACGGATTAAATCATGAATATATATATATGGTGACCCTTGTGTAAATTAGGCAATGAATAAAATCCATAAACCATACAAGTACATATTTATATATTGTGTCAATCCCACTACTTATCCTTTTAAATTTAATTAATTGCTTATATGGTGAAATAAAGTGTTGAGATAGTTATATATACCTGGACAGTGTGGTGATCTAGTCAGGATAAATCTCTTACCAATATTTTACATTGAATTATATAAAATGTATATAAAGCAATTAAAACATGTTTAGGTAGCTTTTGTGTAGTGATATTAAATTCATTATATGGTATATATATAGCATATATATAGTAAATCAAGTAATCCTTAATTTAAAAAAAATGCAGACCTAACTAGTATTTGTCAAGGGTGATTTGAATATTTACATAAAGGGTATACTATGTAATTGGTATAGCAACCTAGATTAATATGTAAATCTAACTTGGTATATATATGGTATGATATATATAATGACCTAATATTTATAACAATTTAAAGTAATCAAATTTCATAAAAGTGGTGACATGTGTCAATAAGTAGTGTAGTTGGAATGATGTCATTAGCAGTTAAACCATGAACTATGTAATTATTTTATATATTGGTATATGGCCTCATACAATTGGTACAATTGAAAAATAAATATATAAAAATGATCTTTATAATGCAAAAACCATATGGGATCGATATAGGATCCACATTTTAAACCCACTCTACTTATATGTTCTAATCATGCCTATGTACATATTATATAACTCCATCTATGACAGTAGATAAATCATATAGAATTTTAACTCTTTGTACTAACACTTATTCTTGGGTTGTATGTTGAATTATTGATCAATTAACATATAAGGTATATATACGTTGAAACATAATACCTCTATCATTTAGTTATTATTATAACCTATGATTCTTATGTCTTGTGCCTATAAGATTATACACTTAACAATGATCTTAGTTATATTAATATAATGTCATGGAATTTATTTGTTATATTATGGATTATCTGAAAGGTTAAGCGATGTGGCATAAAATAGTTAAAAGGAATATAAATAGTATAAAATTGGTATATACCACTAAAAATTATAAAATGGATTATTTGTGACTCTAAATACCATTATAAAATTATATACCTCAAACAAAATACTTATAAAATGAGGTAAATTCCTCGTGAATACCATATATTCAAGACATGATATATAGTGAGATATGTGTACATATTATTATTCATAAGTGGCATTCATGATATTATCCAGAGAGAATATATATCCAAAAATTCCATTAAATTACTTATTAATCCATATATATCCCATGTGAGTGATGCATACTTCAAGTATATTAATATGTAGGTACACATATAGCAAACCTTAGTACCTTGTGATGTGTGGATATACATATAGTTTAATTGATTTTTAATAATTAAGTTGAATATTTTGGAATATTATCACACTATTTATATATGCATGAAGTCTCCTAAAATATAATAAATGCAAGATCATGAAATTAGAATTACGAGACATTTGTTTTTTTATGTTGTTATGACTAGGTGTTTGTATTTGAGTAGTTTTGGACTATGGTAATATGAGTTGTCATAGATTACATTATATTTTAAAACTACTTATGAGAATTATAAAATTATAGTCTAATTTATAGTATACCTGATTGGTATCAACTGTAATTATTATTCTTATGATTTATGTGTTAAACCATGTTGTAGAGATTCATTCATACGTTTGATGGATTAAATGTATGCATTTTGATTACTCATGTACTTAGCATGTTGCTTTTAAGAGGTAATATATATGATTTTTGTATTATATTTATGTTAACCAAATCTTGTATTATTGGTATTGAATAAGTAGTGAGTTAGACTTCATTAGCTTACTAGCATCACAATGCCAGATGAAGGTAATTTGATCAAGTGGTGTGTTTGAAATTGACTGATCCTAAAGATTAATGACTATTGAAAACTTTGGCCAAAGTAATGTTAGTTATACATTGTCATTTCATATGTATTATTTACATGTTTTTGTGATATTATGTTAGAAAAGTTTTATTTATGGTACATTGCATGTTCTTAGAAATCATACAGCACATTGGTACTAGTTTGTCTCTCTATATTCCCACACCATAACTATATACTCATCTACAAAGGAGGTACATTCCCTGATGGGATATTGTTTGGGAGATCGATGGTCTATGGTTGGTGTGTAAAAGTACTTGAATGATGCTCTCCCTCCCCAAAACAATACTTATTTAGATATGGCACTTGAGATTGCCATAGATACTTGCATTTTGGTAAACTCATGCTATGTGAAGCCATGTATCTTATACTTGTACATTGTATTGTATTTATTATTAAAACATTACCTAATGAGTTGTAATTACTTACTTATTGTACTTTGATAGTAGTGTTTGTATGATTATACAATCCATGACTAAAATTTTGTAGTTACTTTCTATATTCAATTATGATGTGTTTCACATGATGATAATGATAAGTGATGGATAAATTTCAGATGATTACTTTATAGTCACCATATTTAGAGGATTTTATATGGATCACTAATTAGGTTCTCTTGGTGTAATCTAATGAAATGATATGTTTTTTTAAATTTAAATAAACATTTCATTTATTTTTAGGTAGATCCCACTAAGGATGTTATAAACTAGCATATGGATGCATAATATTCTATATCATATTATCACAAATCACATTATGGGTCATGAAGTTTTTCCACTCATACACATTATTATATTTTATATTTTAAAACATATTTGATGATATCTTAAATCAAACACCTTTGAATTCATAAGTGCATCTGCAGCAGATTAATTCATGTATATTGAGGTAATGCAATTAAGGATTCTACTATGTTTAATGGCCTAGGTATAACTCAATGCAAGCCCATATGTCACTCCCACCTTATCATCTTGGGGTACAAGAATAGTTATATGAGTAATGCAATTGAGGATTCAGTGATGTTCAATGGCCTAGGCACTACTCCTTTTTTCAAAAAGGGTTGGGGCATTTATCTTCCCAACCCATGGCCTTGCATTAGTACATAAATTTGAAGAATAATCACCCTAAAATTATCCAAGTGATTCAACAAGGAAGCATAATTATCCAATGATTCAACAAGGAATCATCATATCCAACAATATGGTACATGGAAACATGATTCACCCACTTACAAATATAGTCAATCTTTGATCTTTAAGTTTCGAAAAAAAAATATATAGTTTAGATTTTAGATTTATTCATAGATATTGATTATTGCATGTTCATTATAGGTTGCATGGATTAATTTTCACATTTGGATTCTCATCCCAAAGATAAAGTGTGGTATAAAATCAAGTACAACTTTTATCATTTTACTCTAGAATTATACTTAATTTCAATACTATGATAAAATAGGGGCATTTATAGATACTAAAATATGATATTAGATACTTAGAAATCTCAATTTTGAACTACCTTTACATCAAATGAATTTTTTGTATACATATGGTTCATATTCACCCTTCTCTCATGTCTACATGTTTTTCATGTGTTTAACCTTATCAAATTTCTATTTGTCACCTACAAGAATTTCCTAGTCTATGTGTAACCTACTCAAAATCAGACTCAAACTATCTTCAGATTATCAAATCAATTTTCTTGCCTTCTGGAAAAAATTGTCAACTATCAAAGGGTTTGGCTTTCATATTCCCATAATTAAATTAGAAATTGGATTTACATTTAAATTTTATAATTTACCATACAAATTATTTTATATTGATAATTTATGTTGTGTTGGTAGGATCATTCTCTATAATCTACATAAATATTGAGCATTAATTGTAGCCAGATAATGTTGGTTGGCCTTGAATAATTTTATATATATATTTACATTGCTCACAATGTGTCAACTTCAAAACAAAGGAGAGTAATATCTAATTTGGTTATCAATACATCAGATCATTGTATTTTTGATTTTCTTACTAATAAAACAACATTTCACTAGCTTTTTATGTACATGTTAAAGACTATCTTTCATTTTTTCATTAATGTAAGCTATAAGATTAAAAGTTTTAGGAATATGACTCGTTCATATATATGAGATCCTATAAGATGGGAATTATAGTTAACATCCAATACAAATTTGTATATTATGTTTTACGTGTAATTATTTTTGGAACTTGGTTTGGAAATGAAAAACAATCAATATCTTCCACAAATTCTTAAATATATGCTAGATAAAAATTCTTTATTGTAACTCATGTTCCAAACTTCTTAACAAAAAAAATAGGTTTCAGCCATATTTGACTATATTAATTAAGTATGATGAGAAAATAGACTTACTTGTAGTATTATTACTATCTTTTATGTTGAAAAAATCCATCTTAAAAAATATTAAACACACACTACTAATTTATTTAGCATATACAATTAATAAATCTTCTTTTACCAAACATCAATTGTTGTTTTTAATAGTTTGGTAAGGAATTACAGTTAAGTTGAAAGTGTGATCATAGTAAATCATTGAGTTTTTGTTTTTGAATTCCATTTAAACTTTTTCAATTATTTCGAATTACTATATTAATTAAGTATACTTGTAGTATTATTACTATCTTTTATGTTGAAAAAATCCATCTTAAAAAATATTAAACACGCACTACTAATTTATTTAGCATATACAATTAATAAATCTTCCTTTACCAAACATCAGTTGTTGTTTTTAATAGTTTGGTAAGCAATTACAGTTAAGTTGAAAGTGTGATCATAGTAAATCATTGAGTTTTTGTTTTTGAATTCCATTTAAACTTTTTCAATTATTTTGAATATTTTAACAAACACATGCATATACATTATTGACAAATCTAACCATTATACCTCATGGGGCACTCTCTTGCTCCACTGCCACAGGGTCTAGTTAAATATTGGAGGATTATTGCCCTCTTTATTTTTTTAGCTCCTCATCCAATGATCATTGTCATTATTTTTTATTGGGATATTAGCACACTTGAGGCTTATTATATGTTACAAAAATTCCCCCTCATTACATGCATTCATTTGTTTGGTTGAACATTAGAAAAAAGGTATTATGTCATGATCTCACGGTGCACTTGATTTATTTTCCACATCATGCCTTATTGATACAAACATTTCACATCCTTATTTTTACATTCATACTAATTTTTAAATTTTTAATATCTTGATATTCTGACAAACTGCATAAAAATTACCAAAAAAAGAAGTATGAAGTTTTAATGATTGATCATGTGCCACCCCACTACTTTTTTGTTCCATCTAAAGATTAATATTACTAATTAGCATTTAATTGATTGATTGAACTAATATTATAAAATACACAAATCACATGGTCTAAAATTATAGAGGGAACCAATTGATATTTACAATATCAGTGGAAAGGGTTTGACATTTACAATAATCTCTAGTCTAGTCACTAAAAGGTATTTGCATCTTGTTGTTTAACAATTTTTAATATAATTACTTAAACAAATATGAATTAAACTATTTAAATAGAAATGTTGATATTTATTGATATGATATTAAAATACATTAAACTATTGAATTTACATAATTTGGAAACTTTCTAAAAATAGTAAATTAAGTTAGGGTTAGAGAGCGTCCCTTAAAATAGTAATAGATTTGACTATGTAGACTTTTTGGAAATGCAAAATGTATGAAATTACTTGCAAACACAGTACTATTAGAAACTAGTAATTCACAGTATATTAGGATAAGGCCATGAGAGATGGATAGGAGTGCATTATGACCTAGTCTAGCTATTATGTTCATATCCTAGTTGACTGTATTTCTGATTTATAGATTTGACCCTCAATGATAGTTTTTTAAGGTCGATTATTGAGATCTATGTGCTATAATATAATGTAGAATACCTAAAATATCAAACCCTAGTCTTGAACATGTACTATATGGTAATTGCATAATAAAAGGGAATAAAAATGGGTTAGCAAAGATATCAAAGTTGGCTTCAGAACCCCCTTATGATTAAACATTGCTTATATCACTCAAATGGGACTCAGGGTGATGTAGTTCTTCCTCCTAGGGTGATCATGTGATCTTTTATTATGCAACTAAAATGACTTAAGGTAGACGATTAATTGAAATTTTTTATAATAGATTCCTTTGACCTGTAATACAAAATATTCAAACTTGGCTATTGATTGTTAGAAAGTTGTAGAGTTGAGATACGAATAAATAGTGCTCTTTTACATAGTGTGTAATGTTTTTTTAGAGATATATCATGGTGTTATAATGAGTAGCCTTGATTTTATTTTATAGGATAATATTTATTTTATTTTCACTATCCTAATTGACAAGATGCATGAGAGAGCCGATGTATAATTTATAAATTTAAAAAAGTGACCATTAGAGCACAGGAGACAAGGTTGCAATGTGGCCCTGTCTATATAGTGTAGACTTGTCCTAAAAGATTAGAGACTGAGGAAAAAATTTGGTATGTGTTTATGGGATGAATAGGGATAAATAAAACTAAAATAAGGATGTATGTATAATATTTTTAGTGCTTTCATGATAGTGAAGGCTCTCTTATAGATTGTGAGTTAGCACGATGGAAGATATACCAAGGGTAAAGATGCCAAGAATAAATATTGTCAAGCATTAATGATTAATTTTGTGTCTAAACTTATCTTTATTCTCTTTCCAACTATATGTAAAAAGGCAATACAATGCATACATTTAAGGAAAAAATCATAAGGAAGAGCTACATTGTTACATATCATCAACATTAATTGCTTCACATTCATCTAATATAGTTTCCTATTGTTTCAATCTATTATGATTTCATTAATGTCTCTTACAATGTAACAAGTTCACAATTGTATACATCCCTCATACATTTTAAATGTATCTTATTTATTCTCATTGATCAAGCCTTCTCACACAATACTAAAAATGTATTTTCTAAGCAATTCTAATTAAAAATTATTTTTCCCATTCATCAATACATAGCCATTTCTTTCGTGCCCATATCATATTTCACTTTTAGGAGAAATTGGTAATTATTATTATTATTTTTCTATGATTAAAATTTGATTTTTTTTAGACCTAACTATTGAAAGATAGATTAGATGCATGTAGCAATTGGTTTTTAAATGCACAATAATTGGAATGGGAAAATAAAAGTAGGGCCAAGGAGACAAATTAAAATTATCATACCTATCTACTATATTTTATATCATATTATAATTATCTCAATTTAACAAATCATGAAATATAAGTTAATGTTTCTGATACTAGAGAATATTTTTTTGTTAGGGTTTAATCATTGTGTGTGACAAGAGAAATCAATTTTGAAAGATAGGGTTTTAAATAGAAAACCCCTAGATTTTATACAACTTCATCAAATGGATCATTTTGATGTATAGATATCAAAATTTTGATTTGATCCAATAGTTGGGATACAAACACATAGAAAAAGGGACACTTTGAGTTGATCTAATATTCAACATAAAAACACATGGTAGGTTAGATCGATAACATGATAAAAGTGGAGTGTAAAGATACTAAAGCGAATATCAACTTATAGATATGATGATATTAAGGAAAACATTATGGGAACATCTATAGAAATATGATGTGTAGTGGAAGTAATGAGTGTAAACCCTAGCATGACATCAATGATGATAGATGCCTAAGGTGATTGGGGTCCTCATCAAGCCTATTATGCATTTAATGACTTTTTTTTACCTATAGTATGGTTTTTGAGTTTTTTACATCCATTGGATCGATGAAATAGAACCCTTTTTTACCTAAAAAGATGATGCTTGCCACAAGTATCCCTTATCTTCACCATTAGTTTCCCCCAATCTATACATTATGGAGATATCATATTAAGTGCCTACAATGGAGATCTCTCTTTCTAAGGTAAATGAGTTAATTTATTCATTTGAAGATTATACAGTTATTAATAAGTTTAATGGGTTCTGGCCTCAGTCAGAAGATTTACATAAATGGTTCTATGCTACTTGCACCAATGATTGTGTGATTCATTTATGCTCTAAAGAGTATTTCATAGTTTAATTTTTTGAGCTTAAGGATTATTAAAAAAAAAATTAGGAGGGACCTCTATTTGGGGAAGAGTTAGGCTCTTTGTTACCTTTTGGTTTTTCAATTTTATTCCCTCAAAAATGGTGGTGTCTAAAATGTCAGTTTGGGTTTAGCTCCAAAATTTCCCTCTTCCCTTATGACACTGCTTGGCATGTAAATCTATTGGTAACATGCCTAGAAGATTCATCAAGATAGATTTTGAGTGGTTTAATCAAGGGTTGTATACCTATGCTTGTATTTGTGTTGAGTTAGACCTTAGCAAAGATCTCCTTGATAGAAACCAATATAAACATGAAAATATCCTTTGGATCCAAATCTTGGATTATGAGAACACTGCATTTAGATGTCATTTCTACCACTAAATTGGTCATCTCCAGGGAGTATGCCCTCATGCAAGCAAGCCAAATACGAAAAAATGATCTATCTTCTCATCTTAAAGGTTGGAAACCATATGAGCACTCTTCTCCAAGTAAGGACATGGAAAAATTTAAAGATAACATAGGGAAGAAATAAGGTTTAGAGTTTATTGGAGAACTAATTGTGGTAGTTTCCTCTTGTCAAATGATGTTTATAGATATTGGTTCAAGGGAAGGTATCAAAAGAGCACATGAATCTAAAACTTATGAATCTAATAAATATCAACCAATATTTGAACCTCAGCATAATCTTGTACTTCCAATGGTTATTTCTAATTTGATGGATGTTGGTCATCTAGAGTATTGGATTGAAGTTCAAAATAAAAAGGGAAAAAAGGTTGTATGGTGGATACAAGATTTGGCCATCTATAATTTTTTTCTTGTCGGTCTTTTCTTTCCTTGCATGGCTTGACTTTTGGGGTGTAACTTTTCCACCTAAATTTTTTTATATGACTAACATTGTACTATAATTTTATTTATTAATAACAATGTGTTTTTTAATCAAAAAAATATCAACTCGTAAAAAATAGTTGAAGAGTTTTTTTAGAGTCCCATATCTATCAAGGCATTTGATTATTTTTTATAATTATCAGTTGTTTATTCTTTCTCACATTTAAAATATAAAGATGATTTATTGATATTTTCAATACTTTTATATTTAATTTAAAATAAAAAGCTATAGAATGGGATCATAATTTTTTCAAGGTTTAAATATTAGGATATTAGGTTGATTTGTTCTAATTATCACTTTTATATTATTTTGCACATTTAAAATATAAAGATTATATATTAATATTTTCAATGTTTATTCATTTAATTTAAAACAAAGAGACAAAAGTGGGGATCAATTTTGTCTAAGGTTTAAATTGTAGCCAAGTTTTTTACAGGGAAGTGGTTTTAAATCAACAATGCAATATATCTACTCATAAATGATGCAATTCTAGGTTAAATAGATCATATAAAGTAGTAAAATCATATTTAATCACATATAATAATATTCTTGAAATATAATTAGTTGAGAAGTAGAATGTTGAGAGAAACATCTAATTTATTAAAATTCCAAAGACATTTGTCAAAATCAAAAAATATAGTGCATGTCCAAATAACAAGCAAAGAAGACCTACAAAAATTAACATGAATTGAGAACCTTCACCAAAACTATTTTATTCCTCTTTTGGTACCATAATAGTATGGTGAACTAGAAATTATTAGATAGGGAAAATTTTATTTCACGACTTTGTTTGCTTGCTTCAACATTCTAAAATTTTGCTTTCTTTTTAGTGCCGAAGAGATAACTTATACTTTTATTTTAATTTACCTAACTATTACTCTCTTTTATCTCAACCAATTAGAGTGTATTATTTTTTGTGCTAGAAATTATGTGAGCATTTTTTCTAGATTAATTGTAAGATCTTCAACTGATGGTATATTTTTCATGACCTAGTTGACTTAAAATTTTACATGTTATTTTTAGCTTTGTTTTAAGACAATTGCATGATTTTAGGGTATTAGAACCTCTAATCGAGGCACAATCATAATTGCTTGGTTTCAATTTTGAATATTACCATGCATTCTCTCTTTTTCCTACCTGTCATAACTAACACACAATGGTAATAGATGTTATAATATTGTTGGCTCAGGTATTTTGTTGTCAACTAGGTTAAAATAATGACAATTTTCCAACCTAACCACTTGGATAAAACATCAACATTAGCACTAATTGTTATATCAAAACCCTAAATGGTCAGAGCTTTACATAGCACTTTAATTTAGGAAACTTCATTGATTACAATAGGATTTTTTACTCTGAGAATGGGTGTAATACTGTATATGAATCCATTTATTAGGTGATCATATATTTGATAAATTATTGGAATGATTTAGAACTTAACAATGGTGGGGTGTCATCTATATGACTAACAATGGTGTTTTGTATTGGTGCTTTTTCCATCTTCAAATCATTGTTTACTTAGTTTATGATTGATTTTATAATAAAAAATCTAAACAATATCAATAATGTGAAGTTGGAAAAGTCCTTGTTATTCGTTGACTAGGGATTTGTTATCTTTAGTGAACAGCAACAATGACCTTCTGATGGATGCTCATAGAAATACATTTATCACATTGTATTGTAAGGTATACAAATTATTACACATTTTTTTGAATATATATACACATTTAACCTTCCCTCAGTGTTGTCGAGACATTTACACTTATGCCCCTACATTTCTATTAGAAAGGTGGGGTTTTGTTGTATTCACTATGTACTATCTCTGGATGGGTTTGGTGGACTTGTAATGTTGTGTAGGTAGGTTCTCTTTATATAATGAACAACAAACATTCTATTAGAATTCCTTTATTTTATGTTCTCTTTGCAAATAGGGAAAATTTGTAATTGTACATTGTTAACCTTATTTTTGTCTTAATACTCACTAAAGGATTTCAAAATATTGGGTGGTCAAACACCTCACTCATCAACACAAGGAAAGCCCAATGAGATTTTAAGTTTAGTCATCTACAATCCTACATGGAATGGCATGTCTAAACTAATTTACCTATAGGGTTCTAGGATAGATGATTTGGCTCTAGTTCAAATGATCTTACCTGCTTCTACTTAAAATAGACACATTATTGTGTCTTCTTTGTCAATATTTTTTCTCCATTTTTAAATTTTATGTTGAGTAATATCTCTCTAATAGGGATATTTTTGGTCTCCAAAAACTTCATTCTTTAACATATGGAATAATTATCTCATTCTACCCTCAATTATTTATTATTGAGAATTAGGGACTAAACACTCTATGAATGGAAAAAAATTCTTTGTCATGTCTCCCTTATCTAGCAAGGATGATTATAATAGCTTTAAATTGGTAAATTTATCAATTTAATGACTAAATGCATGGTCATATATGAAATAAAATCCAATTTGAATAAATTTAATTTGATTGTTACAATATATAAAAAGGTCCATAACAAATTAGTCTTGCACTTGCTAATGAATCTATTTGAACCTCTCTACAAACCTAATAACTTTGTCTGCTTTTGATCTCCCTAAATCCTCTAATGAACTCAATGTTCGAATGTTACATCAAATGGGTCTATTCTAAAATTTTTGAATACTTCATCTCAAGTTTCAAGATTCCTTTGGTTATACTCCCTGAAAATTCTAACTTGCCACTTTGAGTTTCTCAGGTGTAAATCCATTCATCTTTACAATTTTGTGTTCATCCTACTCTACAAAGATTTCCAAAAAATGTTGGTTGGTAATAGTGAAACATGGCCAAATGTTATGGATTTCAAAAAAAAAGTGTATCCATGCATAGGGAAAAGATTTATGTGTGGCTTGTAGGTACAATACACTCTTCCTATAGGGAATTAACTTGTGCATCTTGTTGAAATGAAACATAATTAAAAATAAATTGTCGTTACCTTACCTACTCTTTAATAAACCACCCAAAAAATCCAAATATATGTTTTCTCAAGGCTGGTATTGGTTTGTACATTCTATTGAGTCCTATTTTTCTTTCTTGATGTTTTACCTTGTTCATTATAGTAAACAAAATGTTACTAAAAAATAAAACTAGAGAAGGAAAATATGAGCATGATAGATTCTTTGGTTCTAAATCCTAGCAGATTCAAGTTATTGAATATTTAGGATTGTAAGTCTTTTTCAAGGGGACGCATTTTTAAAATTATATTTTTAACTTGTGAAATAATTGTTTTTTTCATGTACACCCTAAATTAAAATTGTGATCAAGATATTAGAGGAATGAGTATACACACACAGACATTTATTGATGTTTTTAAGAACTTAAGAAAATGTTAATTAATGTTTGGTAGTAGTAATTTGGTGCACTTATTGTAAGCAAAAACTTGAGACTAAAACCCAGCATACAAACTTACTGCATAGAAAAGGAAACATGTCTCGATTAATAAATTAGATCTTAGCTTAATCCATTTACATGATTCTCACTTTATCATCCTTGACACAATTTAGAGCATAGATATTTTTTTCTATTTTGATAGGTTATCCTCACATTACACCACTAATAAATGGTTCACAAATTAATTTTACATTAGTTCACCTTCACTAGCATATTCCCTACCTATGCCAAAATAAGCTTTTAGGAGTCGGTAATGGAAATCCATCAAAACATAATGGAAAGGGGATTTTTGTGGCTGGGATTACATGGAATATTTATGACTATAGTAGTTTTGGGTTTACCATTTGTTCCATAGTACATGATTTACATCAAGATTTGACATTCAAACCCAAATAAGGGTTCTTTTGTTTTTATTTTCTTTGGTAAAAGTTTTTTTATGCCCTATTTATACTTTTTAATAAATATATCCTTGATAATGCATATGTAATAAAATGTTATACACAATTTATCCTTATATTATCTACCTATTTAAGTTTACAAAAGTGGCAGGTATTTGGGGAACTTTGAATATAACGGTGTCATTTGGTTTAATAAAGTGCTTCTAGCCTTTGGAGTCAATGTCATTTCATCAATTGTAGTATTAATTGGAATACATATAAAAATTTATGTGTATTGAGCAATAATTATATGATTTCTAATGATTTTGGGTAGATATTAATAAAAAAATATTAAATCAATTATTTTTCATCAAAATATACAAACTAATTTAATGTATAAGAATTAATTATGAATTATAGTCATTCTTTTCATAGCATAGATATATATCTCTATCTGATATATTGAGTCTTTAGGAAAGATTTTGGTTATGCTAATTATATTTTAGAATGAGCAAGATTAGAGCTTCATTTATATTCTATCTGTGAATGATTTTATAGATTTCTCAAGTTTCATAGTTAGGTGCTGAAAAGGGTAAATCATCCCTAAGTAACTTAAGATGCAGGTCTTCTTGTAGGGTTTTATCTTAGGTCTACCTATAAATTTATTTATTAATGATTTTTAATGCAATTTGGACATTGGGTAAACAAATAGTGTCAAAACAAAGCATATTTCCCTCTAGTTTGTTAAACAACTTGATTCCTTATTATAATCCTAGTTGATGTTTTATTTTCCCATAATTATACTATGTTTAGTATCTCGTATTTAATAAATCCTCCTTCCACTATAATATTTTACTTGTTTTTAAGGTACTATATGAACACATTTTAAATGCAGAGTATTCATGAAATTTGGTTATATGCCCAAATAAGCTACTACTGAATGGAGTCCCAAAAATCTAGTATTTATAGAATTATCAAAAGATTGCATTATAAAATGTAAGATTTCATTCAATTTCTCTTGATTCCAAAATCTCTAGACTCTTTGATTAGGAGAGTTATGAGACAGATAAAATCATCTTTATGGACCTTGTAAATATGTGGCTTGTGTCAGGATGCGAAACACCGGAAGCACACAATTGGTTACCAAATACCAAGCAACTATAATATGCGTAAATAACCAGATTCACCAAGTAACTAGAATTCAGAATAACACAACATATGAGAGACAATACACAACTTGTATTAACACTTTATACAGAAAAGAATACAATAAAGAAGACGCCACTTCTTCTCCACCACCTCTTCAGAGGCTCGCCACACCTCAAGTGAATAGTAATTCTTCTCCCCAAAGCTCTCCCTCTCAGGTCCCAACACCCAACTCAAATACAGAGTTGGTGTTCACCTCCCGTGCTCCACGCACACCACAAGTGCTCCACGCACTCCACAAGTACTCCACGTACTCAACAAGTACTCAAGGTACTTCAAGTAGATCTCCCATGAATTTGCAACAACCTGCAATTCAACAGACCATACTTATGGAAGGAACTCCCTTGCCTTCCTCTCTTGCTCTATCCGAGTACACACCTGTACTCCAAGTAGATCCTGCCTGATACTACTCCCTATTGTGTTGCTGTCTATATGATCTTGCACACCTGCAAATCAAACACGGTTCTGCTCACCTGTGAACCTTGACCTTGCACACACATACACCTGCAGATCAACGATCTTACTTACCATGTAGATCTCCTATATAGGCCATGTAACTGTGACCAAGATCCTACACTCCTGAAGAATCCAGCTGACTCTCCAAAACCAGCACCTACACCTGGTATTGTGGAACTAGGAGGAACACCCTTGCTCACCTCACACACAGAAGGAACAAACTTTGCTCAACTCAAAACTAGAACACTTTTCCAATACAACCATGAGTCTATTATATAGATCTCATCCAACAATAATTAGACATCTAATTACAATAATTAGATCCACAGCTCTGAGTCTAAAATTAGCACTCATCATGCAAACACTCAGTTCGTCAACCAACTGCCCGTAATTAACTCGCAGTCGAACCACACAGGCGACCGACGTCGGTCCCTGTCTGCCTGGAGGTGACCGACGTCGGCCGATATATGACCGACGTCGGTTGCTTCTCTCTGCTATCCTGCCGACGTCGGCTGATCAGACCGACCCCAGCTTCTCTGCAACTCAGCAACCTTCAGCAACCTCCTCTCCTATTTGCATCAGTGAAGCTTTTAGCTCCACAACCTAACAGCTTGCCTTCTGGATGCCTTTGGCATTGACAAAGTAAGTATCCAAATCTATATTTTGGTTAAATTATTGCATTGCTTAAATTTCTCTACTTGCTAGTATAATTAGTGAAAAAAAATTCATTCAATGAAACCTAGTGTTACCTTAAAGGTTACCTTTATATTATATTGAGAATTCATTCAATAATTTAAAACTTGCATTGTAAAATTTATTTCTCAGTCTTTAACCTCACTATTTAAGCATCTTATATTGAGCTTGTACCACTTTACTATTCTAAATTATGGGAGAGGAGATATAATTGAAAGGAATATCCACAAAAATGATCTATAATAATTGGCCTTACCAAATCAAAAATTATGTAATGAAAATAAATTGGTCTTCTAGTCTATCTATATGAGTTGTCCATTGAGTTGGACTTCTCAAGAACACAACTGAAGGACATCACTTGGTGAAATTAATAGTATGCAACACTTAAAGAAGTTGTCCCATCTAAACATTATATCTTTCTACTTTTAGGAAATCAAATAATTTCTTATTAGATTTTGTATAATGATAGTTAAGATTTAGTAATTTTGGTATCATTAGAGATGACTCAGTTACTGACTTCAATTACTTGTCTTTGGGGTTATGTTTTTTAGATGCATATTTCAATATATATGTATTAATCAATAATTATATCGATTGCTATATGATCAATAAAATTATTTTACCTCATTTTTTGTTCATTCTCCCTCATGCACTGAAATGCCTTGGTAAACTTTTACAAGTTGATTCTTCCCCAATATCTTAAAAACCCATTTATCTTAAGCTTACTCTAAGATATCTCATGATATTGCATTTAATAACCATGTAATTAATATTCTTAAACATGTTATTATAATTAACATCTATAGTATTCTCAAAACTACTTCTCATTCATCTCACAGGGACTTGGTGCTATGTGCCCTTGTATTGATTTTGGCATACTATCAAATAGAATTATTGGGTATGTGAGGTTTTTGTATTTCAACTTATATGTTTGGTTTTCAGGCTCTGATAGTTTTATTGAAAATTTTTGTGTTGTTTTTTTATGGTTTGTGATCAATTGGGCTCTTGAGCTACTTTTGAGGAAGTTAAAGCTAATATTCCTTATATGTGGAGAAGAAAGAACAATCTCAACTAGAAATGATTATAAAGAAATAAAACCCTCTAATGTACCTTCAAAATTATTTGGTGTGTTTCAAAACTAAATAATCACATCCCTTAAATTTTTATCTTTAAAATATAAAGTCTATGAAACCCCTTAGGATTAAGTTGTGGGCATATTTGTGTTTTATTTAGCCAAAGTGTGGAAGGATGATAGATAGATAAAAATTTTAATAACATTCATAATAATAATAATAATAATATAGTCTATTAGACCTCAATAACCAAATAACATGATATGATTTTGATTGTAAGATAACCTTTTTTATAATATAGTAGGCTCCATAAACCCTCTTGATATTTTTTCCATATCAAGAGAGTTTTATTGACACATTTCACATTTAAAAATAAAAAATAAAAACATCCCTTCTAGCATACTTTATTCCTTTGGGACAATTAATAATTAATATACATGGAGTTCAATTACCATAAAACAAATTACTTGTAGGCATATTGTATACTTCTCAACTAAATGTATTTCAAACTTTTTAAACTCAAGGTTGATTTTCAACACATGTTCCATAAATGTTAACCATTAATTTCCTTTCTCTTTTTTCCAATTTTTTTATCTAATTCATATATTATTTTTTATTGGAACACCATAATATATCAATTAATCATAAAAAAATATAATGCATAGATGATTATAAAAAAATATCTAGTTGATATTCACAACAAGATCTCCATGCTAGTAAAAAACATAAATCAAAATAGCATGTCCATTGCCAATACATGACAACATAAAAGCATCAATAAAGTGTTACAAAAATAAATTAGGCCCAATATGTAGCTCAAAAGGTGGTGGAGGCATATCCTCCTTAGGTGACTAAACACCCCAAGAAGAGGGCTCCACAAAAGGAGGATAAGTTTACACCCACCCATCATGTGTGACATCAAGATGATCAATACAAACCACAATCCCCCAACTAGGAGGTGATGATAGCACATAATTACCCATATATTCACCACCCTACACAAGAGATTTCCACCAAGATGGACAAACAATATATTTTACATGAGTAGTGGTTTCCATCCCCTCCACTAATAAGGAATATAGGAGAAGAAACTATGATTATGAGAGCAGGTTTACTAACATCTAGTTATTGGTGGAGGAGTTCCACGTGAGGGTTGGTCAAGGAGAATATGGCTCATTGTATAAAGAGTAATCCCCTAATGCTTGAGGATCTCCCAAAGATGCTAAAACTCAAGGGCCATCTTCTTGTCTTGAAATTGAATCTATAAAAAAATACAAATAAATAAAAACAATTTATTGTTAATAGATAAATTCATGCAAGGCCCTTAATTTTTAAATATAGTTGACTTTCTAGACTTTCATAGCTGAAAAAGAATAATAGATCTAAATATGTTCCATAAAAAATAATGTAATAATGCCACTGAGCTTAGTTCCCATAGAAAACCAAGTGCCAATTAATAAGCTAACTAGAATGAACTATGAATCCATTTCCAAGTATTTTGGGCTCTTGGAAATGTCTAAAAAAGGTATTTAAAGGTTTTAGGTCAGAAGCAAGTTGGGTACTTGGGGTTAGAAATCCAATGTGCTTCATACACTCCCTAGAGGAATATATTGGTAAACCAAATACCAAATAAAATGGGCCAATTTAGGCTTGAGCTTGACCTTCAAAATCTTATTGAGTTTTGGAAGCCACATTCTAGGAGAGGAATTTAGATTCCATCTTCTAGGGAGCTTACCTAATCTAAAGAGAACATACTCATGATCTTATATAGGAGACTAGTAGAGTAATTTATGAAGTCAATATCATAATACCATTATTAATCCTTCCACCCAAGGAAATAAAAGTTGTAGACCAATCTTATGGAACATGAAATCAAGCATTAAATCCTGAATACACAAAATAAAAGGTAATTCTAAATTAATAAGATTATATTTTATTTTTGTTGACTGTCATGGAATCCGATCTCGATAAAAAATCAAATCCTAAATAGTGTAAATTCCTTTTCTAAAAAACTAAAGAGCTTGTAAACCTAGCAGTTCAGTTAAAGGGAGGTTGGAATTATTCATAATAAGAGACCATTAGAGGTTGTGTCCATTAAAAGAGAAACTAGTCTGAAAACCATCTCCAACCCATTTTAGGAAGGGTTTCATTATTTCAAAATCCTTCCATATGATCTTAGCCACCAAAAACCCTTTTATCTGGATAGGGATAGAGGTAATTAAAAAAGTGTGAAAACCAATATTTTTCTAATAATTCTTACTATAAGGAGCACCTATAATGCAATGTCTTAGGATAATTTTTTAAGCCTTATTTCTCTTAATTACTCGAACAACCCATTTAGCATAAAGGGCAATGTTTTATCTATAGATGTCAATAATGTCCATTCCTAATTTATAATGAGGAAGGCAACATATGTCCAAAAAACCTTGTGTAATTCTCAATTTTACTTAGTATCAGGCTAAATATAATCTCTAAGCAGCTTTGTTAATTTTTCATACAAGGATTTTGAAAGAGCCCAACAAGAGGAATAGTAGACAAAGTGGTTGTAAGATTTTCTCTGCAAACTTGAAACTTGCCTATGAGAGAAAGAGGCTTAGTAATTAAGTAATATTTTTATTTTGCACACTATAAATTACATATTTATGAAGCATTGAAGTAGAAATATCAAAAATAAATGGAATATCAATAAATCTAAAATTTTTTCCTTTCTAAATCCATTTATATTGATAATGTTGGAGCCACTCTAGTAAGAACATCATGCTTTGTCTATAACATTTAGTTTTATCCCATTGTAGGTTTGACTTATGAGATTTGAAAATAAAATTGAAGAAGTAAAGTGCCTCTTTGAAAGAGGACTCTTCCTTATCAAGCATAATGAAATAGTCATCTACAAAGTTCCCATTAATGAGTTGAGAGGAGTGATCAAGAAGATAAACTCCCTTGCTAAGTCCTAATTCTACTTTTTGACCAAGATCATAACCAAACACTTATGTCACAAGGGCATACAGAGTTGGGGTAAGTAGGTTTCCTTGTCTAATGGAGAGAAAATTTCCAAAACTATATGACTTGTGGTCATTGATGGTGAGACAAGGTGAGGATTTAGAAAATATATTTTGAACCACTAAAAGGAGAAAATACCAAAACCCAAATATTTAAGCATGGATAGGATAATTGGCCATCCAATTTGATCATACGTATTTTCAACTTTGAGTTTTAAAACTATTTTCCTTTATCAAGAAACATAAGCCCATTTCATTCCTTCCCAAGATATGATGATATTATTTGACTGTATATTATTTTGATAAACCTTATTTTCTTGAGTATGATAATTTCATGGAGGGTTTGGCAAAGGTGGAACACTAAGGATTTGGTTATGATCTTATAGGAAACATTCAATAGAGTGATTGGGTGCTAAGTGATAATAAGCTCAGGGACCCTAGAATTAGGAATAAATTTTATGTTTTCTTTATTAATGATGGCCCATGAAGATTTGGTGCATAGGGATTCTCTATAAATATGAAGCAAATCAAGTCCCATAAATTACTAAGTGGCTTTGTAAATTTTGTGAATAAAACCATCCACACCAATTGCCTTATCATTGTCCATACATTGCACAATAGTAAAACTCTCATCTAGAGTAATATGAGCATTGTAAAGTTTTTGAGTATAAGGGCTCAATTTATGAGGTGTCAAGGTTAAACACCCTTGTAAATCATCTATTATCTACATCATAAACTCTTAGTCTTGGGACATAATCTTGTAAATGCTCCAAAAAGACTGAGGATATCTCTAGCAGGTTTTTAAACTGATTAAGAGCTATTTTGTTTGGCCCTAAGGGATTTGAATAAACCCTTAGAGTCAAGGTCACCAATATTAATCCCATGTAGTTTAACCCTAATGTGAGTGCCTATAGAAACATAGCATTTAGCCACTCTAATCTTGTGTTTGAGAGAATAAACCATGGCCTGTAATTAAGAATCAAAGGGGATTTGCTAAAGCAAATAAGAGATCATCTAGTCTTCCTTAGATATATTACTCAAGCCTAATTATGAACTCACATAATTTTATTATTTTAGTGGTGAACAAATGTATCAATGAAATTGATTGTATCATTCCACCATTCAACCCAGATGGTAGTATATGCTGGATGTGGTGAAATATTCCATACTCTAACAATGAGTCGGATCATGCCCTCATGGATGAGCATTGATGTATTTACAAATGATTTATTGCAAGGGATTTTAAGAATTCCACCTCCTTATTTCAGTCTACAAGTGATGGCACTATGGTAAAAAGGATAATTTATGGGTGAAATGTGATAGCTTACCCATTAGAAATGTAAAATTAGAATATATGTTGTTTAGAAAGCATGGCACATTCCAAACATTTAAGAACTTGATCAGTGTTGGCCCATAAATTGTACCTAATGAACCAAGGTTTGGTAATTAATGAACACCACTAAAAAAATTCATCCACTAAATCCCAATGGTTTTTAAAATAATAACGAGCTTCATGTTCCCCCATGTACCACCACTTAGGGATGGCACCAACTTTTTATTCATAACTATCAATCATATTAAAGTCACCACAAATAATCCAAGTCAATGAGGGTAGATTATTAGTAAGCCATATATAAAGTGTCTTTATATCAGGGCCATCATTAGGAACATAAACATTGAGAACTCTTAAATAATGTCCATTGATATCAAACATAGCTTAAATAACTCAATATGATGGGTCCTCTCTCAATGCAATAATTAATGAAAGCAATTTTGGTGAAACCAAAATAATGGTGCTACCAAGTCCATCTTTAAGAGAAGTGGAAAGTGTGATTGATCAGGGTACATTCTTCTAAGAGAGGTCTAAAGATTAAACCCTAAAATCTTAACTTCTTGAAATAAATAAAATCTAAATTACTCAATCATCGATAAGTTACACACACATGGAATTTTGAGAGGGATTTATGAGACCTCAAAGTTTAAATGAAATTAGATTCATTAAGAATAATATTCCACATGAAACTTCCCCTATCCATCCTCTAAATCCTATATAGATCTAAGTACAGTAAAGTAATTATCCAAAAGTTGTTGTTGGTGTGGTAGTTAAAAAGTCCTAACATTATGGAGCAATGATTATCCCCATTATCTTCCCATGGAGAACTATCAATATCATGAGGTATATCATATGACCTCTATGTGGTATGAGTGATAGTAGAGTATGTCCCAACATTAATTAAAACATTCAACTTATGATTATCTTGAGAAATAATGGGGTAGTGCATAGGATAAAATACTAATGAGAAAGGAGGGGAGAGGGACGACATTATCCATATTTCATACCTATTAGATTTTACTAGTGGAAGGAGTGGAGTTGTCTTAGGGTTTATATTTTCATCTGTGGCTTTCTTGGAAACTAGAGTAGTCATTTTTTAGGTGGCACGTTGTCTATAGAGGGCCTTGAATGGACCATGAGGGGGTATTCCTGAATTATATAGTTTAGAGATTTAAAATAAAATTACACGTAATGAAGGTTGATTTAGGTGAAATTTTTCTAAAAAAATTTAGTCCTTACTTGAATACTTATAGACTCTTTCAAGTCTTTCATCAAAGTGACCTCAACACAAATGCACTTATTGGGGCACCCATAATAGAAATTATCTAATTCATGACAAAGCACACACCGTATGGGTTTGAAAACCTCAGAGAAGAAGGCCCATGGTAGAAGTGAAAGACCTTATAACTTGAACTATATAGGTACCTTATTGGAGTTTTATTTAGAAACCTTAAAATTGTAGGACCATGGGGACACAATCATAAGGTTTTTTCTAAGGAACCAATAGTTTGACCAAGAAATGAGAGCTTACACCTATGAGGGTTTATTAAAGGACAATATTATAAATCCCTTGGTGATGTTATATACACTAGTAACATGAAACCCCAAAGGTTTCTAATGGTGTCAAATCCAAGCATTGAGGGTATCCTCAAAGGAAATTTGAACAACATAATAAGAAATAATTCAATCATTTTCATACCATCTAAAAACATTTTCAACATCTACTTGGGAAAAAAATAGCAGGATGAGATGGAATATTAGAGTTTTTACCTCGTCATAGACCTTTAAGACAAATATTTAAGCTTGTGTTAGCACCATCCTTCCCAATGTCATTGAAAATGATTGCAATATATTGGTTGAGGGCTTTTAAATAAATTGAGTGGAGTTAAGATTTAAATAAAGGTGAGCTAAACTTGGAAATTCTATAGAGGTGGTTTCAAACAAAGAGGTCAAAACAAGATAATCAAATATAAGACAGACATGAAAACCCTAACAAATCAAGTTCTCTCATTAATCTTTATATTAATAGGCTTCTTTACAAACTTTAAAGTAAGTCTTATATATCATTGCTTACATTGCACTATGTAATAATGAGAACCAATGAAAAAAGAAACAATAAAATCTCTAAGCATCAAAGGTATGAATTTAAAGATAAGCAATAATACTATAAAATAAATGGAAACACCACACAAACCATATTTGAAACATTGATATATGACAAATGTAGGTTTTGTGAATGCCTTGGTAAACATATATGCAAAAATGTGGAAGCATGTTTGTGGACTATTTGAAAAAAAGTAATTAAATATTCGCCTCATTATTTTGGAATTTAAATTTTAAAATCTCTCTTAAATCTAAAAAAATCACATTTTAACCATGTCCTTCAAAAGTTTATTTATAGTCCAATTTTATCTCACATTTTTTGAGCTCCCTCCAAGTTCCCAATAACCAACTTCCTAGTTCCAAGTTCCAATCCCCTTTGATTTCCTACTTGCATTTAATTCCCTTACAACTCTCACTTGGGATTTTTACAATAAAATAAATTTCCATTTTTATACACTTACCTCTTTCACTTATAAGTCAATAATTATTCTTGCATCTTACTATTTTCATAAGCTTGGGTTTTTAGAAATAACTACATTTTGATAATTTTATTCACTAAAAATCCTTATTTAAAAATTTTACATGAACTGATATATTATTTAAGATAAATGTAGCTTTGAGTTTATTATTATTTTCAAATTAATGAAATGTGATTTAATCAATCATCCCAACATGCATAATACATAAATAATGTTTAATTAATAAAAGGGATATTTATAAGTTAGATACAATTTATAAGGTGACAAGATAGAAATGATTTCTCTATGAGAATTGAATCAACTCTAAGAAACCTCCATGAATAGGTGTTACCATAATGACACTTATATTCTACATGCATAATTATGTGATGATCACAAGGCAAGGAAACCTATTTAAACATACAAAATAGTAGGTTTATGCTAGGAGGAATGCAACATCTTATATTCACTAGTATTAGAGCTTAATTTTTAGAAATTATATTCAAGAGAGAATTTGTTACTCTTGTAGTAACTTATTTTTTATAAATACCTATTTTCATTAGTTATTTTCCTTGTTTTAGCATACTTGGCCCATTTACGTATATTTGGATATTTTCAGGCACTTTTCAGCCCACATTAGACCATCTATGGTATTGTTTCATCTAGATATCTTCAGATTAATCTTTCATCATCTTGAGGATCTTAGTCATCCACTTTATAAGTTTATTGTTTCCATTTTGAGCTTTTATTTCACTTGGTACAAGATTAAAGACTTAATAATTTTATCCCAAATGGAATAGGTGGAATAGGTGGCCCACCAATTCCATGCCTTGAATTTTTGTAGGACTTTCCACCTTGCCCTAATTCCCCACGCCTTTGATTTCACTTGTTACATTATTCCATGGTTAGCCTTTGTGTGTCATGTCTTATATAACCCTATATATACAAATCAATATTGTTAATTTACCAAGTGATAATTGAATGGAAAACCTTCCCTAATTTTGAGTCACACATTAATAAAAACTATTGCTACACTTTTGATGGATCCTACACATTGAGTGTACAAAGAATTTATATCACTTCTATCAATAATGATGAGGACCCAAGAAACTCTACATGTGAAGATTGTTAGGTTGTGGAGCTAAAACCTTCACCAGGATGCAAATAGGGAGAGTTACGGAGGTTACAGAGGTTGCAGAGAGTTGCAGAATGAGTTGCAGGGCAATCAACGTCGGTCTGATCAACTGACATCGGTCAGATAGCAGTGCAGAAGCAACTGACGTCAGTTATGAGTCGGCCAACATCGGTCATTGAGGAGCCAGCATCGGCAACCTGTGTGTGAACATGCAGTTTACATGCGGATTCTGGAGAGTCTATTTTTAGACTGTTAGTTTGCATGTTAAAGGCTAATTATAGTCTTGAGTTACGTGTCTAATTATTGTAATTAAGATAGTCTAATTATTGTAAGCATGAGATCTATATAATAGACTCATGGGTTGTATTGTAAGGTAGTGCTAGAGAGTAAGAGAGCAAAATAAGCCCCTTCAGAGAGAGGACAGCAATGGTGTGTTCCTCCTAGTGCCACAGTACCAAGTGTGGGTGCTGGTTTGGAGAACCAGAAGGGTTATTCGTGTATGTATGATCTTGGTCAGCGGGTGTGCATGGCTTCTTTTGGAGATCTACAATGGTGAGTAAGGTCTGGTGATTTGCAGGTAGCAGCAGAGAGCAGGAGATCTACTTGGAGTACGGTTATGTACTTGGTGTACTGGCAGCGTTGTTTTTGACTGGTGGAGGTGAACATCAACTCTGTATTGGAGTTGATTGTTGGGAATGAGAGAGAGAGGGAAGAAGGTCTTGAGGTGTGGCAAGCCTTTGAGGTGGAAGAAGTGCCATCTTCTTTATTGTATTTTATTCTGAGTGATTATTAATACAATTATGTATTGTCTCTCATATCCTGTGTTGTTTCATATTTCTAGTTACTCATCATTCTGGTTAAATTCTATGTTTAGTTGCTAATACAAGAGGTAATCATATATGCTCTTATTGGGGAGAGTAGGATCCTAACAAGTGGTATCAGAGCTTTTGGTTGGGTTACTAATAGGTGGTTTCAGATCTAGTTAGTGTTTGTTGATTATAGGTCACTCTCAGGGGTTTTAGATTGAGTGGGAATATAGCAATGGTAGAAGAAAGTAAGCTACGAATGGAGAAACTGAATAGCATGAATGGTCTGATTGATGGAAAGAAAGAGCAGGTAAAGGAAGATTGTTGGTTGGTAGAAGATCAGCATGTAGAAGTAGTTTTTGTAGGGGTTGTTGCACAAGGTGCTCTAGATAAAGTAGAATCTTGGTTTATAGATTCTTTTGCCTCTTTCCATGCAGTTCAAAATAGAGCATCTTTTCATGGGTATGTCTTTGGAGACTTTGGAGAGATTTATTTAGGAGCTAGAGAGCCTTGCCAAATGATTGGCAAAGGGGAAGTGAAGCTAAAATTGTAGACGGATAACACATGGGTGTTAAAGGAGGTCATGCAGGTACCAGTCTTGGAGATGAGTCTAATTTCTTTAGGAAAGTTGGGTGATGGGAGATGCACAGTAACTCTCACAGTGGATGCACTTGAATTAGACGGCGATAAGAAAGTAGGTATTCTTTATCTATCTACATATATTACTGATTCACCTTATATTGCAGAGATGTGGCTTTGTAGGCTTGGTCACATATGTAGGAGGGGAATGCATGTTCTTAAGCGAAAGATAGATATCTTTGACAAACTTAAGAACTGGAAAGCCTTGGTGTTCATGGAGGAGATGATGGATAGAGATTAGCTGAGGGGACTGAATTATTCTGAGCACGTTTGTGTTGATATGAATAGGGTTTTGACCCAAAAGGAGCTCACAGGTAAAAATTCATCACTCACAGGTGAACACAGGTACCGGCATTAGTCAAGAGGAACTGATGTCGAATAGATAGGCACCGACGTCGGTCATGTGTAGATCAGCAGAGTCAGTGGTGTCGAGCAGCAAGAACTGACATCGATCATACAAGAACTGACGTCGACAAGGGGTATACCAGCTTCGATCAGGAAACTAATGTTGACAAAAAGGGTCAGTCACAGAGAACCGACGTCGGTTGGGTGCAGATTGGGAGATGGCCAAGATCGGTCACTGGAATGGATGTTGGGCAGACAGCAAGCTGTCAAGGAGTCTCAAACACCCATATGGAGGACTAAAAGGGTAAGTGGACCTCATATTCATTTTTCACCTTCTTACTTGTTGTTTATTGATGGTCGAGAACTAGGAAGATGTGAAGAGGCAATGCAGGTAGAATCTAGAAATAGTGGGAGCTTGGCATGGATGAGGAGTGAGTCCTTGGAGAAGAACCAAACAAGTATTTATTGGTGGAGTTGTCAACTGGAAGAAAGCACTGAAAGACAGATGGATTCCCAAGTTAAAGAAGAGAGTGGATGGATACGTGAGATGGAAGGCCAAGGTATATGGTCTTGAGGTAGCTGCAGGATAGTGGTATAGGTTTTGACAGATGGATGACAAAGCAGGGCTTTCATCAATGTCAGTGTAATCATTGTGTTTGTTCTTACCAAGTGGATGATGGTCGCAAAATTATCTTGTTACTGTATGTGGGTGATATGCTAGCAGGTTCGTACATACAGGTATTTGCTAAGCTAAGGGTAAGGTTAGTTTAGAGGTATGTCATGAAGAATTTGGAGCAAAAAAATTCTTTGGCATAAGAGACATAGAGATTTTGTCTCCAGTGGGAGCTGATGTGAAGAAGGTGTTGGTGAGGTTCAAGATGTAGGATGCAGAATCAGAAAGCACACCAAGGGCTAGATAGTTCAAGCAGAGCTTAGAACAGTGTTTGAAATCACATGAGGTCTGGTGTAGACCTGAGTTTTCCCAAGCAGTGGGAGTTGTCAAAAAGTATGGAGCCAATTCGGGGAAGGAGTACTGGAGGGCAGTTCAGTGGATTCTTAGGTATTTGAGAGGGACTAGCAGTAGGTTAACATGTTATGCAGGGTCAAGGTCTTCACTACATGGAGTTGTAGGTTCGGATGTGGCAGGTTACTTGGATGACAGGTGTAGCATCACAGGTTGTGTGGTGGTTGGTCTTCAGGATTGATCTTGAAGAGGGATACAAGCCAAGGAATGAATTAGATGAAGGTACAGGTATAGGTATAGGTGCAGTTGTTTATCTCCAAGTGGGAGATAGAAGACACCATCCACAAACAAGTACTTGAATAAGACATTTCACCAATGACATAAATGTATTAAACCAAATAAAGGAATATGCAATGTATAAGTTTAAAACTAGAAAAATATTGCATAATAACACCAAGGATCAAGGAATGATCATTGGTTCTCCTAAATGACTACATCACTTCCAACTCTCTTTACAATATGCTCCAAGTTACTAAATTAACCATAAAGGACATAAATATTCCTTATATAATAAGTACAAGGGATGAGTCAGAGATTTTTGTAGGTGGAGAGAATGACAGAAACAATCCCTAGGAACAATTAACCCTTATCACACTTTATTAATTACCACATAAAATGTGCATATTAACAATAGTATGCACATCATATGTCTCACATAGATTATAAAACTATGTAAGATTGACTTCACATCAAGTGTGAATATAACACACATCAACATCCCTCTTAAATCTCAGCTTAGGTGATATGGTAAAGATAAAAAAAGTCTTAGGTTCATAAATAATACAAAAAACACATGTATAATAATAATAATAATAAAACTATTGTTTTATAGTATTATTATGTTGAAGATAACTATTGATCTTATTAAGCCTATAATATAATGAATTAGATGTTAAATAATGAAGCAAACACTAAAAGTGATATTAATTTTTTCCAACATAAGCTATCATGTCATAGTAATAAGACTAGCCCTCATTTGCATATGAGAATATCCTTGTGAAATTGAATAATTACTAATCCTCAATTAAGCATAGTCATAAAGATGAGTGGATAAGTTAACACTACTTGTTTATATAGTGATTTTCTAAAATCATGGTCCAAGATGCAAAATACACACTGATCAAAGTGAAAAAGGATCAAAATAAGAAGCTTTGATGAACTAGATACTCAAACAATAGTGTTTATATGGTATGTACTCTATCTCACTAAAATTCATAAGTTTAAAGTTTCTACATCTACCTAATATGTAGGATAAAACACTTGATATGTAACATATGTAATGAAAAACCAAGGATTGATTACCCTCGTATTATAGAATGTAATACACACCACCTCTCCCTCTCGCCCTCCCTGTCCCATAATGTTGACTAGGGAGTGAATAAATCATACTATCAATATCTTAAAAAGTGTGTCAATGTGGTAGTTGTGTAATAAAATACAACAATAAGGCCTATGATTGGAAACTAAAGCAATGAAAATGCATTTCAACATCTTCAAGTGAGAGTACCTAATATGCCACATGAAGTACCTAGTAATTGATATGATTAAAATTATGTGTGATAAGACACACACATATGAAGATAGTCAAGGATAATAAAAACCCCACATGGTAATTTATAAATTATTGTGAGTAAAATATACATCTAAAAATCCTACCTAGAGCTCTATAAGCACTAAAAATTGATCCCATCTGAAAATAAGGTGGCACCTATACTCAATGAGTAAAACAAGATGATTTATAGTTTACAAATAATCAATTATGACAAAAACTATAAATTTGAGATAGAATTTGAATAAATATATACCATTATTTTGAATAGCCTAAAAACATGCACTCTTAAAAAATGGCAAGTGAATCCGATTACAATAAAAAATTATTAGCTCCAAAAGATGCAAAAAAATAAGAATGAGTAAGAAAATCAAGAAAAAAATGTAAATTCTAGAAAAATGGGTCATTAAAATGGATAACTAACCCCACCAATACATATATCTCAAAAATATAGGCAAGATGAAAAATTAATTTACCCTCCCAAGATTCTGGAATCAAAAATTATGAGTGCTCAAGTGAAAATACTCCAAAAATTTTCCCTAATAGCTTAAGGGTTAAACAGCTAAGTGCCATGATCACATGGTAAGAATAAAGGGTTAAGGTAGTCACTAAGCACTAGAATTATTCCCTTATTAGTCTCATTCCACATTTAGTTGCTTTTATGGTTTATGTAGTTGAAGTGATCGATCACGTGGGTAGAGTATCTAAAGACCAAGGGTTTCACAATAATGAGTAGTAGATGTAAGTGATGGTGGTAATGATAATGGCCACATGGTGGTGGTGGTATATTAAGAATAATGGTAGATGTAGGAGGTGATAATAGGTGGATAATTAGGGGTAGGAATTCACATTGTATTGGTGGTAGATCTAGGTGGTGTCATTGCTACAATGATAGCCCTTAGAGTCTCCTCCTCCATGCACATGGTTGTAACTTGAAGTGCTTACAATGGGAGCATATAAGTAAATTTTTCAAAATTTTGGACTTTCTAGAAATCTCTCATAATTTTGAATCCAAAAAACAAACTTTCAATTTACTTTTTTGTAGAAAAAAGTTAAAACTTTGCCAAAAATGTGTTTATGCCCTAGTTATCCAAAAATTGAGATGCACCCAAAATCTGTAAATGAAAATAAAAATATTGAAAAATATGTCCCCTAGGGGTTTTTATATACTATGAATGTAAATTAAAATGTTATATATTCTCCAAGATACCCCAAAAAGGTATAAAAAGGTATATTTATCGACAAAACCTTTAAAATTGACATGTTTACCAAATGAGCTCACAATGTACAATTCAAGTGAAAAAAATATAAATATGAATTTATTTGGCACTCTAAACATAATATAAATGTTTGACTCACACCAACAATAATTAAAAAATAAAACATGGTAGAAATTCTTTCAATGGAACTCCACATTGATCTACAACTTGAAGTCAAATCTAGTAAAAGGAAAACCAAATCTAAAACTATAAGATATGGGACATGTAAAGAAATATTTGATATCATTTCAATAATTAATATTACCTATAAAACTCTACACATAAATACACCATCCATAATTAATCACTCAAGTAATATATTTCACCAATAGCATAAATGTATAAAACTAAACAAAGGAATATATAATGTAGAATTGTGCAATTAGCAGAATGTTACACAATAACACTAAGGATCAAGGAGTGATATTTAGTCTTATAAATGACTACATCTCTTCCAACTAACTTTAAAATATGTTATAAGTTACTTAATTTCTCATAAAGGACATAAAGTTTCCTTATATAGGAAGTACAAGGGGTGAGTGGGAGATGTTAATTGGTGGAGATAAAGGTGGGAATATTCCCTAGGTACACCTAACCTTTCTCACACATGTGATGATATCTACCATTAAATTTTAATATTAAAAATATTTTTCACATAATACATCTCACCTAGATAACAAAACTACTTAAGGTGGACTTCACATCAAGTGTGAATATAACACACACCAACAACTTCAAGTCTTGTTTCATCATTAATTTTTACCAAAAGTGTGTTTTAAGTGAATGTTCATCTAGTTTCATTCCATTTTATATGAAGAGAATATGAAAACTTTATCTCAATTACACTTCACTCATGTACAAAAGATAACTACATTGTCCCTGACTCTAAGCATGTGAGATATGTAGTTTCAAGTTATGTAAGGGTAACTTGAATCAAATAACCTTACACACACTTTTTTTATTACTAATTATGAGGGCTAGGTAAAGGATTGAAAGATAAGTCAACACAATGCATTTTTTCTACTAATTTTGCATAAACATTTCAACCCTACCCACCACCAACCAACACACCTACCTATAAATTTATAGAGTCTTAAATTGAGTATAAGACACAATCAACATTAAGGCACATATTTGAAAGCAACAAGCGTACACATTTGGTGGCCTATTGATTATATTATGTACAAATTTTGTGACATATTTATTTTGTTCTGGTATTTTTCATAGTCCAAGTTTCTCAGAGTGTAGCACAGTTGACCACACAGCCTAGATCTAGAGTCTGAAATCTATAATAAAACCCAAGTGTGTCAAATTATATCATTTTTCTTTAATTTCATTGTTCTACATGTTTAATCCTCTATTTTTTTTGTTCATCCATATTTGTATCCATAAAATAGATCTAATTATTATTTTGGATTGTACTATATTATATCTAGATTGTCTTCTAATTTTACCTTATTGTGCATAGTGTAATTACCCTTGTGCACTAAATTGTTAAAAAAAATTGGTGAACCCCTCTGTTATTAAAATTATACATCCTATAGTTTCATAACCCTAGAAGGTTTCTATTTTTTATTTGTCTTAGGGTTTTATCAAAACCTTCTTCTTATTTTTATCTTCTCATTTGGCATCCCTTGGTTCAAATCATGATATATGTTCTTAGCTTCATTTTACTTTACATTGATAGTTTATGCATAGGCTTGTGTTACTTTTATTTTGTCATGGGTATAATATATTTATATGTTACATTCATTTCTGAAATGGCATGGAGGTTACATATATTTTACATATTCTTAGGTTTTTTAAGTGGTTTTTTACATAAATTCTTTTCAATGTTTCCATGTTTATTTTGTTGTGTTTATCATATAATACTATCTTATGGATTGGGACATGATAGGGTTGTTTATGATGCTTTATGTGATAACACATTTGCACTTGATACCTTTACTTCATTCCTCTTAGTTATATCCCTTTTATGATTGATTGTATAATGATTGATTATTAGGTAGATGTTGTAATAACCTAGAGGGGTAGGCCACTCAATGTCGTTATTCCTACCATTATTTCCTCTCAAGCAAGGTTAATCAAAACACCCCTCCTTAAGCCTTTAATATCACCTCTCCTCCCTCTAAGATTCAGAGTGAAGCACCTAAACCTTATTATCTTGTGGACCAATTTTAGAATACTTAAGCCAAGATTTTCATCATAGAGTTACTTAAACAATCAAATGTTTTCAAATGCATATTGTGTGATGTTAATTTTCCATGTGATATTTAACTGGGTTTTGTTGCTTCTATTGTTAACAATTTGAAATATTGTGAGAATATGATTTATGTTGAATAATAATACTTGCCTCCCAAATATATCATAGTCCAAAACTTTCCTTTGTACATTAAAGTTAAAATCATCCATGTAGGAATCAAAAGGGTCCTCATAGACAATGGTTCAGGATTGAATATGTGTAATGAGGACTTCCTTAATTCACTTTGACTTGATTGTAAGTATCTTACACCCTTGGATATTCTCATAAAAATATTTTAAATTCGGTCATGAAGAACCCTAGGAACAATTACATTGAATGTAATAGTTGAACCTAAACCATTAGTTATGCCTTATCAAGTGATATCTAATGAATTTTGCTACAATAATTTATCTCATAGACCACATATTCATGATATGAATGTATCTCTATCTATTTTACATATATTCTTAAAATATTCCTATGAAGTTTATATATATACGTGTCTTATGGATGATGTTATTTTCCAATTTTACAAAGTTGTAGAACCTACAAAAAACTTATCACGTAATTTGAATAAACACAACCAATGATTATATCACCCTGATAATATATTCTTTTGGAAATAATGCATAAATATATTTTAGATAAAATAAGTAATATTAAAGAGGATATTCATGCTCAGTATTATGATGAATAAGATCATTACAAACCTAATAGCATACATGATCATTTATAATAAAAAAATAGCTTTCCACCATATGGTCTTTGAGAATATCGATATGACATGAATAAATTTGGTATTTTCTTATTAGAATGTACTCCTTAAGATTATGGGTGACCTTTCCCATCCTCCATGCTTAAGTATAAACCATCTTCCAAGGATAAAGCAAAACAAATTTTGACAAATAATTGTTCCCATACTAATCAACCTCAACAATATCTTAGTCCTCCAACTATCTCTTTTGAAAATTATGGAACCATATTTAAATATATAAAATAAATGGGATAAAAATTTAAAGGATTAAGATAAAATGAGCAAGGTATTCAATAACCCATCATCATAAATTCCCATCAATCCAATCTAGGTCTTAACTACACTAAAGTTAAAGATATACCCTTCCAAATGGATCACAAGACTCTTAATATTTATAATTATGATTATGATTCAACGTATAAACCTTTACATGCTAACTTTTCCAAGTCTAGTACATCTCATGAAAATGAATTTTATAATACTACTTATAATAGGAATGATATACAACATTCAAACTTCGGACCATATGCCTCAAATGAGAAATCTTTACTATTTGATCAAAAAATCATGAACATCACATTTATATAAATGGCTACTGAAGAAACAAGCACATCAAGATAAAACACATAAAATGATTATGATATGATGTTAATTATGGTTTCCTAAATTTGAGTCATACTGGAAAGTCTTGTGATTTTAAACATACATCTTACAATTATTCTTTAATATTTTGCAGGACTCATACCATATGCATATGATCATTGATTTCTTAGTTAGATCTAAGGACGTTGTGGTGGAATATCATTTTCCATTATTTTGACTTATATTTTTTGACTAGTCATTTTTTTCTTGAGTTTAATAATTTTATGGCTTCTTACCTCTCAAATTTGACTAATACCTTTTGATTCTTCCTCCTATAAGTTTGGTTTTCCACACATTACTTGTTTATTTTATCTTTGTGTGTGCATGCTTGATCATTTTGATTTTTTTTTTCTTATTTGGTTTCCACATTTCATCATAGCCTTTATTTACCATGATGTATATGATAAAAAAATTCCACACATTGGTATGATGCATTTATAGACAACATACTACTTGTATACTTATAGTTGACTATATCTTGTCAAATTATATAACATTATGCTCATATTGACCTACACAATTCCATTAGGGGAATCATACCCACACATTCCTCATGATTTATTCACTTGATATATCTTACACCGATGAGGAATTTTTACTACCACTACATTCTCCATTATATATATCTTACTTATTTTCTTTGGAGGCATCATACTTACACACATCAATGAGTCTCAATGATTATATACACACATTTCCTTTGGAATTATATCCATATGTACTCCATGAGACCTATTTACACATATATTATACATATGAAAACTATACTCACACCATTTATATGTACAATGCCTAATCATCCATGTCCTAATATTGATTTACATCCTTTTGAATTGGTTCATAATAAAGTACCCACTAAGATTAAAATTATACCAAGATAATTTTGAACTAATATGTGTGATTCCCAAGAGGTTTCAAAGGATCTTTGAGCTAATTTACCTTTTTAAATTTTAAGATGATGATTCAAGTAACTACATAGCTTGTGACTATCTCTTCAATACTTCTAGCAATGTATTTGAATCCCCTCATCCAGTATTTAACATTAAAAATGAGATTATTTATTAGCTATGCTAGTCTATCTCTTATGCTTAAATGATATATCATTATTTCATTATAGTTTCCTTTTTACATATGTCATTAATTTCATGTTCCTTCCTTTATTGAGTTTTTTTATTGCCTCATCTATCTTCTATATTTGACATCTTGACCCTTGCACTATATTTGTGTTGGTATTCTTCTAGCCCCTTGATTTATGTTGATTTTTATGTTGTACTATCCCTTTCCCCTTGATTATTGATCCCATTCCAAATATTTTTGTAGATTTCTCAATGATGAAAATAATTGTCCTAGCATGCACTAAGTTTCAGGGGAGGTTCTAGGTTGTTTGGAATCCCCATCTTCTTTTGTCTTCTAAATTTTCATCCCTTATCCTAATCAATTTCCTTCCTTGACTTCTATAATTTTCTTGAATTTTCTTGTGTGTACCCCTTGGCTTCCTCTTTGTGTGATATTATACTTTTAAAATATTACAAAATATAAAAATAATATAAAACATAAAATTCAAAAACATCATTTATCTATGGGTACATATCATGCTTATTTGCCTATACAATAGGGGTGTGTCTATGTGTCTGTGTGTGTGTTACATATGTACTTCTCATGGTATTCTTTGAGTGGATGTGATGTAAGATATATAGGTTTCATATGATTATGGACTTTTAAAATTTATGTGGCTACTTGCATACTCACACCCAGGTGGAATTTTCACATTGGTGGTATGCCTTATATTGGGGGCATATTTCCGTAATGAGATTATAGTGATATGTTTCCTATATTTACATTTATCATATAGAACTAATTACATGTATTACATATATATTTGTATTTCTTGCATCTTATATGTTATATGGATATATAAACATTACATTGTTACATATAACTATTACATAGATTGTATGCATATAAGTGTTTGATTTAATTAATTTTTTGTTTGTATGTGTTTTATGTCAATGTCTTATATATTTTGTGTACATATAGTATCCTATAGTCATCATGTCATGTCATGTCATCATTTATTGTGTGGCATATGTCCTTGCATGATGATTTCCTATTACTTGTGTGGTTACATACTTGTGTAAGAATAGTTTCCTATATTATGTGATATATTATGTTTGGTGGCATGATCTATATCATACACGCTACTATTTATAGTATAGTATGCTTAGTGTCTAAATTTCCATGGCCCTTACCATGCACTTGTTGGGGCATACTACCATTTATGTGTGCTTCATTATTTTATTTATCCCTCTTAGGGGCACATTCTTACATTGTGGACATGTTCTTTTCCCCTATCATTTTTTGTCATTGGGTGCATTGTACCCTTACCTATCTCCTTGAGCTTACTATTTTATATATATATATATATATATATATATATATATATATATATATATATATCTTGCACATATGGAGCTTACATTGAGGCATAAATCCATTCCTAAACACATTTCCATGTTGGGGCGTATTGTTCTCCTTTTAGTCTCTTATTATCACATGAGTTTGCATCTTACTATTCAGCATTACATGACAAAACTATATGATAGTTACATGTGTATGTTTTTAGTAAATTTTCAAGGATTCTAATAGCTTTGTAAACATTACTAATGATGATGGTGAATGTAAATTTTTATTTTGAGATGAGTGGTTGCAAGCATAGATTTAGATCCCTCACCTCAAAATAGAGCACATATATCTACATATTTTATATTCAAATTTTTCAAGTTTTAATAAAATTATGTGAAATGAAGGTGCCAATAATGGCTAAATGATAATTACATGCTTACATGATTAGGAAGAAGATTTGAGTTTTCAAAAATTTATTTAAAATTTTTATTACCAAAAAACCAAATGAAAGTATGATAGTATTTTTGTGTTTAGTTATAGTTACCAAGAAACTACAACATAAATCATGTGTCATCAAGTGCACTCATTCATATGCTCATATTTTTAATTTATATGTTATTTTACATATTTTATATAGCATGTAATAACATTTGACTTATTTTCTAATGGGTTATAGCCAACCTTGTTTGTCTGGTTGCTCTTCCAAGAGTAGGCTCTAACCATAACCCTTTAATGTTAAATTGGCAAGAAAATAATTCTAAAGGTCCCTTCCCATTCATATTTGAAATGATGTGGGCACTCCACTTGGAATTCAGAGACTACCTAGTTGAATGGTTAAACATTTCTATTCAGGGAATGGCTATGTATAGACTAGCCCAAAAACTGGCTAATATAAGGGAAAAAGTTAAGAGATGGAATAAATATACTTTTGGTAATGTTCTAGTTAGGAAGAGAAACATAAAAGAACAACTAATAGAAGTCCAAACTAGGATAGAATAGGGGGACTTTTCGGATGAGCTATAGACTTTGGAAAACTCCCTCTCAAAAGATTGGGTTTTAACCTTGAAGGAGGAGGAGGTTTATTGGAAATAAAAATCCAAGATTTAATGGTTAAAAGACGGGGACAAGAATATGTCCTTCCTCCATCAGTCCACACTAAGACACAGAAAGAGAAACTCTATAGGTAAGTTCATGAATGAGAATGGGGATGTGGTAGAAGATGATGAGGAAATAGGCAAGTTGGCCTCTAATTACTTTGAGAATATTTTGGCATCCCAACAGGTCAACACCCCACAGGGAGATAATGAGTTCCTTATAAATACCATCCCCACCATTTTATCTAATGAGGATAATAGCCTATTTATTAAACCAATTATGGAGGAGGAAGTTAGGGTTATTGTATTCTCAATGGGAGCTTTCAAATATCTAAGCTTAGATGGGTTCCCCTAGCTTTCTTCCAAACATTTTGGGATGTTATTGGGAACGATATCATGAATGCAACCAAATATTTCTTTTAGATAGGTAGATTTGTGTGGCAGTTGAACAGTACATTCATAGCCCTGATCTCAAAGAAGATGAATGCCTTTTCCATGTTGGACTTTAGACTAATTAACTTCTGTAATACGATGTACAAAATCTTCACTAAGATTTTGGTATTCAGACTTCAACCACTCTTGGACAAACTCATTACCCTCAAGCAGAAAGGATTTTTTCTGGGTAGGCAAATTCTTGATGCAGCCATCACCACCTATAAAATCATTCATTCAATCTCCAAAAATAAAACCCCAGGTATGATATTCAAATTAGATATCTCTAAATCATATGATAGAGTAAATTAGGAATTTATGATTAGAGTACTCAGGAAATTTGGATTTCAATAATGATTGATTAACTTGGTGGAGTGGATTTCCATAGTTAGATTCTCTATTCTGATTAATGGTTCTCCCAAAGGCTATTTCCCCTTAGGGAGAGGCCTCAGACAAGGAGACCCCCTTTCTCCCTATCTCTTCATCTTGCTTGAAAAATTCCTAGGTAGGAATGCTAGTAAATTATTAATGTAGGGTTATTTTAGAGGCATTAAGCCTGCTTCCACAGCCCAGCCATCATTTATTCAATAGTTCATTGATGACACTATATTGTTTGGAAATGCTTCTATAGTGGAAGAAAAAAGATGGAAAAACATGCTTAACACCTATGAATGGACCTCTAGATAAAGTATCAATTTTGAGAAAAGCCATATCTACTTCTTAAACACTCAGGAGGACATTTATCAAAAAATCACTAAAATTTTAGGATGCTCTAGTAAGAGGTCACCTACCACCTCTCTTGGGCTTTTGCTTATGATTTCTAAAGTCACCTCAGATTATTGGAACATGATTATTGAAAGGATACAGAGAAATCTAGTGGGTTGGAAAGGATCCCTACTGAATCAATCTGGCAAGTTTAAACTCCTAATAGATTTTCTTCAAGGCATCCCTAACTACTTCTTCAGTCTATTCAAAATCCCAAGATTTGTGACTGAGAAGATTGACTAGATACAAAATAAATTCTAATGGTCAGGAGTGGAAGAAAAGAAGAGGACTGCACTGGTAGGATGGGAAAAATTTTACACTCCCAAATATCAAGGAGGCCTCAGCTTAAGAAGATTACATCTCATGAATAAAACACTCATGAAAAAGATAGGGTGGAACCTAATTCAAGGGAACAAGGATTGGGGTGACATCATGATAGCTTAGTATCTGAATGGAGATACTGGTATCAAGATACTAATGGAACAAGGTCTTCCTAAGGGATCAAAAATTTTGAATGGGACTCTTAAAATCCATGGTCTCTTCCACAGAGGCATTAGATGGAAGATTGGGGATGGTAATAATGTTAGATTTTGGGAGGACATATGGGTAAAGGATCTTCCCCTTAAAGACTTGAATTATGGTAGACTAATAAATAGAGCTTGTAGTTTATTTAGGGATAAAGTAACTAACTACATTAATAGGAATGGGGATAATAGGAGTTGGAAAAATATTATAGATTATGCCCCTAATTACGAAGAGATTGAAGAGGTTGCCCTTCAACTACAAAGGGAATTGGCTAAATTTAGGCTCTCTTTTTTTCCCAAATAAGATCATATGAACTGGCATAAGAACAATAAGGTATTTTACACTATAAAAAGTGCCTATGAATTACTGTTAGACACTGGTGAGGATAGGTTGTGGGGGAAAGTTTGGCTTCAAAAAATTTTACCAAAAATTAACTTCTTTTGGTGGACACTAATACATAACAAAATACTAACTCTAGACAATTTAAATAAGAGAGGCTTTCTAATTCTAAATAGATGTATTATCTATGGGGAGGAGGAAGAAATGACCACTCTCCTCATTCTACACTGCAACTTTGCTTGGGAGGTTTGGAGCCTAGTTATGCAGAGGCTTAACTTGACCTAGGTTTTTAATTACACAATGGTGGACCTAGTTAGAGATTGGAGACCCCCATTTAGATTTCTAATAGTGAACAAATTATGGGTTCAAATTCCCCCTCACCTTGCATGGAACTTATGGAAAGAATGCAACAATATAATTTTCAAGGAAAAATATAAAACCCCTTTGGAGGTGTTTCAAACATTCTCTAAGCTACTGGCAGAGATTATTAATACCAATAAACTCAAGGTTGTTGAGAACCCTCTAGGTCTAAAAGAACAGAGAATATGGGAATAATGGACAATAAGCCCAAACAATTATCAATAGATAATTCTAAAAAAATTGTTAGGGCTAACACCAAATAGACCTTGCCTCAAGAAGGATGGTTTAATCTCAACTTTGATGGGGTGGCCAAAGGGAACCCAAGGGTAACTAGTGTAGGCATTATTAGATTAGATTATGGAATGCTTGTGGAGGCATACACTAGGGGAATCAGCATTAAAGGCAATAATGAGATGGAAGCCCTAGCTATGTTGTGGGGAATTAAACTTGTTATTTCCTTAAAGATATGAAAACCTCATGTTAAAGGAGACTCAATTAATTTTTAACGCTACCATGGGATTATCAAACATAGGCTAGAAACTGGTAGATGTAATAGGAGACATCTGATTACTTCTTAATTTTTTGGAGGAGCACAAGGTCTCCCACATTTATAGGGAGGTAAATGTAGTAGATGATGCTATGGCAAACCTAAGAAATAATAGTAATGGTTGGTGGTGCTGGAGAACCCTGTCTAATCTACCAAGTAAGATCCAAATTCTTTTTAATAAAGATGGAATCATGTATGTAGATTAAGTGGTGTGGGCTCTCCACCATCTACATGCTTTGTTAAAGTGGGGGTGATTATTTCCCCTTTAAATTTGATAGCATATTTATGGATTATGTAACTATTGGATTCCAAGCTCAGAACTTTGTCATTACAACTACTATGGTACTTAACAATTGGCACTAGAATGTGAGTAAATAATGCATGGAGCTAGCCAGTAAACACACAAAGACACCCACATGGATTTTGAAAGGTGGGATAAATATTTATCCTAAATATTGGCTTATTTAGAAACTAAGAAAACAAATCCAAGCTGATTGGGTGGCTGAATGGACCTCAACAAATTGGAAGAGGTGGATAACATATAGGCAGGCTACAGTGATGACAAGCTAGATGGGTAGGAAGATGAGTGGCCAAATGATGATTAGAGGAGGGGACATTGATAGGTCAATTTGGATTGAGGGTAATTATTTCTTAACATGCCCTTTCTCTAGTGATTATTGCATGAGATGGTAGATGTGGGTCAATACCGAGGCTGAGTTACATCATAGGAAAGGCTACATAAATCTCCAAAATCATTTTGATATGATGAGATTATAACTCTTATGATCCTTAATAGGCTCGAAAGGATTTATTAATCTTGCTAGATATCTTGTAAGGCATTACATTATTGTTTGCCTTAAACAATATCGGTTGTTTTGTGTCTCTTTGGTTTTGAATATGGGAGGTGACATTGTCAAGATTGAGCCAAACTCTTTAGAGGAATTTTGACAGGACCTTACTATTTGGCACATAATCCAGGAGGGTGAGGTGGCTTCTTTCATTGATGGGATTATTGGTCACGATGAGAATTTATCTCATCAATTTGTTGATTCCTAGGAGGAGAACTCCAAACAAGTCCATATGGGGGGTATTAGTTTTGAAGTCTCTGAGGAGGTGATTGGGTAAGCCACAGGGCTCCCAATCAAAGGTAAAAAAATCAATCGGCATAGTAAGGTGTCAAACCTAGAAAACATGGGGATTTTCTTTAGGGAAGGTGAGGTTGATACAAAGCCCCATGGGGGATTTGAGAGGGAGAAGTTATCAGCATCTTGGGGTCAAATTTGTCTCATGATAATGAAGTTATTCACTCTTGAAGGTAGATTCAAGGTATTTTACCACTACGACTTTGCTTTACTCAACAATTTCAGGAATTAGATGGACATTAGCTTCCCATTTTTCTTGTTGTCTTCTTTGGAGAATTTCATTAAGTTAGCTAACGAAATTTAGGCCAAAAATCCTAATTTCCCCCTCATTCCCATCCACCAAGGTATCATCTTGAGATTATACCACTTTCATTTGGCCTTGTGTCCCTTGAATCAAATCAAAGTTAGCCTATTGGCAGTCTCCCCATCACACCCTTCTCCAGTTATTAAAGGTAAATAAAAAATCTATCAGGACCCCCAAAATCTCCCCTAAAACTCTATTGGAGGGGCCCAGAATTGAAGACTATATCATCCCAATTGGGACGCCCCTATTTCCAAGGCTAATTACCTTAAGTTAACATATGGTAAGCTTGAGACACCTAGTTAGGGGACTATGAAAAGGTCTACTAAAAGGGGTCAGAAGGTGGCTAAGGAAGAAGGCAATGTTTATCTTGAAAAGGTTAAGTCTACGAAGAAGGATCCTAGGGGAGCTAAGGAGTCAAGGAAAGTTTTGGACCTGGGTCCTAATCTAGTTGAGAATGAGGCTAGGGGTAGGGTGGGTGTTCGTAGGTCCAACCATATTACTGGAATCCCATCCCAAAACCCTTAAGGCATTGTCATCTTTGATGACTCTAAATTATTTGAAGACACTTTTGAGGTTGGTGAAGATGGGTCTCCCTAAAAGTCAAATCAAGAAGCTGAGGGAATGAGCCATTTTCTTGAAATGAATGAGCACTTCTTAGATGAGATAGAGGAGCATGTTGTAGAGGCTCGAGGTCAAGAAAATAAAGATATCTGCTCACTATGTGTCATAATGGTGAATTAAGTCATCAAAATCAAGGACAAAATGGACAAAATGCATTAAAAATAGAGAGTAATGTGTGAATATGCCACTAAGTCTCTTCATCATGTGGCTTCCATGTTTACTATGGTGAAAGATTTTGACAGCAATTTAATGGACGTGGGTGTGAATAACCTTGGTGACTATAAGGAAATCATTAAGTTCTTAAATAAATATGGGACTACTGATAGCCCATAGTTGTTTTGTTGGTTTTGTGTGTTTGCCTATGTATTTACGCTCTTGTTTTCTATTGTAGTGTTGTGTATGTGTTGTTTATGTGTTATTTCTGCCTCATTGGAGGATTTTTGAGCCCATGTGGTGGCTTTATAAAGGGTCCATGACCCTCTTTTCCTACTTACTTAATCAAAAACATTTGACTTATTTCATATTTTTACACGAGCAGTTCATATTTACAAAGAGATGTCAATGCTTGTGGGTAAAATTTTTCCTTAACATTCAATTTTTTCATCCATCCTTCCCTAACTAAGTGCAAGTGTGTGTTTCAACTTATTTTTTTACATTCATGCATGCATATATTCACATCACATACGCACATCAAATTAGGGGTATTATGTAGAGACCTAGCTTTGGTAAAAGACCCATTTTCATTAAATATTATCCTTGTTTTAGCACACTTTGTCCACTTGTGTATATTTGACTATTTTTGGACACATTTCAACACATATTATACTATATTTTGCCTTGTCTCATATAGATATCCTCATATTTGTATGTCATCAACTTCAAAATATTAGTTATCCACTTTTTTAGTATCTATATATCCATTCTAAGAATTTATTTCTCATAATATAAAATATATGACATATCAAATTTGTCCCATAGGAATCAATATCTTGCCTATTTTGTCCCAAACCTTTTTTGGGTCTTTCTACCTTCATATAATTCCCATTGCCTTTGATTTTTTTTGTTAAACTAATTCATGGTCGGCCTTTGTGTTTCTTGTATTATATATCCTTATATATATATATATATATATATCCCTATCATTTACCAAGTGATAATCAAATGGAGAACCTTCCCTAATTTTGAGCCAAACATTGATTAAATATATTTCTACACTTGTGAGGGAACTTGACAAAGCATCTATATCACTTTAATTCTTATGTTAAAAAGAGGATTTTAAGAAAGTGTTCATGTAGTTCCATTGTATTTCCTAGAGATATTATGTGAAGTATTTATCTCAATTACACTTTACTTGCATGCACAAAAGAACTACATTGACTCTTATTTTGAGCATACAAGATATGTAGTTACAACTCCTCAAGGGGTAACTTGAGTAAGATAACCTTTCACATAATTATATTATTGATATTTTTTAGGTTTATGTTAAGGATTAAATAATATTATAAAACAACACATTATGCCTACTAATTATGCACAATACATAACCTTATTCACCAGTAGTAAGCACATCTACCCAAAAAGCTGTAGAGTTTGAAATTAAGTAGAGGACATAATTAGTGATAGGGTAATCATCATATGTACATAATTAGTGGCATGTCGATTCATCTCATATATATTTGTATTCCTTCTAATTATATCCTAGTACATTCATCAATCCAAATTTATTACAATCGATCATAATCAGCCACATAGCCTAGATATAGTGTCATAAATCTAAAAATAACCTAAGTGTGTCAAATTTTATAATTATGTTGTACTTTCATTTTTATTATTTTCTTAATAATCTAGTTATTTTTTACATTATTATTTTTATCCATAAGGTATATTTAATTTTTGGTTTTGATTGTATTATCTTAGATCTAGCTTGTGCCCTGCTTTTATCTTATTATGCATAGGTTAATTATCCTTAAACATTAAATTAGTTTAAACAAATAGTAATGTCCCTTAGGTTAAATTTGATATGATTAATTGACAAGTGGGGTGTTAAAAAGCACACCTAAATGAAGGGATGTTTATATGGGCAATGATATTGATCTTGATAGTTACAAAATAGGTTGGGATCCTAGAGACAAAGGACTTTGCATGGTTCAGCAAAAAGGAATATCTCAAATAATAATATATAGACCACCTTTGTGATAAACATATAACCCATTCATATAATAATAAATTGAAAAATTAGTATGATATCTTTAATTTTGCTTTTGGGGATGAATTGTGCATTCTACCTCCGTGTTGAAAGTCTATCATGGTCCTGTTGAGTTTTACATAATGACCCATTTTACCTTAGCAAAGGTCCAAATAAAGGAATGGTAAATGTATATATGGATAAATATATTTCATGGTATAAATTCCAAAACATGTAGTGACTTTTGAATAGATTATCAAATCTCCCACACATAGATATAGATATAATCACATTATGTGCAAACATTCTCAAATTGTGCAAGAATTACAAGCCAATCAGGAAGCTAATTGGATATAATGAATAAGAATTATCAAGTGAAATTTTCAACATCCATACATGAAATTTATAAATATCAAGGTAAATAATGTTGATGTGACATATTTCTTCCATCCTTCAATAAGGTGAAATCTCGTGAAATAAAAATATGCACAACCTCAAGGTGGGGTGTATATCAACAAAGAAATAATGTAAGAGGAGGAAAGAATGTGTAAGATGAAGTAGAAGTCCAAGGGGATGGGGACCAATAAGGTTTATAATATATATTAATAATATTAAGATTTTTAGGACCAATAATCCTCTCCAACTCAATGCCTTCGTATAAAATCAAAAAATGAGTATTCCAAATTGGGGGATGACATCCACTTGAAAGAAAATATGTAAATATCAAAGGAGTAGAATAGAAAGGCATCATGTTTAAATAAATTATCTTAAAAAAATTTATCATGGATGGGGAACTCCACAACAATATTTATAATCTCAAGTGGAGATTCAATAAGATTTAGGACTACAAAGGGAAGATCCTTTAGGAAGAAAATAGGTTGATATTAGGGAAAAGGACCCAAATATAAAATAGTAGAATAAATACCAATGTACCTATCAATATAAAACATATAAATACCCAATTTTTTATAAAGAACCAAGTCTTGAGCTACCATGCATATACTAAATAACATGAAAAATAGGTATCAGTTTAAGTGTCATGCGCAGAAGAGGTCACAAGTGCAGATGGAAATTGAGTAGTAATTGAGGTAGAGATCTTGGGAAAAGATTCAAGTAAAGAGAAATTTATGCACAAACAAAGGTTCAAATATGAAATAAGAGAGAAATGTGCATTAAATTTTTGAAAATAAACAAGATAGTAAACTTCGGCACATGAGGTGGAGATAAAATAAAGAACCAAATATACCATTACACAAGAAGAAGAACATACCACATGAAGCACAAATAAAATAAGCATACAAGATTAAATGGACATGTAAATTCCAAAATAAAGTGATAAGGATGTCCAATAGCCATTTTAGAACGAAGGAGAAAGCTACAAATTAGAAATGCTATAGGAATGCATACCTTTGTAGTGTCAAGAAAGCACCTACACTACATTTTTTATTATCATAATGAAGACGCTTATTTTGAAACACCAAGGGATAACCTCATATGAGAATATGCATCATAATAAGGCACAAGCCAAAGGGCTAGTTCTACTATGAGTTTTTAAACCCCTATAATCTTACTAAAGAATGATTGGGATTGGTTCTCATAAACTTGGTCACTAAAGTGGCATGTCAAAATATAGATAATAATAGTGAGGTTGTATCCTACTTGGAAATATATAGGAGGAATATTTTAAGAGGAATCAAATTGGGAGTAAAATCACATTTTTGAAGTAGACATAAATAGCCTTGTGCATGAAAATTGAAAAGGAGTTGTCTATTTTTTTGAAGGGACAACACTAGTTATACAGATCCAATTGAGCACATGTGTAAGCACATGAATCACTCATCTATTGTAATAAATTCCAATATGTAAAACACACATATAACTTCAAACAATAATGGATAAATAAATTATGGATGTGCACAATGACAATTTGGTTATATTGATCAATCAAAAAAGGATAAGGATACATTTTCTAGCCAAATTTTTAATTATTTATAGCATGCAATATTAAGTGGATATGAATAAGGAGTTGGTAACCATGATAATTATCACCAATACAAAGGCAAATTGAGAGAAGTGTATGAGTGAAGTTTTCAACTTCAAAACAACAATAAATAATACACACATAAAAATGGAGAAGTGTTTGGAGGAACTAAAAGTGATTATAGATGAGGATGATGCAATAAGAAAGGTATACAAGAGACATCATAAGGATTTCCTAACCATGCAAAATGAGTGAGGAAAAAGAAGGAAACATGGAGGTGATGGAGGCCTTAGTACAAGAAATGCACCAAAAGATCTCCAAAAATAATAATTTCATGGTGCAGTTGAAGAGTTTTGAAAAGGAATTATAGATGCATGCCCTTGAATTTTTCAAGGCTCACTCTAGCAACCTTATGAGAAGTAACAACAACATAAATTTGTCTAAGGATAGATAAGGTGGTTAGTATGGGGATATTTTTGCATCATTTTTTACGTGCAATTTCCCAGTTACTAAGTTTTGAGTAAGTGTAAGCTAGTGGAGAATGTGGAAGAGAAATAGATACTAGGAGGTTAGAAGGCACATGCAAAAGAAGACATTTTTTCACATAAAGGCATAATACTAGGGAACTGTTAACCAAAAATTGGCCACCATGAATGGGTGTCATTCAAAAATTTGATGTACTTAATCTTAAATTTGTTGATATCCATTATGAAAGTATTTTATTGGTAATTAATAATTTAATATGATAGGTAGTGTGTCTTCCTTGGCAGCTTAAAAGATCCTTTAGGATAGCCTAATGAGTAACAGGGTTAAGTCACTTTGGATTGTCATCAAATGGTCATTCTTTATAGTCCCTTTATGTTTTGAGCATTGTTTAAGGTAAGTTTGACAAAATTAAGGCTAAGTGTGAATTCAAGTCAATGAATAATCATGCTCAAAGAGGAAATTTGGTGACCCTTCCAAGAATAATTATGATCTAAAGCTGACCAAATTGACCAAGGATCAGAATTAGTAGGTTTATCATATTGTATTTTCAATCAATTTGGAGATATTAAGGTAGTTTTGATAAGATTAAGTTATTTCATTTACTTTAGTCTCCTTGTACACTCTAATGTTGAGATGATACTTGCTAGGAAAGAAAAAATTTCAAGGTTATATCATGGAATAGGGGTATTTTTAATTCATCTAATATCTATGTAATTATAGGTGCTTGTACTTGTCTGTACATATTCTCCAAATGTCTTAAGAAATTGTTTTCCAATAGTGGAATCTATTTGTAACTACCCATTCATCATTTGCTAATGTCTAAATGAGATACATTGAAATATTTTTAGGTAAAAATAGGTGGGAAACATTTTAAAACACTCCTCCACCTCTATAAAAATTAGGGGAAGCTAGATAGCCACCTGGTTCACCATCTCTAGCAATTCCAAAGGGTTTAATAGATATATTCATGAATAAAGTAGGATTTTGGAGGTCTTTTGCAAAAATTTTATATTTATGGGAAATTTAAAAACTCATAAAATAGTCCCTTTGATATTTTATAACCCAAATCCATGCAAATAGTGGAGTTATAGAGATAAACAAGGCAAAACATTCATTCTTTTTTCCATTGGTCTTCTTGGTAACCTCAAAAGGCCAACTGGTTTATGGATGGTACTATGAGGAGAGATAAATATAGATCCCAAGATATTATTCATAGTATTTGATTGTAATTCCCTTTCATATTGTGGCATTAATTGTCTAGTTAGGCTTCTTAACTTTATGAACATTTGTTAAGAACTTAAGGTTGTAGAAAGAAGACTCAAAACCCAACCAAGGTCAGTTTTCTCGTGATATAAAGTTATAAAATTTAATGAATGAATGAAGATGATTTTTTAAGTTATATTTAACACTATATATCCCATTTAATATCATATTGTCTCAATTTTCCTCATTTTCATGTTTGGTGTAGTATCAAATAGCCTTGATTTACTAGTTTGAACATGACAGTCATGTTTGCAAGGAGTTGTGAAGTGTCTTGGTGCATATAATGAATTAAATTAGGTGGTTATAATTTTATTAAAATTAATTAATGTCCCTCATACATTTATATACATCATTTAATGTATGAACCTCAATAAAAGCAGGCAATTATGCATGCATAGTTGAGCTATTAGAACTAGCAGCCATGGTAGAGATAACCCTATTTAAATGTGGATATGTTGTCATTATAAAATAACCTTGAATGGAAATTAAAATATTAAAATATAATTATAAATTAGGTTATGGTTGTAAATACCTAGAATTCAAGGGTCTTAATGTTGTCTATAGACCAAATTCATAAGGAGATTGTGAACCTATAGTTCTACAAACTGTAGGTCAATATTAGCACTAAATGGTTTCAATGGGAGTGTATATGGCATTTTTAAAGAATTATATAATGTCCTATTTCCTTTTAAAATCTATAAAATACTTTAATCCTAAATTTCTTAGGCTAACAGTGAAATAATGAGGTCCAAGTGCATATAAAGCAATACAATGCATGCAGTAGGCATAATTGTGCTTCTATAGGAAATCAATGTCCATAAAAATTTGGTGGAATTAAAATAACTCAATAAATCACATATAGGATTTATCCAAGTATATTAAATTTTTATGAATTTTCATACCATTAAACCCCTTTGCATTCAAATGGACAGTGTGAGCTAGAATGGATTGTGTAAGCCTAAAGGAGGATTGTAAGAGTTTCAAGTGAGTGTCCAAGATGTTTTGAGCCCATTGGAGTAATGGATAATATATAAAAACAATGAGTAACCATTTACATAATTATTTATTTTACCAATTAATATCTTTAAAGCGAAAGATAAGATAAAATAAGGTTTTTTGGGCCTAATAACCACCTATAGGCCTGTAATGGGTAGTAGGAGCTAAAAAGGCATGTTGATGATGGTTTTTTCAGGAACCAAGTGGTTGTATGGGTAAAAATAAAATTTTATTAATATTTTAAATAATAAAAAAAATCAATAAGGCTAAACTAGTTTGGAGAGCTCAGTTAGTAAGCCTAATAGCCAAGGAGGCCTAATGACCACCTATAGGATGTTTGTAAGCAGAGGATTAAAAATGCCATGTGTGATGTGGAGTGAGGTGTTGATATGTATGTATAGATTTAAATATGAATATTAATTATCTCCCAAAAACTTTTTATAATCACCAAAGTGACAAAGAATCCAAAAATAAGAATATACACCCTTAAAACTATAGTCATGAAGCCCATAAACACCTACAGACTTGTTTTAGGTGAATTGGATAAAAAGTGTATTGGTGGTTGATTGAATAAATGAATTATATCAGAGTCAAGTATAAATATATAATGGATTATAATTTTTTTATAATATGTTCATATAACCTTCAAGGTGATAGAATGCAATGATAGTTCTAGAAGCCTAATCAGGCTTAAAGGCCTAAATGACCACCTACAAGAAGTAAAAATAGGGTTTGAGCATCATAAGGCCTTAATATATGTGGAGAAAAAAATTTCGGAATTAGGGAGGTTTTTTTAAACATTTTTTAAATACTTAAAACTAACAGAAGGCATTTTGAAGGCTTTTAAGCCAAAAGCTCTCTCTCGACCTAAACACGACAATTCTACCAACTCAAGAAAGTTATTTCTGTGTTTGGAACTCCCCTGAGAGTTTTCATGGGATCCTAAGCATGATGGAACATATGTAAAATATTTTTATAATGAATATACATTTTTTATTTCATTCATTAAAACTCATAATTTTATGAACAATGCTTAAGAGATGAAATCACATAAAACCTTGGTGTCACCTTGTGAAACATTTGAGAGGTCTGCCAAATTTGCATTCAAAATCTAAGGAGAATTTTCATGGATTAATATTCTCTATGGGTAATATGGGGAGGTTTATTCACTCAACATTTTTGGCATTGGTTTTGATCTCAGGGTCCCAGGGTTTATGAATCAACCCTAAGAAGGTTACAAGCCTAAAACCCTCCTAAGACCCTCTTAGTGACCTGATGACTGTGTTTGCCTTCTAAATGACTTAAAATGCATTTTTTTGGATTTTAAATGATCATATTTATCGATATAGTTCCCATGATCACATTTTAAAACCATTTTTTGGCACGTGTGGACTGATAAAGTACAGAAAATGACCTAAAATTGATTGTTGCAAGTTTTAAAATGCAAGTTTTGGTGGCTTTTCAAGAAATTTGATTGAGTGAGACCTAATGGAGTACCTTAAAATAATCCATGACCTAGAGGATGAAGTGTAATATGTTTCTAAAGACTCATAATAATGTATACATTGGTTGCAACACCATTTTGAGGTTTCAAGATACCTAATGGTAAGTAAATATGCCATCAAGAGATCCTAACAGACCTAATGCACCTGTGTATCAGTATTAGAAGATGATTTTGAGAATTAATAGGAATGGATTGATTCCATATAAGGTGTTTAATATGTATTCAAGTTGTGATGACATTCCTTAATCAAAGGACTAAGCCTAAGATGAAAATATTAGACTCAGCCCTCAAAGCTACTTGAAATCTCCATGACATGGAATCTCTTTCTCTATTCTATTGACTAGCTAGAGCAAATACCAGATACAAGATGGATTCTAATGATTAAACAAAGATATATGACCTAGAATAACATCCTCTTTAAAGCAAAAATATATGATAGACGCCTTTCATGGCACAAAACTAGATTTTCCTTTGGAGGTCATGCCTTGATAACAAAGAGAGAAGCAGTTATGAAGTTCAACACCAATCTCACAAGGAAGAAGCATTGAAAGAGATAAAGGTTGGCATAGAGGATATTAAAGGGTTACAAGTGTCAATCGAAGAGCTTGTAACTATCCTAATAATTAGATAGGTAACTCTATGAGAAGAAGTGATGATCAAGAAGGCATCAAAACTACCAAGATGGCCTTCTACACCACCTTTATAAAGAGTTACATCAACACATGTCCTAAAAGGATAAGAGGCAAGATGACAACATATTATTTTCAAGCTTAATGTCACTCTTTCTCTAATTTTTAACTGATATGATCATGATAGTCAACTCATGAGTTCTCTTCTTGTCCCATCCTTGTTTCTTCTCCTAATTCATCTATAAATGAAGCCTTGAAAGGCATTGAATGTATCCTAAAAGTGGTTATGGCAAATCCCTACCAATTTTTATAATTGTAATTGCCTTTAAAATCAATTCAAGGTGAGTTATACTATTTTCATCTTGCATACAATTATTTTTAGTGATTTTTTTATGAATGTTTTGTGATAGTATGATTACTTCCTTGCATTTGTCCTTCTCTTTCATGCATTTATGTAAGTTAGTCTTCTTTCCACATGCCATATGATGTGTAACACATGGTTTTATGAGTTTAAGTGTTGAAATATCATTAGTGTCTACTCTTAGGCATCTTGATTAATCACCTTATCTATTTCAATAGCCATAGCCTTTATATATAATCACTAGTGTGATAGGAGCTATTTTCAATCTATAAAATCATATTGTAACTTATCATTTCATAGTGAAAACAATAGCAAGTAGATGACCTTATATTTGGTGCATCACCTCCATGTTTGCTTATTAGTTTTATATCTTTTCTATCCTTTTTCCTTGAAAGTGTGATAAGTTTGTTATAGTTTTAGGTTAGGCATCAAGGGATATAGCCCAAACTAGAGGTTCAATCCACTTACTAGGTCACCCACAACCTAGGATTGTTCCCATTCTATCATCTAGTTAGGAAGGCTTGAATAACCTTCCTAGGGTTGAAAATTATATATATAATAAGAACTAAGGAGGAAGATCACCTACACAAATGTAGAGGAGTGATTAAGGATGAAGAGTTATGTGCAACCTTGTGCATGACTATATATATTGTTATGTGCAACCTTGTGCATGACTATATATATTTATCAACATAGTGAAGTGGTTAGAGAATTGGGATTCCTAGCAGAAAAGCACATAGATGGAGTGACATGCAAAGCATGAAGGACTCCTATTTGGCTAGATAAAATACACCTAACATGTGGATAAGAATTAGGTTACTTTTTGTAATGTAAGGATGGTTATTGTTATAGGCTGATTTTTTTTGTAATTAAGAGTACTTTTGTTCTTTTTTATGATGGGTTTGTTGGAGGTGGTGGAATCCATTGTTGCTTTAGAATATGATGTATATTTATAAAACTATGAATATAATTTATTGTTAATGTAAAATCTATGTATTAGAATCACTCTTTATCATTTCATAATATTTATTTTCTAATATATGTTAATACTTGATTTTGTAAATTATGCGTAATAACCATAAATATAGATTATATCTCCCTTGGGTGATTGTAATAGGGGTTTAATACTCTTTATATGTTCATAAAATTACCACTTATGCATTATGCCAAAGTGATAGGCCAACATAGGAATAACATATTTTTAGCTCACGCAATGGCACAAAATGACTTAAAATATGCAAGATTTAGCTCAAAATTCTAACACTAATATTACCCTTCTACCTTGTTATACCTTAGTGAGTTTTTTAATTTATATGTGATCTTTCCTACTTAAACTGCTTCTGAATGTGATGAATGAGTGGGGATTTTATGATTTATCTCACAAACCAGTATCCTACTATAGATTCTCCTTCATGCCAATAACACAATACTATCAACATATTTCAAAAAGCTACTTTTTCCTCTTCTTATGAAACAAGAAAAATCATTTACTTAATGGTATTCTACACTATTAAATGAACTAAAAAATGAAGTCATACACTACATGTGCACAAATGTACTTATTCTTTGTTCTTCTGAGGTTGACCTAGTGATGGAAGGACTTAAGTTAGCTAATATTTCCATTTCTTTCCAAGATATTTACATCCAAGTTTCTCAATGTTATGGTTATCTTATGTGTGATTTGGTGCACATCATATGGTTTCTTCCATCATATTCTCAATTTTCAAGGGTGGTCTCGAAATAAATTTCATAAAACAACATTGCTTAGCCTTTATGAAAATCCTTTATATGTCGGTTTCTATCATGCCATGTTTTCTAGTTCTTCATTTGGACTTCTCGATTCTATATAGATATGACCCTTTTCTCTTATAGTCAAAAGAGTTATTTCAATCTTCCTTTGAGTGATTGTTTATTTTCCTATATGAATAACAATTTCAATTTGTTGGATATGAACAATTTACTAAATTAGCTTCCCAACTTTCGTGCCATTTACTAAATTGAATAGAGTATGGTATCTTGTTCTCTTGTAGCTAGTTCAATTTCCCATAGTAAAATTGGAATATGATATTTCCAGTCATTTGGATTTGCATTCCATAACTTGGATAACATCTCAGAATACCTTCACTTACTCGTTTGTTTGGGGATTATGCTTAGTAATGTTTTATTGAAGATCAAGAACTCACTTATTAGCACCTTGATGGTATTATTAAAGAAATGTATACCTTTATTACTAACCATAAATTTTATGCATCCAAAGTTGCTAATGATATTTTCATTTATGAACTTCACAACATCAAAATATGGTGATGATATTTTCATATATAACATTTTCAACATCCTTCACAGTATGATTTGGTGTATTTATTGCTTCTACCCACTTAATGAATTAATTTTTAATTATGATAATGTATTTTTCTTTTGATATATTTTATGGCTGATATATTGGCCCAACAAATTTGATTTCCCATCTCTCAAATGTTTTTATTTGAAGATAAATAGATCAATAAAATTATGCAATAGAAGAAACACTAACATAACCTTAAGCTATAATATAATTGAAAAATAGAAAATACACATGATACATGTTATTTTTACCAAGCAAAACCCTTTCGATAAAAAACCTAACACATTAACCTTTTTCCTTATTGTATTACCTCAACCATTTTCATTACAATAATGTACTTCAAATTTATACTTTACCTTAATGCATGTGTGAGTATATGTAGCCATATCAATAGGTAACTATCCAAGTAGTATTGAAATACAATGCATATAAAACATGGGTCATGAAACCACCCATGCATTACTATGGATAAAATCCATGCACTATCCAAAACATGTATGAGTTATCCCTATTTCTCAAAATGCACACAAAGTATACAACAAATATCCAACACTACTATGAAAACTAGATTTAAATGCATTCATCTATATGTGTTAGGTTGTCCCACTCTTTATAAAACATCAGAGTTATGTGTAAGTTGATAGACATCCTTAAACAATGTAGCCCATCATAATCCACTTTACAATATAATTTTTGCAGTTAGATATTTTCTAAAGTGTCCCAATACAACTCCTCTTTGTTTCTTTTACAAAAGTATGATCCTTTTATGCTCTAACATAACTCTTCACATCTCCTCATCCTTCCCAAACTTTTATAATAATCCTCTAATGATTTTGAAGGGTAAGAAATAAGCAATTGGTTGATTCTTTTATTTATTTGTATAGTGTTCTGACAGTGTTCCATGTTACAAAATTATACACTCTCCTCTAATTTTCTAGCATAGCATCCACTCTAAACAAATGTGCATCAGGTAAATCTTTTTTGCATTTCTCATGGGTCTTCTCCATTATAAACTCGGCTCAAATGATTAGGTTTTAAATGCTCCAATCTAGATTTTACAATGATTTTGAATTGATATTATTGAAATAACATCAACCATCAAGAGATGCTCCCTCTCGTAAGTGCTTTATTCACCAAATATATTAGAGCTTGATGGTTCGTATTGTTTAATCTATTTTGAATTGAAATGAATCAAATTAATATATCTAAACAATTGAAATTAAAATAAATTAATGTATAATATAATACATTAAAATAAAAAAATTGCATAATTAGAAATTAGTTAAAAATAGTAAATAGGCCTATAAATATGCAAACCTCCCTAAAACATATCTTTTATTGATTGTGCAGGTTGGGTGTGACTAGAAACTATCTAAAAATTATCGCAAACAGTGTCATGCATGAAAACAAGAATTTAAATTGTGTTGGAACAAGTCTGTAGAAGGAGGATAGGGCTACACTACATCTTTATCTATTGAGTGTGGTTACATCCTATTTGAATGTATGCTTGATTTTATGATTTGGGTCTATGTGAATTCCTACGAGGGTTTTACTAATTAATATTATGTCTTAATTACCATGTAAAAGACCTACAAACCATAAAACTTAGATCCTACGCAACAAACACAATAGAGATCAAATGCCAAAAGGGAGAATATGTTAGTGTACAATATTATTTTCCACATATTTACTTATTATGGATTATTCTTCCACATAGATTTTTCCTACACTCATAGAGTTAGCTTGCTTAGGTGTATTTAGTCATTGGGAGTTATACTTTACCACCATTATTATCTAGTGGGAGTTACTCTTTGATCGGCTAATTCAGATATGGAGTTACATTCCATTCTTGGGCCTTTGACCAATTTTCATGGAAGAGTTACACATTCACTCTCTTATTTATGCATCTTCATTTGTGATTTATTTTAGTTGTATGTTGGATGGATTGATCCTAGTTCTGTATTATTCTCATGTTTGATTTCTTACTCATAGTAACTTTGCGCATTTGATTCTCTTTGTTCATTGAACTAATGCATTCATCAATCCAGTGATCTTGAAAAACACTAAAATAGAATAAGGTTGGGGGAATAGTCAGCTCCCCTAAAAAAAACTAGCATAATCTTGGTGTTGCCTACATATCTCAAAAGGGCTTCAGGCCGATGTATTTCTCCCTCTTAGGGTAAATGTGTGATATATGATTATACAACTATATAAACATAGCTAGAAGATTGATTAAAATGTTTGATGAGATGTGCCCTTAACCTTAAATAAAATACATTCAAACTTGGTCTATGAATATTAGAATGAAGTGCAATTAATTTTGTAAGAAATAGTGCTCCTTTGTTCAGTGTGAAGTGAAATTTTCAAGTAATTGTTAGATGTATTTTGAGAATCCTTGATGTGCTTTTATAGGGGAATCTTTCAAATATTTTTGCTTAATAACTTTATTAAAATCATAGGAGGGGGAAATAGACCATTTTCAATTTAAAAAGTTGTTATTGGAGCATGGAATACAATGTTGCACTAGTGGACAAGGTCATAATGTGGTCGTAGTCAACCTAATGCAATCATGTCTTAGAAGGACAAAGACTGCTAGAAAAGATATGACATGTATCTATAAACATATTAAGGATGTTTGAATGATGTTTTGAGTATTTACAAGATATTTTGTAGATTAGTTTATGTTCTCATAGAAATTATAAGTTATCAAAATGGTGAATAGGCCAAACAAGGTAAGGATGTCAAGATTTTAACATTGTCAAGCACTTAATAATTAAATTTATGTCTTTATTTTCTCCCACTTTATTCTAGTGATGAAATAAAGTGAAATTACTGGAGTAAATTAGATGTAAACTTGAGTGTGTATACATACTTAGTATTTTGAATTGAATCTTGATTGTGCAAGAAGCCTTAATTCAAATCCTACAATAAATCCACAGAAAGTAGTTATTTTTAACTTTTGAAAGTTTAAAATATAAAACTTGAAATTTGAAATTTGAAATTTGAAAAGAAAGCAAGAAAAGTATACCCCTGAAGGAGTATGCAATCTAATTTACCTATAACTTAAATGTGGAGAAGTGTTTTTCCCTTGTTGAAGAACTTTAAGAAATGTTGAATCTATGTTGAATTGAAACTGATCAAGTTATATTTTTAAAAACTTTTAATGCTCTTAAGTTGGATGCTCAAACTCTAATTTGACTATGTAAAGTAATTTATAAATTAATTAAATAAAAATAAACCATACATATAAAAATATGTAAATAAACCATACACGTTGAATGTCACTAGACTCTAACATGACCTACTTACAAACGAAAATGAATCACACTACTTCTAACAGATCGAGATTCTATTTAAAACTTTACAACTTTTTAAACTTTTAAAGTTTGAAACTTATTGAACTTGAAAAATTTTCAAACTTGCAATTTATGTGTAAAAATGAACATGAATGAATATCATGCCCCCTATATATGTATTATATTTATATTAAATTCCATTTGAACTTTACAAATATTAAAGAGTATATTTGTTTGAAACTTACCACTTGTAATTGTAGGAATAAGTACACATGCATGTCACCTGCCCCCATAATCTAAAATTTTTGAATCATGTTGTAATTTTTGAAATTTTATAGTGCTATAAATCTGAAAGTTTCTCATGAGGAGTTAACATATCAAGACAATCCCATTTTTATGCCCCCTTTTGAGATGAGAGAGGTAACCTACGAGTCACTTATTTTAAAAGAAAGCATATATGAAACATATAATCATGTAGTAACACTGGTAGTTACTTCTTAATTTCAATAAGAATCATCTGTTGTAATATAACCATCTAAGTCATTGGTCATATACCCAAGACAATTTATTCACTCATATACATACATACATGCCCAAAACAAGGCAAACATACATGTTCATGCACTCTAAAATTTTCAATATTTGCACAATAGGAAATACATACTAAATACAATATACACAAACACTCCAAATGCAAAAAAATAGCAATACTATGACAAAAATTCAAATATCGAACATAAATTTACAAATTATGGGGGCATGATACTAGTTCATCTACTCCCCATTTCTATGTCACAAAATTTCAAAATACCACTACTTCAACTTTCAATAAACAAGTGTTAAAATTACAAAAAGTTACAAGTTCAGTTAGCATTCAATATAAATACAGGGGGTACAATGCTAATTCATGTTCATGTTTTTATATGGTATTTTCAAATATCTCTTTTATCAAAGTTTCAAAGGTACAAAGATTTAAATTAAATCTAGATATGTCTACAGCGGTGTGATTTATAAATTGAAAAGTGGGCTACGTTGAGTCTAGTGACACATAACATCTATGACTACACTTTTTTTTCAATCTCAGTACATGTTTCATTTCTTATTTTCTCTTTTATCTCCCACTAGAGTCTAGTGACACTCTAGGGTTAGGGATTTTTCTCTCCATTAGAGCACTCTTCACAAGTGAAAATAGCTATGTCTAGTACAAAAGCTTCACTCATTGAGACTTGATCACTCTCAAACTTAACACAAGTTATAACTCCATGAGTTAGTATGGTTATGGTCTAGAGACACCCAATGACCTACCACTCATACTTTTACTACTTTTAAAATTATTTATTCTTCTTAACTAGGAAGCAAACAAAATTTAAATCAGGTCCTATCTGCACTTGCAAGGGATAAAGCAATCAAATTGCACACTCTTTCAAGTGTATTCTTCCCTTGCTCTCATTTCAAATTTCAAAGTTTTAAATTTTAATTTTAAATTATAGGAAATAACTAATTTTAGTGGCATTGTTGCAATTTTTTTACATCAAAACACCTTGCATGATTAAGGTTCACGTCAAAAGACAAAGCGCATATACACACTTAGACTTTCGTCTCTTTTTACTCTATTAATTTCACTCCATTGTATCATTAAAATAAATTAGGGGGTAAATATAGACACCCAAATTTGATACAGGCTCATTCAAAATATAAATTTTACATAAAGTTGCTTATTTGGACTATTGTTGATGAATGAATGACTTATTGGCATTTCATGTTCTAAGTCTTAGGTTTTTCTCTCTTATTTGTCATTTTTATACCTTTTATATTTCTATCTTATCTTCTCATATCCACCTCGAGGATCCCTAATTTTCATTATAAGTCTTTAACTTTGTGTTTTGAGTCTTTTAGACAAGGTCACATTACACATGCAATGCCAAACTGTGACCCTGTCTAGGTAATGTAGACTTGTTGTAACATAAAATATGAAATATGTTTTATTCTCGATGTTGATAATGGTCTCTTTTATATCCATTGGTATTCTAAAATTTGGTTTCCTTGTGCACCAATAAGCCCTAAATTCAAATTCAAGAGTCTTATTTAAGGGTCCTATTAGAGGCTAGGCATCAATCTCTATCTATTAAAAAAACTATACAAAGTTTACATCAATTGATATTTGTTGAATAACTAAGTTATTTGTAGGTTTAAAAACTTAATATATCATTTGCATGCTTATGTCAAGGGTAATAATATGTGAAAGAGCATATAGTTTTGAATTTCACTATTGCACATACATTATTAGGAGGGAAACCTACATTGACTTGAGGCTCATTTGGGCTATGTAGGTAGCACTTAGATTACACGAAGTTTTCTAAAGATAGCTTAGTTGTTCCCCTAACCCTATTCCCTTTGTTTAACATTCTATCACTATTGTGTTTGTTGTGCAGGAGTTAGGGTTTTTATTTTGTAGATATTCTACGTAGAAAATCAGGACACATGATTAATCAGTAAAACCTCATTTTTAGTAGCACAACTCAAATCAAAAATTCAAGCATACAATCAACTAGGATATGGTTGCAGTCAATAGACAAGGCCAGAATGTGTTCATGTCCTCCTACATACATATCATAACATAGTTTGAATCCTTAGTTTTGGGTCCAACACAATTTTTAGGTATTTTCATTTAGTTTCTAATCATGGCTAGCCCAAATAGCCAGCATAAAATCTATTTTAGAAAAATTTGCATTTCTATTGGCCTATTTACTATTTTTAGCTAATATTCAATTCTATAAATTTTGTACTTTATTGTATTCCATTGTGTATTCTTGTATTTTAATTTCAATAGTTTAGATCTATTAGTTTGATTCATTTCAATTCAAAAAATATTAAATATTTTGGTGAACCCGACATGATTCATACATGAGCTTATGTGTTATATTTTATTTGAGGTGACAAGATATTTTCTTTAATGTCGGATTAAATTCAAGGTCAAATAAGATTGAATCATTGTGTTAGATTTATAATCAAAGTTGAAAGAAATTTACAAAAATGTGAATGAAATCTTTAAAAAAATTAAGCAAACAACAAGCAATGTTCTAAAAATAGCAAGTTTATTAGAATGTTTAATCTATTTTGAGTTGAAATGAATCGAACTATAAGATATAAAATATTGAAATTGAAATACATGTATATACAATGAAATACATTAAAATAAATAATTTAAAGAATTATAAATTAGTTAAAAATAGTAAATAGGCCTATAGATATGCAAACCTCCCTAAAATAAATCTTCTGTTGATTGTGCAGGTTGATTATGACTAAAAATTGCTTAAAAATCCCTACAAATAGTGTCATTCCTGAATACAAGAATTTAAACTACGTTGGGTTAAGTCCGTAGGAGGATAAGGATGAATTGCATCCTTGTCTATTGATTGTGGCCATATATGGTTGACTATATGCCTAATTTTTTGATATGGGTCTATGCAACTATATGCGAGGGTTTATTAATTGATCTTGTGTCTTGATTTACCACACGAAATCCCTATAAAACATAAAACCTAGCTCCTTCATAGAAAACATGATAGATATCAAATGGCAAAAAGGGGAATAGGGTTAGAGGAATATTTGAGCTACCCTAAAAAAACCTCATGTAATTTGAGTGTTGCTTACATAACCCAAAAGGGCCTCACACTAATGTAGTTCTCCCTTATAGGGTGAGTATGTGATTGTATAATTGTATGAATATAAGTAGAAGATTAATTGAAATGCTTCACAATGGATGCTCTTGATCTTCAATAAAATATATTCAAACTTAGTCTATGACTACTAAAATGTAATAGAATTGAATGTAAAAGAAATAGTTTTCTTTTGCTCAGTGTACATTGGAATTGTCAATTGATTGCTATATGTATTTGGAGAAGCCTTTATGGATTTTTGTAAGAGAGTATTTCAAATGTTTTCACTAACTGACCATGTTAAAAGTGTGGGAGGGGGAAAATAAATTATTTGCAATTTAAAAAGTTGTTGCTAGAGCATGGGGGACAAGGCCACATTAGTGGACAGAGCGGACTTAGCGTAGTCATGTTCTAGAAAAATAGAGACTGTTGGAAAAGGTCTGACAGAGCCTATAAGCAAATTAGGGATGTCTAAATGATGTTCTAAGTATTTGTAAGATAATTTTTATAGTGTATGCTCTCGTAGAGATTATAAGTTAGCGAAATGACGAATAGGCCAAACAAGATAAGGATGTCAAGATTAAATATTGTCAAGCACTTAATGATTGAATTTATATGTCTACAGGGATAAAACTTGAATGGAGTTTCCAATAAATAATGGTGAAATTCTATAGGGTGAATACTATTGCTAGAGATTTTATTTTCATTGTGTTAAAGTTCTTCTCAGTTGTGGATAACTTTTTGCTTGCGAAATACAAAATATGATCAATATTTCCATCTCCCAATTGTTCCAAGATTACACTTATAGTTGTTATGTAAGCATGTGTGTGTACATGAAATGTCTTTGTTAGTCTTTGCCTTGAATCACTTTTCAATTATCTATTTTTTGTTCAGCCAATCACAAAGTTTGAAATATATATTATAATAATAAATATAAAATTTTTTCAAAATCTTTCATATAAATATTAACATATTCCCTAAGTGTTATTTAGGAATATCCCTCTTTGTTACAGCGTGAACACTACAATAATGCACCTTTAATAAATGTCATTCATTGTACCATATTTAACATCACATTAACTTTGTTTGGGTCATGAGTTCTTCCTTGGATAGGGATTATTTCATTCAAATCTATACAAAAGTATGCCATCTATATTTATATCTACCATGAATTCTCAAGCTCTATGTGCATTTCCATGTGGTTTCATAGCTTCATGCCCTCCTTTGGCTCATCATCCCCTGCCAAATTGTGACGTCAAACATCATTCAATACCTAAACCCAAAACATCCACATGAAGTCTTGCCATCTTTCTTTTTTCGAGCAAGTTTGTCAAAGTACACCTACAATCTATCCACATATCACCAAGCATATGTGTGGAAGTAGTTGATCTACCATGTAATCTGTGTTGATGTTTTATGTCCATTGATAGTCTATATAGTTTGTTAGTTTTTATATTTTTTATGTTTTGAATAAATTACGATTATAGGTTTGATTAATTTAATTTTCTTAAGATGTTTTGTTATTTAATAATTTTTAGATGGTCAATAGTCGATTATGATTTATTTAATAATTATCTCAAGCATATAGAGTTATGTTATGTTATTCAACTATATATCACTGACGTTAGGAAATAAAGACAACAAAAATGTTAATCGAATTCAAATTACAATAACAAATAACATAATATTAAATTTGTATTTTCAATTTCAAATTATTAAAACAAATGTATATTAGAAAATTACATACAAACTTAAATACAAACAATTCTTAATAAAAATAAGGACTAGTCGCTACACGACGCTTGTTAATTTAAGAATAATAAAATAAAATTTACGATTAATATGTATTTGAGTTTTTCAAAAAAATCATGAACATTCTCCTCTATATAAACTACTATGAACTTCTTATGATATAATATTCAATGTGACCCAAAGTATAAACTACCTGTAATATTCAATATAACCCAAAAATAAAAACCTACTCCCTGATAGATTTGTTGGTGGTTTGAAGCCCACTATCACAAAAACCTTTGCTTCACGAATTCATTCACCGCACACAATATGTATAGTAGCCCCCAAACGAAACTAAAAACAAATACAAATTAAAAGTGATTTAATAAAGGACAAAAACCAAATGTGTGCCTTTGGCAATGAAGTAATTAGGGAGTTGAAGATTCAATTTGTGTGTTAAAAGGACATACGTAAAGCGCTGTTAGAGGGCCCCTAAGTCTTCTTGGTGATGGAGCTAAACTTTATACGTTGGGTTTTATGTTGAGAGGTATTTTATAATAATATTTGGAAGTGGTGGTGGATTGTAATAGTTATGGATTGTTTTTAATTATGAATAAATGTTTTTGATTGGTATCATATATTGATATTAAAATATGATCACAATTCAAATTTTAAAGTTATAAAATATATATAAAAAATTAAAATATAAGAAAAGAATTAAAATTAACGAAACACCATCAACAAAAGAAAGATAGATTTATAAAAGAAAGACAAAAAAAATTAATAATATGTAGAACTTTCGTTAAACATCTTTAAAACGTCAGTAATAAAACAACTAAACAATTAATGGTCATCTCATTTAATTATCATATTTAAAAAATCTTCTTACTTAAAAAAATCAATCAACTATTTATAATATTTTAAATCAATTTTTTTTCAAAAAAAAAAAAAACTTCTAACAAATTAAAATCATCTATTATCAACTAACCCAAAAAAATTAGGAAAATAAAAAATATATCTAACTAATCTAAAATATACACTTCAAAATGAATCTTTAAACATTTTCCAAATAAATATATTTAAAATATATACTAATTAATGAAAATATTTTTCACATAAATATATTTAAAATATATATATATAACTTAATGAAGATATCCTTTCATAGTGTTCCACGGTGTTGAATAGATGTCTATTAATTCTAATGATATTTAATTTAATTAATTAATTGTCACTCTACTTTAAGTTTGTTAAATACATGGCACAATGGTTAGATAAATCACTATTTAACAATTTATACTCGTTGAGAATAGGGAAGATTAAGAGTAGAATTATATACCAATAATTAGTGTTCAAAAAAATTTAATTGTGAAGTCTATACATAAGGTTAACAAGGGTGCCATGCACTAAGTCTCTGTCGGGTAGTATAGAATTGAATTTTGTTTTAAGTATTTTATAAAAAAAATAGCATACTATAGAGAATTTATATCTAAAAAAAATTAGTTGAAGAATATTTTTACAGCGAAACATTGAAGCATTGCCTTGTACAAGATCTCAAAATCCTTTGCCATATTTCAAAAAATTGAGTGTAATCTAATTACATGGTTGCGATGATTTGGTTATATAGACCAATTGGGAATCAATAAATCAATTTAACCAAGACACCATCGACTTTATTGCATAGTTGAATGATTATTGAGAAAATGACTTTGGGCAATATATTCTATCTATCAACCTCTTCAAGAAACCAACCAACTAAACTATAAAGTTGTGAATCAATGCATTGCTGAAGTACACACTCAAAAAACTTAACTACATAACCATCACATATGCGTTGATGATAACAACATTTAATGAATAAAAATGGCTCTTGAAACAACTTTAAAAATAGATTTGTCCAAAAATGTATTTTAACCATTAAAAAAAACTGCTATCTTGGCAGAAATTGATAGAATTGTTGTTTAATACATATATGTGTGTAAAATGTACGTCAAAACAAATAAGATGTCACTAATAACCATGAGTATAAGTAGCATCATCATCAACATATGGAAGAGGCTAAGCTATTGCCACTACCAATTTTGCCTCCTATCTAACAATAGAAATAAATCACAAGCAAAAAATTAATGAAAATATTAGAACAAATCTACAAATTCCCCCACAAAGAGGTTTAAAAAAGTGCCTCACAATTTGCTACTTGTTTTTTTTAGTTTTAAGTTTAATAGAGCTTGCATCTTGGATAGAGGTACGGCGTGTCAAAATTATAGTTGCTTTTGGCAGAAATCTCAAGAATTTTCTTTCTAAGAAAATTAATTTGCTTGACTTTCACTTGTTTGCACTTCACATCACCCTAATTTACACAGGACAATGGGGATGTTCTCACACACACTATGATTTGCAAAAAGATATTCACATAGACTCAATTTAATAAATATTAACCATTAAATTAAAAATTATCTCTAATATATGTAATTCCCTGCAAAGGTCTCTATGCCAAGTTGGAACATTTTTATAAGTCGAATAGATAGTAACATCAAACACAGTAATTGCATATTGCTCACAAATGTTTCATACAAATAAAATCTAACTAGTAACAATCATTTACTGCCTCAAAACAAATAAAACTACATACAAATATCCGTGGAAAAAATTACATTAGATGTAAAAGAAACACAAAAATAAGATCATGTAAGCATACCATCAAACAAAAGGATTAAACTATATCTACTATAGAGAACTAGAAGCTTTATGATCAAATTAAGTGAACAATCTTAATTAAGAGACAATAAAATATTTTAATAAAGAGAAAATATTTATACAACATTTGCATTCTTTAAAAATAAAGACGAAAAAAAAAACACTACCAACAAATATTAATATTAAACATATTAAAAACCATATATAGAATAAAGATATATAAATAAATATAGAAATTGGGAATAAAAATAATCACAATATATTAAACCAAAAATGAACTTATAAAGGGAAAATATACTTGTTAATATCTAGAGCGAAACACCCAGAAATAAAAGAGAGAATATTGATATCTAGGAATTACCAAAATAACACAAAGGCACAGAAAACCGTAGGAAGAATATTACAAGGCCTGTACCCGGTTCACATTCCTATGTCTTTCATTGGGTGTGCACTCAATGCAAGCTAGGTAAATTCCTTTCTACATGTAAACAGCCCTACCTAGAAGGCCTAGAAGGCCTTCTAAGTTCCTACCATAGTATGAAACTATTGTCAGCTCTCATTTTCAATTTTTTCATCTCAATTTTCATTAACATGTTTGGCGCAATTAATTGCAGAAATCCTACAAACAATTTAGCCATTCATTTGCATGATTCAAAAGGCAAATTTTGAAAAAGTCTCTTCCATAGCTGACTCTACAAGAAATCTAGACACTTAAACAGTACGAACACACGTGCTTGCAGGTGTATTTAATGAGTTATCTGCTTTAGAAACAAAATTTGTAAAGACAAATAATGTAGGAAGAATATTACAAGTCCTGCACTGGGTTCACATTCCTCTGTCTATCATTGTGTGTGCACTCAATGTGAGCGTAAATTCCTTTATACATGTAAACAACCCTACCTAGAAGGCCTAGACAACCCTACCGGGAAGGCCTTCCTACTATACACCATGCCACTGCTTAACTGTGTAATTAATCTCCACAAATCTTCTCCCTCTCACAAGCAACAGAGACCTTTGCGGCCGGAAACAGGCGAGTCAAAAAAGAACCTGCTTAGAAGTATCCCCCAAAATCCTCGGAACTGTAATTGAGTAGGAATATAGTGCGGGAACAGGAGACCAAGTGAGCGTCACAACCCCCTGGAACATAGCATACAAAAATACACTCACCCACAAACAGACACCCACATTGCACACAAAAAAGATACGCATAGCCCATAGACAGCCCCATATTTGCATAAACACCCATCACCACAACCGCAAACAGGGAAAAAGCTTATCATTTGGGATGTCCTTAAGAGCTGTACCACTACCACTGCCCTGTAATATCTAAGAAAATTAATTTGCTTGGCTTTCACTTGTTTGCACTTCACATCAGCCTTATTTACACAGAACAATGGGGATGTTCTCTCACACACTGCCATTTGCATAAAGGTATTCACATATACTCAATTTAATAAATATTAACCATTAAATTAGAAACTATCTCTAATATATGTGTTGTCAGGGAATTACCTGCAAAGGTCCCTATGCCAACTTGGAACGTTTTTATAAGTCGAACGAGCATTGTAACCATGGGAGAAAACAATGCAAATTTCATATAGTAACCTTAAGAAACTAAAAAAAATACTTGAAGGCCTCTAGATTTCCTTACCATATGGTGTACTGTCATTAAAATCCAGATTCTAGTGAATTAAAGCAACAGATTATCATTAGACTGAAGAAAGACTCGTGCCCGAAGTGATTATGCCATTGCAGATAATAATATGAGTGATATAAGCTACACTGTTGAATCGAAACAACTCACTGTGACTCGAACACTCAAGGCCATGGAACAGTAATCGAAAATCTCAACATTCTCGACAAAAGCATAAAAACCAAAACAACCCACATGTAAACTTCCCTCTCAAAGCACTATTCTGCGTTCCATCTATTAATGAAGAGGTAAACCCCACCCAACATATGGTAATGGTCGAACCAAACAAAATGAAATAGAAAAAACGAAAGAAAAGAAGAAAACACAGAAACCCCTACCCTGCTCTGCCCTGCGTATATCTTTAAAATCTGTCAATTGTTCTGCTCTGCCCAAAACCTAAAGTTGTAACGACGAATTTGGCCAAAAGCCTACCCTGTGCACGCATATGGAATTTTCCTTTTTTTCTGGTTTAAAAAATATACATATTAATTACTGCAAAGCTAAAAGTGTTTTATTGTACCCCAAAAACAAAAAAAAAATAATTGGTGGAGAAAGAACAGTTTAATCACATGTTAAGGGAAATTGATTCCTTTATTATCCCTTTGAGACCAATAAGATCCAGGTGAAATGGTTAAGAGATTTGGTTGTGTCCAACATCATCCAAGTTTAATCTCAAAGGATATGTTAGATCAGTGGTCATTAAAGATATTTGGATAGTTGGAACCACTAATGATGATATTTGGATAGTTGGAATCACTAATGATGATATTTGGATAGTTGGAACCACTAATAATATCGGTGTTGTTGACAATAGCACCCAGTTAGATAATGTTAATGAAATAAGTAGTAACCATTAATGATTATTATAAGAGAAATTTGAGCCTTTTATTCGTATCCTAAACTAATGCCTATATATATATATATATATATATATATATATATATATATATATATATTAAATGTAAAAAAAAAGACCTTTTTTTATATGTGAGAAAAACTATATTATATTTTATAAATTTATTTTAAAGTTTTTAATATTTATTAAATAATAACGAATGTAAATTTTCAATTCCAATCATTTTTATGTTGTAAATATTTTTAAATTTTAATAAATAAGATATCTTTTAGTTATATGACACTGGGTTTTTTTTTTAAACAATTTAAAACCCTATAAAATATTACACCTATTTTATTTATTATAAAAGAACAAATATAAATTTATTAAAAATAAAGATATACAAATATTCTTTTTAAAATGTAAATATTTTAATCAACACTAAATTTAAAGGTATCTATAATTATGATCAAAGATTTCGATCTAAGACCCTTTTAAACCTTATACTTATTTTATCTGCTATGAATTCTTAAAAAATAGCTAATGTTGCTCTTAATAATGGTATGAAGCCATTTTTACTCATCAAATAATCTAGGATTTTTGAATCAAAGGGATTAGAGCTCTATCAGGGTTACTAACATGTGTTAGTGTCACATCTACACTCATCCTTTCTAGCAGTAATTTGATATTTTCTTTGATAAGATAGCACATTAATTGCACTCCACCGAACCTATCACCACCCTTTGGGTGACATAGCCTTCCTTTAAATGTCTCCTCAAGTCCTGCAACATTTGTTGTAGGTGCTTCCAATATAGATGTAAAGAACAATGGCATCGAAGTGAGTGCAGAAATTTGTCCCCAAGGTCTTCCATGGGATATTGATTCTACCCCTAGAAGCCTACTTGAAGTTATTGTAGACTCCCTTAAATTTGACAAAACTTGTAATTATTTTGAACAATTTACTCTTGCAGTTTACTTTATTAGTTGTATCCCCACCGAAAGCACCTCAAAATCCTGGGTTCACAATACTTGGATGGCCCCTCATGGTGTTAAACTTGAAGGCTTTCAAAATATGACCAAGGGTTTCCTTTTGTGTAAGTTCAATAATGTTGACCATTGTCATGTTATTGTTGCTCATGGACCTTGGTTCATTCGGAACACTCTACTTGTTTTCTCCCACTAGACTTGAGACTTTGTCATCTTCGAGCATGTTAAGTTCAAAATCCATGTTTGGGTCGAGTTCCCAAACCTCTCCTTACCCTTGTGAAATTTTGTGCATTAGTTAATCAAAACCTTAGGGCATTTCATTGGGTTTGAACCAAAAAAATTCTATGTGGCCTGACCTCATAAACACATTTACATTGAAATAGACCTTTCCAAAGATCTCAAGGAAACTATTGGCATCCAAGTTGGGACAAGAGGATCACACAACATGTGCTTTACATCAATCTGCCCAACACCTCCTTCCATTGTGAAGCCACAGACCACAAAATACGTTAGTACCCACTAATGCCCAACTCCAAGCCCACCCCACCCCCCAAACACCTCTCCTAAGGTGAACAAAAATGCTCATACATTTGTTGACAAATAGACTATTATTTTCAACAATAAAGATAGTTAGCAGTCATGCTTGATAGGAAAGGCCCCAACCACTATGGACAAACCAATAGGTGGTTCTTTGGTGGTATCCAAGCAACCAGTTTCCGCCACCCAATAAGTGATGCTACCATGAGTTTGTACCCCTCAAGTTGTGGTCATGCTATCAATTTCTCAAATCCAACTGACGGCTTCCCAACTGCCACAGAGCCCTTTAGAGGCAATTTTTTTAGGTAAAGTTCATGCTTTAGTGGTTTTTTATCACAAGGTAGTCTATTGCCACATGTACAGTCCTTAGCCACCTCTAAAAAATGGATAATATGTTCAAAATAAATGACGACAGACCATTCAATTAGATGATTTCATGAAGGATAACCATCAATCCTACCTAGCAAATAGTTTTTTTGTTTTAGTTGAGATTGATGAAGAAACCACCATGCAAATTGAGATTGATCAATGATTGTGTACTCGTGGATTGTTTGACACCTCATTGACATGACCTACAAGTATATTGTCTGGGATACATGTCATTTTTTTTCAAAAATGAAATTTATTTCTCTGTAATAAGTTAAAAAAATGGTTTCTATCTCACCTATGTTGTCAAAGCGATCTGGTTGGTTGGAGTCTTCCAAATGTTTGATCATGAGATGGGACAAAGGGGAGTTGTCCCTTTAATTTCTCCAACTCTTTTGCATCATGTTGTTAGTCAGGGTTCAGATTCCACTCATTGATTTATCTCAACCCTATTTGAATTTTATGGCCACTCCCTCATTATAGCCAGTGTTTATAAGTTTCTAATGATGTAGTATAAAAGGTGGCATTTTCGTTGTGGGTATCTGATTCTCTCCCTAATGCCAATTGAATCCTATGTGGATATTTCAACATGATTGAATTTTTTAAAGGCAAGGAGTAACTCCCAAAGCATTGGTGCTCCAAAAAAAGAGGCATGGTTTTACATGCACAATAAACTCTCACTTTTTAACCCTAAGCACCATCACCACCTGGTCATGGTTCGTGTGGTCTAATCTCTGACAAAGGCATGAATAGGTCACCAAGAGGCTTGATATAGCCATGCCAATAATTTTTATTGCCTTGTAACTATCATTCTGGATGCTCTGCTTTCCGACCACCTCCCCATCAAGTTTAAAATTGAGTGGCTTTATCCCCCTCCCAGGGTTACCATAATATAGTTTTACCTTAACACTGCTCATCTTTCTCACTCCTGGACCAAAAACACATTATTAGAATTTGGAATTTTTCACCTCCCCCTCTTGGATTTTTTGGATGGATTAAATGGTGGGAAATTCAATTAGTCAAATAGTTGCCTTTTTCACATCTATGGTAGATAAGCAGTTGTTTTCCATTGCAATGCCCATGAGGGTTCACATCATAAATTCATTTGAAATTCATAAGAGTTGAAGCTTTCTCCCTTCAATTAGGATATGCAAAATCAAGCTTCCATGTGGTGGCACAAACTCAAAGTTAAAGAGCATTATCAATCCAAAGGAGCTTAGATTCGAGGGTGAATGCACTAGCTAAAAATTGGAGATAGAATTTCTAAAGAGTTATTTTCCCTCCTCCATTTGAGGAAAGTGAATGAGCACACAAAAACTATCAAGGAATCTAGTTCCCACCTTACACATCTTTTTGATATTTTGAACACCTTCATTCTCACTACCATAAGGTTTTTTCTGCCCAACCTTCCTTGCTAGAACATGAGCAAGCTTTGTTCCAATGCTTCTAAGTGGTGCCTTGAAATCTCATTAAAGCACAAAGGGTGGTATTTGATAGATTCCTATCAATTGAGGATCTAAAAGAGGCCCTAGTGCAAATGGTCAATGACAAATCCCCTAGTATTGATGGATTTCCTTGTGAGTTTTACCAGAAGTTATTAGATATAGTGGGCCCTAATTTACACAAAGTCTACTTTGAAGCTATCCAAACCATTTTCCTCATCAAAGTTATTAATCAAGGTGATATCAAATTCATATTCAAATATATGGATTCTAAGATCATAATAAATTGTCATCCCATTACCCTTCTCAATGTTTACTACAAGATTATCGCTAAGGCCTTTGTTCTTAGATATTTGTTACCCCTCATAATATTCCTTGAGCAAACTAGTTTTATTTGTAACTGATATATCCTTGACAATATTATTTTTGTCTGGGAGGGAATGGAATGGGCCAAAAAGTCTCATTAGAAGGCATTATTCATCAATTTTGACTTTTAAAAATCCTATGATATAATCGAATGGTCTTTCATCTTAACCATGCTTTAGGGTCTTGTCTTTGGTTTTAAGTTTGTCAACATGGCTAAAATGCTTTTCTAGGATGTGGGCCCCTATATCACCATCAATGTTGTCTATTATGATTAGTTTAGCCTCTTTTGGTCTATTTTTCAAGGGTGCCCTCTTTCCCCTTCCCTATATGTGTTAAATATTGAGGGGCTAAATTATCTTCTTGCAAACTACACTCTCAAAGGTCTAGTTAAGGGTATCTCTCTTCTCCATTCTCACAAGAAGATGATTAATGGGAATTTTATTGATGACCCCTTCCTCACCTTAGCTAAGGAGAGAAAGTTTGTTTCCTATGCCATGGAATGTCTGGATATTTTTCTTAGCTTTTATTTCTTCCATCCAATGGAAAAAAAACCCAATGTTATAGGCAATCTATCACCCATTTCCTATCTAGCTTATTCAATATAGGTGGCATGGGTGAACAGTTTAAATTCCTAGGTATCCCCTTCGCTTTTCGATCCATTCCAATGTATCTCTGGGGATATGTGGTTCAAAGGGTTGAAAAAAATGGTTTTTGGATTCACTCTATTAGTAGGAAAGTTCCATATTTTCTCTAAGGTGTTGGTTGCTACTCATGTTTACTACTCCTCTTGTTGGGTTTCTTCTAAAGCTACCTATGCCAAACTTGAAAGAATATTGAGGGACTTCCTATGGGCCAAATTTTAAGACACTCAAGCATTTCATCAAGTTGCTTGGGATATTTGTTGCAAGCCAAGATCCCTAAAAGGGCTTGGTCTCTTAGACATCAAAATCCAAGGGCACACTTAATGTGCCAAATGGATCAATCATGCCTTAGAAGGGGGTGGAGCATGGAAAATTTTACTTAAAAATTGCATCACACAGGGCACCCTTATGGGGAAATGAGCCTATAAACGTTTATATATTCAATCTCTTCTTATCATTCGAGTAAATGTTGTCATTTTGGGCATGTTTGTTGTTAATATTATTTGGACGAAGTGAGAGCTTCTCAAAAGGCATTTGTATTAGATGGAGATAGCTTCAGGTCTAGGCTCTCTCTCAATTTGCACTCCCTATGGTGGTCTACCACTCTTAAATTTTATGAATTTCCATTGACTCTTGTGCCCTAGATCAAGAACCTTATGCTATTCAAAAAAGGCATCAAAGTCATTTTTTACCTATTTTACAATCAAACTAGAGATTGGGTTCCTTGGCAAGTTCTTTGGGTTCGGTTTAATTTACAAGTTGGTGACCAAGTCTCTATCTTGGAGATTTAGAACTCTATACCTAAAGTGCATCTAAAAAAAGGGTTGTCCAATCTTCTATCAAAGAGTAGATTGACTTTGAATGGTTCGTTGAGATGGCATTCCACTAGTAAAAACCCTAGCTAGGTTATTAACTCCTTTCCCCTCAGCATCTCCTAGTTGACATTGGCAATGCCAAATGGAAGGTCAACTCCACAGAGCTAATTTTGAAAAGAAGATTTAAATGTGTGTGTGTTTCCATTATTAAACCTAAACAAGCACACTTCCTCTAGTGTATCATATACCACAAGCTTATAATTGGCCCTAGGTTGGTTGATATGGGAATGGCTCATCTTGTTTGCTTAATTTTTAATCACCCATAATCTCTTAAGCATGTTTTTTGGTTTTATAAGTATGCCCAATCAGGTTGGATTTGGATTCTCACCCTTTTCAAACCCTTTTGTCTATAAATGTTTCCCTAAAAGATGGTGCTTTAAGGGGACTCAACAATGATTCCTACATATTTGGCATAATTTTCAAGCTCGAATTCTCTTTCAATTATGGAAAAACATGGATGATTTTATTTTTTCTAATGCTTCTCTTAAAGAATATTTCCCTACTTATAACAAGCTTAATGTTATATCTAATGTAATACTTTAGATTCATGTTCAAGTGAAGAAAGTCCATCTGGAGGTGGAGCACCTCCAAATTTTACTAGATCACTTGGGGAGTGGCATGTATTTTGTTAATCAGGTCCCTCTTAACTCTCCTCTTTGTCGGCCACCCCCACGGGACTATGAATTCAGACAATAGGAAGGGACCCACTTCTAAACCATATGTCGTAGTGGCTCCCCTCAGTAGCATGTTTCAACACCACCTTTGAGTCCTCCTACTACTAGTGGTTTTATGTGGTCAACACCCCCGCAAGGGAAGTTCCCTCGGCTAGTGCTTTCCAATTCTCCCTCCAAGAAGGAGGCTCCTCGAGGACAAAGATAAATAAAAAGATATTTGATGGTTGTGAACCTATATCTGATATGATAGACCTCTATGTTGGAAGTGGTTGGGGGGTTGAAGGGACAAACAAGATGATTTACCACTTCCTCCAACACTGCTCATTGCTCCAATTATTTATTATTCTTATTTTTTTATTGCCTTTATAAAACCTTGTTAACCATGTTTTCACTTTTTTTTTTTGAAAAGCTTATTCAACTTTCTAGTTTAATGTTTCTCAACTTTAACCAATATAGCTGCCATGGAATGTGATTTGTCCACTCACCTTTTTTATACAAATAACTTTATGACATAATATTTTATTAATATATAGAAATAAAATTTTCATTTAAAAAAACAAACAATACTATTAATAATAATATTAAATCACCTTCACATAAAATAAGTAACATAAACTTTTGTAGATTTCATCAAGTCAGGAAAAAAAATACTTATAAAATAAGTAACCACTAAATACAAATTACAAATATAACTCTATCAAAAATACATAAATTAAAGTTTTAAATATAAATCTTCTAATCAACTCTAAATCCACGTGTCTACAATTTCATATTAAACATCACCATGTTTACAATTTAATATCTTAATCCAGATTGTTATTAGTCCCATAAGGGATCTATTAGCTTCCATTTGCACTTAATTGCTTGTTATTTCCTTCCCTGTCAACCAATCAAGATGTATCATTTTATCTACTAAAAATTATGTGATCTTTAAACCTACATTAATTGTAAGGTGTTTAACTAGTCATATATTTGTTATGTCTTAATTGGCTTACAAAAATTCATGTTATTTCCACCTTCATGAAAATTAAAACAGTCTTAATTAACCACCATACGAAAACAAATCTATTCTCTATAGATGTGCGCTATGAATATTTAGAACTATCAAGGAGTGATAGTGATGGTTCCATATGTAGTTGATGTTGTCATTGATGCCAAAAGGAGACATTGCCAGTTGTTTCAAACCATACATGTCAACTTGTTTGGCGATGCCACCAGGGACCACAACAATTATGCAGTGCATGGATTTATTTCTCTTTTTGTGCTCTATCATGTGCTTCAATTTTAACATTTCATTCTATTCATGGACAAAATTATTACATGACAAAGACATAAGCTTGATTCATTTTCAAGACAGATTTTCCTTAACAGGTTTTATTCTATTCTTTCATGTTTTGGGACTAGTTTTCAACTGATACGTTGCCATCAAATCCATCTGTTAGGCCATGTTTTCCTTTTCTTATTTAACATGGTTTTTTCCTTTAACAAATAGATTTTGCGCTTTAGTTTATAGTTCTATTCTAGTTTAATTGATTTGTCTATAAAACTTAAAAATGATGGAAGCAATCTACTCATATTATTCAGGGGATTATTCCTTTCTCTCTAAGCTTTTGAAGATTTCAAGCATTAGTAATGGTGGAGAATAGCCAAAAAACTTCTAGAAATGCCAATGCCTAAAAACTAAATCTAAATCAATTAACCCAAAAACATCTTCTGCAAAGTGATTCCCTCTACCAACTTTATTCTCAAAACATTCACCACTTTATCATCACCATTTTATCTAAGTTTTCCTATTTTTTTCCATCATAAATGCTTTTGCAATATATTCTTCAAACACATGTTTCTTACTATAATTAAACATATGTCACACCAAAACTTAGCCCATAGCAATTACACCACAAACTCTCCACATTCGTATTGGAATTATTGATAGATTTAATGGGCTGGGAGGATTTGAACTTGGGCTATCTTATTATATTATCAACTCCCAGGAATTTATGTACAAATCCCACTCTTATTTTTGCTTTTGTTGGTGGTGGCAGTGTTCAAAAATTGAAACATATCATTGATTCCCATCAAATCATGGGCTCCTATGTCTAGACATAAATTTTTGCAGATACCTATGTAAGCTTCTAGCAGAGCCTCTGTGTTTCTTATTACACCAACATAGCTGCATGTTAAGAAAATATTTCTTGTTGCATCTTTGTTACATCTTACAGACCAGGGAGGGCTACAAAGAATCATAATGATGGAGTAGCATGGCCATGCATTACATTTTTATGTTAAGTTTGTGGGTAATGTTTAATGTATGCCATGGTATGAGTGGGGTTAGAACAAAATGTAGCATCCCCACAAACACAAAAGTGAAGCCGAATTCATATTGTCACCAACCCCACTATCATAATCGCAGCCATATAGGGAGCATGATTATGTAGAATATACATATGATCCAATGATTTGTACATGGCACTTATTATATTCTTAGCTGCCATTACTACTACCTCCCATTTCTATCCAATTATGGACCCATTTAATGTGGGGGGTGTATTAAATTCTCACATTTTTATTGGAACTATGGGCCACCTTAATGTGGTGGGAGGATGTCCACCATGAATATTAATGTATTACACCACAATCTGGTATACGCACATATAGATTCATTGAAAATGGTAAGTGGATTCCATGGATTATGAAAATGAATATGTTGCCTTATCAGGTGTATTATGGTCATTCTGACTGACCAAGATCATTTTTTGATGCTCTTATTGAAACTAATAAATGCCAAGAAGACTATAGAGATTGGTGTGTTTACAGGATATTCTCTTTTGTGCACAACCCTTGTCTTGCCCCTTGATGGAACTGTATGTCTCTACTGGCCTATTGGTTTTGTTATCTATTTTAATTTGGTTCTTTGCCCCATATTTTTTTTATTATGGCATCCTTTGAGGTAGAATTACTTTTGTCGTACTGCAACTAGATTTATCTTTTGCATGGTAGATCATAGGCATAGAGATAATAAAGAATCATATGATTTGGGGCATCCTATCATTGAGATAGTAGGAGTTGCCCATAAAATTGATTTCAAAGAAGGCCTTGTTTGTTACTTTTGGATGAAATGATGCAAAATGTATGTTTTTTCATTATGGATTTGTTTTAATGTTCTTATTGTTGTTGTTGCAAATCAATAGGAATAGAATCCATGATCACTCAATCCATCCTTTCAGCTACAACTTGCTGCAAATTGAAAGGATGTATTCTGGAATAGTTAGAACTGAAACACCATTTTGAGCCTCCTCCTTCCTTCCATTCTAGGTAAGCCTTTTTTCCTTCTCTACGTCAATTTAGATTTTTAACTATACATTTATGTTGTGATTTACAGTTCAAAATTAGTAAATTTGCTTGTACAAATGTGACATTTTAATTTTGGTGTCTTCAATTACTATGAATGTGATGTAATTACATCAGGGCATGATATAGTTAATGCACTTATGCAAGGCTCAATAATTGATTTGGATTTGCATGCAATTAATTTATTGGTTATAGGCATATCAAAAGGCAATTGTTGTGGACCCTACATACAAGCCTGCTAGAGAATACCTGATAATTGTCTTGATAGATATTGGGACCAATTTGAAACTTGCTCGAAGTTTATAAATCTTTATTATCACCTAATAATTTAAGTAAAACTTAGTGTATTAAATGGCTATTTTCTTTTCTATCTGCATTGTTTTATGTTTCTTGCAACTTAGTAAGACTATTAATCCTCCCTGCAAGGACTTAGCACTTTGTGCCCCTAGTTTGATTATAAATGACATATGACCCTCACTACAAAATAGTTAAATATGGAATTTTTTAACCATGTTTAGACGTAATTTAATATTTTTAAAATAATAATAATTAGTTTTTAAAATAAATAAGTTTTTACTAAGCAAATCTTGGGGGCAGGAAAAATCAAATATATACTCTTAAAACTACAATGAAATTTAATATGCACAACACATTCCAAACCACCACCACCACCCTTCAAGTCAGCACTCTAGTTAACTATGAGATATTAGATAAAAGCCATTACAAAAGCAAGAAAAAAGATTGCAAATAAGCAACTAATGAAAGAGTCCTTTGTTATCTATAGAGGCCAGGTTTAATAAACATTTTATTTAAATAACCGTTCTTCACTAACACAATAATTTACTTCTCTTAAAATGAGAATTTTACACATTCACAAGCTACCATTTAAGAAATGAACTTTATGATTCTATATAATAGACAGGATATAAAAGCATTGTATGAGTCTAAAATATCTCGAATCTTTTATGACTTAAAAACTGAGGCTAAGTTAAATATCTGTTAAGAAATTCAAATTATAATATGAACATTCTTATTTTAATGTGATAGTTTGACATATGACCCTCATTACAAAACATTTAAATATGGAATTTTTTTACCATGTTTGGACGTAACTTAATATTTTTTAAATAATAATAATTAGTTTTCAAAACAAATAAACTTTTACTAATCAAATCTTAGGGGCAGGAATAAGCAAATATATACTCTTAAAACTGTAACAAAATCTAATATGCACAACACATTCCAAACCACCACCACCACCCCTCAAGTCAACACTCTAGTTAACTATGCAAAATTAAATAAAAACCATTACAAAAGCAAGAAAAAAAGATTGAAAATAAGAAACTAATGAAAGAGTCCTTGGTTATCTATAGAGATCGGGTTTAATAAACATTTTATTTAAATAACCATTCTTCACTAATGCATTAATTTACTTCTCTTAAAATAAGAATTTTACACATTCACAAGCTACCATTTAAGAAATAAAGTTTATGGTTCTATATAATGGAGAGGATTAAAAAGCATAGTACAAGTCTAAAATATCTCAAATCTTTTATGACTTAAAAATCGAGGCTAAGTTAAATATCTATTAAGAAATTCAAATTATAATATGAACATTCTTATTTTAATATGATAGTTTTTCTCTAGCTAGAAGTATATAGTTAGGAAAATAACAAATTAATGGGTTTACTTCAATGTTTAAAAAAAAATGATAGAAATCATAAATATTTTGTTTCAAGAACAAAACTTATAATATAAAATTAATATACTCAAAATTTTTTAAAATGTCAAAATAGAGATGGAAAGAAAAATTATTATCACACAATGATGTTGTCTCTCTATAATGTGAAGGACCACATTATGATTCTATTTTGCTATAATGTAAAGGAAATGTCACACTGTACGAAGAAACTCAAAGTTGTCTTGCCCCAATGAACAGTGCAAATAAGCAAGGATAGAATCAAATATTAAACCTCATCATACAAATTGATAAGTAAGACCACATAGTTTCACTTATAATCAATGTAAATTGAATGACTGGTCAATTAAATAAAGTTATAATGTATTGATGTCATGAGTCTAATGAATTTCAATTATCAAAATAAAAAAAGGCAAACACCATATACTTTTAATTTTCCAAAGTTTCTCATATCTTTGTAATTTATCTCAGTGCCTTGGTTTATTATCAAATATAAAGATAGAATACATTATAACCACCTAAAATCAACCCAAAATCTATTTTAAAGTCATTCCTGCCTAATGAAATATATAGAATAATTAAGGCACCAACATCCTTGTATCACAAAAAAAACATCAACGTAGATATGGGAAAGAAGTTTACCAGCAGAGTAAGATTTAGAGGAATGAAAAACAATAATAAATGCCTTTGAATTTGCAATGAAGAGTGATACCGCCATCACCACCTTATCTCAAGGCTTCAAAAAATCCCAAATTGATATGCACTTCTACTCTACAAGTCTATACCAACTTTGATCATTTTTCTCTCTCAGTTATTTAAAACAAGTGTTTACATTTATAATGTCAAAATATTTTCTTTCTCATAAACTTTAATTTGCATTATCCATTCCCATTAAGTTTCATGATGCAGAGCTTTAAATCCTAATGCAAACATTAAATTCATGCAAGTATGCCAAGAGGAGTGGCATCCAGTGAAGCCTATTAATGAACATTTAACATCACACTATTTCATATTTACCAGCCCATATCACATTGACCAATGCATATTAATCAAAACAAATCATATCCATATGGCACCATCACTGAGAATTGAACTCATAACATCAATACATATAACTTTATTTAATTAATTTATCATTCAATTTACTTATCAATTTATGTAATGAGGTTTAATATTTAATTAAATCCTATTGTGGGGTGGTAATTTTTAATATTTATGTCTTCCACTATTTTTTTCAAAATAAATATTCACTTCTATCATGAATGAAGAATTACTCAATGCCTATATAAATTGATAGAAAAAATAATGTAAAATTCTATGAGTGCATGTGTGAAGTGTTCTACATTCACGGTTATCAAAAGAAAAAAAGGTGAACAACATATACTTGTAATTTTAATCAATCTTAGAGCCTTGTTTTTTTTGTACTAGTAAGTGTGATTACATTTTTGAATGCAAAATAAAACAAATTAATTAAACATAAAGAAAAAGACCATACATACTCTGAGATAGAAATTTTGAGCAATAAGAATTGGATATGCAATTTTAACTGAAAATACTCAAAATAATAATCCACCATTAATATTGAAAACCATTAGATCAAAATGCAATAAAATGAACGTTTAAAATAATATTTTAATCTAAATCCAAATGGATGACTAATGGAAAAAAAGATGGATGTTGTGATTTGTCGGGCCTAATCGATAGGTGCAGATGATTGAATGAGAAGATTGGAGAGATTATTATGGGGATGGTGATTAATGAATAGATTGACTGATTAATTATTGATATTATACCTCAAGGATTTGACTGATGAAAGACTTTAGGATGATGAGGGACAAGTGAGATGTGATGACAAATGGTGGGGAAAGAGGATAGAATGGCTAAGTTGACCTCAAGCACACATGTGACTGAATACTACCTACATAGTATGAAAAGACCTAAGGCTAATGTAGTTCAAATTAGACGATAGATGACAAGATATATTAGAGGAGGATGATAATAACTATTAGACATGCTAGTTCTTAGATTGGGGATGCGACTCAAATGTTAGACATGAAGATATAGGACTAAGAGAAATGATGGAAGATGATATGTTAGATTTGATGACTAGAGAGATGATAGATGAGTAACTAGAGGATATAGATGGGATAATGAATGGCTTAGGGGAATGATCAGATATTATATGAGTGGACTACAATGATCGATTTGATGATGGGATTGATATGATTAGATATTTAGACATGTGAGAGAGGATAGGAGAAATGATGAGTGTAGTCCATTATCAAGCCATCATTGTTGTAATGATGCCTCATCATAGTCTAAGCAATCTAATGTAGATATAACACTAGGAAGTATGCCCCATTATATAAGTATGACCAAGAGGACGTTGTGTCAAAGTGCATGATTATAAAAGGATAAAATGATGAACTCTGAATAGGGCACCCAAAAGCATTACTATAGCCTTTTTGGCTCCATCATAGCATCCTTGTTCATTTCACCCTTGATGAAAGAGACATGATGTAAGACTAATTAAAAGACTAAAGAAGATAAACATAGACAAGCAAACAAACATAGACAAATATATACATGATAAAAGATATGCAAACAATTCAAACATCATGAAAGATCAAAACACATAAGTATCTCCATGCAGGTGCATTGTGTCTTGTCTAATTACCCAGATGAGAGTTGACAGGATAAGTGATCTGGTGGTGAGTTGGATGAAGTGAGTCATGATGATCATGATGTGAAGGTGGATTAAGGATATGAATTTGGATAGGGGTATATATTTTGAGTAAACTAAAGGCTTGTATTAGGACAAGGTTATGAATAAGGACTTGGATGTCATGATTAAGATATAAGACAAGATGACAAAATGATGGAACCATTAGGATATGAGACAATGCAAGATGATAAGATGACTAAGACATAAGATAAGATGATTGGTATATTTAGGACATATGATAAGATGACTGAGATGTTTTAGTATTTTATGTATTTTATAATTTTTAGGGTTTTTTAGAATATTTTAGTTTTTAGGTCTTTTGAGAATATGTATGTACACTATACAAATGAGGTTACTAACAAAGGGAATAACATGCCTAGAAAACCAAGATAAGGATAGATGGAATAATGGATGGGATGAAAAAAGTATGAGGGTGATGATAAAAAAGGGATGAGGACCAAAGAAGAATGAACTAGGGATTTCTAATGACCACATCATGAGGGAACCAGATATTTAGTTGCCCAAGTGTCCATTAGAGCATATGCCAAGATGATTCTTGAACATTTCTCAAGATATCTTCCACATCTTTACGAAGGTCAAGGTGGGAAGGAATGATAGCCCAAATAGGGATAAGGGACATATGGACATGATACATAAAGATGTTTAGACCATGACATGGATGGGGTTGTCAAATAACATGGGATATGACTGTAGATATGAAGTGGACTTTTCCCCCAAGTGGTGAGGTACAATGTGAACAACAAATTATTTTACCATGGTGTTGAAACTCAATTTTCATCATGGTACTTTCCCAAGGTGTTAGATGATTGGTTTTCATTGTTGGATGAATGTTTTATTTATTTATTTATTTTGACTTTTTTAATGATATCTCTATTTATTATTGGCAGGCAAGATGTAATATATAGATGATTTCTTGATATTCAACCAACACATGTTTTGGAGATATGTGATACTAGGATCATGTTGTCAATTATAGATTCACTAATCTCCTTATGACCTTCATTGAATATTAATTGAGACCCCTCCAGACATCTAGACCAAGTGTCTTCATCACCCTTACAAGAGACAATGTTGTTCAGGTTTGTGATGTGTCGAATGTATGGATTTAGGGTTTGGATTTGATGGTGATGTATAGGACTCAAATGGATTATAGGATCATGATAGGGAGATGTGATTGGTGATCCAAAAGTGGGAATAGAAGTCACACACATTTTAGAGATATTGGATATTCAATACTTGATTGGTGTCACTTAACAAAAGATTGTAAGAGATCCAAGACACTTTGACTTTGTGGTTCTTCTTTGATTTGATTATTTAAAGGATTATTAGCCATACTGATAGTGCCTTTGAAAAGGATTTGATCTTTAGACTTGATTACATTTTGACTGTCCCCTACTGCCTAACATTGGGATTTACCAGAGAAGTTTGATAGATGATGATTATTTTGACTTTGATGGTCCCCTAGTGCCATAAATAGGGTTTCACTAGGGGAAGACACTTTTTGATTAGGCCAATGATTTGAATTTTCTTGATTTTGACTTAATGGATCAAAATTAATTTGATCATCATGTATTAATTTTTTAATATGGTATGGGACCTTTCTATTGGTGTCATATATTATGTTGCTCAAGGAAGGGTCCAATGATGTATGTTCTTGTTTGTCCCTATGGAAGGAGGTGATTAAATGATCATTAATAGGAAGAAAGGGGTCTATAATGGATGAAGGTTGGGGAGATGGTATGGTGAGGTCAATGAGTGGTGGTGGGGAAACATAGTCCTCATAGAGGTTCCTAGGAGACCCAGTTTTGACACTAGAGAAATTTTCCTTAAGATTTGAAAAAGGATCACTAAGACTAGCTATAATACACACATCTAAAGTAGGATCAGATTCAATTTGATAATCTTATATAGATAAAGCTTGTAAGAACTTTATTATGACTTCATCATCCTAATTGGGATCAAAAGATATGCCTTGTGATTGGTTGACATCTGAATTGGAAGTATCCTACAAAAGATAGGCATAATCATCATCAGCTATAATATCTTTGAGGGATGATGGTTTTAACGAGGAAACTAATTTGGATATTTGTGTTGAACATGATCTTGGTGCAGATAAGACTTTTATTGACTCCAATGTTGACTCTGATGTATATGATGAAATGCTGCTAGTAAAGGATTCATTATCTATAAGCGACCTCTCAACATGGGGTCTTTGATATGATGGGTGAGAGGAAAATGGAGGGACAATGGATTAACCAAATAGAGGTCCATGGAAGAAAGACTCATGAGATAAGGGAAGACTAGGCTCATGGGAAATGGGCTCATCTTAGATGGAGAATTTGTCCAAGATAGGTGGATCATGGAAGATGGACTCAATGTCTTGACCTTGGCTTGGAAAGGGAATGGCTTGATCATGATCAGGAGTGGAATCTTGGCATACCTCTTCTTGTTCACCCTTGGATGTATACCCATTTGATTCATTCTTGATTTTGATGTCACTATGGTTAATGAGGTCTTAGACATAGTTTTGGAAATTACAACATCGATTAGTGGTATGCCTCCAAGTTTATTGATATACACAGTATTGGTTAGCTTTATACCAAAAGAGATTAGTGTTAGTAGGATCAAGATGTCATATGGGTGGATAGATCATCATGCTAGCAATAACAATTTATTGGAAGAGGGCTTATAGGGATATAAAAATAGGATTATAGAGCCTCTATTAATTTCTTGACTTGGGTGATGAAGCATTAGACTTTAGATCGTATGGTTATTGATACGATTGGGTGGGTAGACTAGTATTAGAATGTGTTTCTAGGGTAGGATTCCATTTGTTAGTGTAGTAAGGGGTATATGATTGACTATGACCAATGGATGGAGGGTTTGAATGGGATTGTGTGGTATGGAGGCTAGGCGTAGATTGACATAGATGGGTGTGGACTGGAGGTAATGTTGGGTGGATGGGTTTTGAGTTTGTAGGATATGGAGTGTTTATCTTAAGCAGACATGAAAGGAGTACATCCTTATTAGCCATTAGGCATTTCTCAATCAGGGTATCAACCGAATCTATTTTATATGCCATGGATCAAGATGGGAGAAAGTACATATGATGCATTTTATTGGCCCCAATCGGTAGGTGCAGGGTATTGAATGGAAAGATTGAGGGATGAAGATGGGATGTGTGGAACAAATTTAGATAAAGTCTTACTTTAATCTGATCTCAAATTTGATTGGATATGAGATGCTGGATGGGGTGAAAAAATATTAATTAGACCAATTTAGGATGTGAGCTAGACTTTGATGATTAAGGCTTAATTTGACTAGGTGAGCTATGACAAGTTCTAAGACTTGATAGGGGTTAGACTACCCAAGAGACTAATTTTGATTAAGGGTTGATTTGATTTTAGACTATCTCAAGACCAAAATGATTGACTCAAAAAGGATGAGATGATTTGATTGATAGGTTAATAGGTTTGTGATTATGACTTAGACTTGATTAGACATAAGCAAGCCAATGATGAGGACCCTGATATGTAAATAATGTTTTGCCAACGTGGATGAGGACTAGCATATGACTACAAACTTGATGGGATGACTAGTATAGACAAGGGGATGATAAGGTACAGACAAGTTGGATTATGCTTAAGTTAGGTTACAAGGGATAAAGTAGTGGACAAGGTGAATAGGTTTGGACAAGGTCAAGACAAATCATAGGGTGTCAACTAAGTCAAGATGGGTTTTATGATGGGTAATATGGTTTGGACTAAGACTCTAAGGATAAGTAAGACAAAACAATTTGATGCGACGATATGGTGATAAAAAGGACAAGGATGTGACCAAGATTGGTTATAGATAAGGTAGATTTAGTCTTGAAGATGACACTAGGAATGACTAGTGATAAGGTTATATGAATAATATGAGGTTAGACAAGACTTGATTAAGGTATATAAGTGATGGGAGTATGACTATAAAAGATGAGATGACGAGATGATGGTGGGGGATAATGACGGGGTAGGAATGTACAAGATATGTAGGATCAAAAAAGATATTTAAGATGAAAGATAAATAGATAAGAATGTATAAGATGAATAATATAAGGATGGTTCTATAAGATGATCAATATTATACAAAATTAGGATATTTGAAGAAGCCAAGATGGCATAGCTAGGACAAAATATTGTTAGGATGAGGGATTAGGTTTTTGTGATAAGATGTAATGTAAGGATGACTAGGGATGGATATGATTAGTCAAGACTAGTCTTGGATATAGAAGCTTATGATAGGACTAGGACAAGATTATATTAGGCTAAGAATAATGATGAAGTAGGGGTATGAATAGTGCTAGATGGATGAGACTAGCTAGGATGTAACTAAGATGAGAGGGGTAGGAGAGACAAGACAAGATGCAAGATTAAACAAGCTTAAAATATGTACACATGTGTACAAAGAAAATATACACAAGAGGATGTACAAGATGATATGATGATGAGACAAGGATATACAAGATGATGATATATGAAGGAGGCCTAGATAGGTGTGTATAGGCTTGGGTAAAATGTTGACTTGACTCACAAACAACATTAGTCTAACACAACACTCACCAAATCAATTAAACTACAAACTTATTGCTAGTAAACTAATTTGGGAGTGTAACTTGATAATTGCACCATCGAACTGCTTCACAGGTGATGTTATAGGCTGGCGACCTATTATAGAATCTCCAAAACCCTCTCAACCTCGTTTAAACTTAATAGTCACTTAGGAGTTGATACTAACTCCAACAATAAGTTCATTGTTATAACTATTGGTCATATTCTAGGTTATGCATGCTCTCTTAGCATATTCTTGATACACACTAGGTATGTGGAACCTGACTCTATATAGGGTGTTATCTGATGCTTGGATCAGAGAGTTAACTCTTTCCCTTCATGGAATATCTATATGGGGTCAACCACTTGGCTTAACGATAATTGTCCCTAATTTTTAAACTTTGTCACAACACAGAGTGTGGATTTATGTGTGGTGATGAAATCCATGGTCACAATCCCCCTAAGACTATGGCAAGTGTGTGGGTGTCACTTTCACATCACGTTTCCCCCCTAAAAAATAAAGATGGGAGGGTTTATTAATGGTTTTTTATCCTCCAAAACTCATTTTTAGGACGTAGGGAGGAGATCATACATTAGTATTGTAGCCCTTGAGTAAAAATAAGTAGACAAAATTTTTATTAATCAATTAATTAAGTGTGATATATACAATATGGTTTTCAAAATGCCAAGAATCTTTAATAGGTATCTTGAAAAGCAAGTGATTAGTAGTTTTAATTTGGCAATCTTGAGGGGCAACCTGCAAGACAAGATGTAAGACAAAGATAAAATGTGAACAAATATGACCTGCAAGACAAGTGATTAGTTATTTGATAGGTAAAATCAAGTGATAAAAAATTGCTACCCCAATTTTTCCATATAAAAATCTAAACCAAATGTTAGTCCAATAAGCCTTAATAATAAAAAAATACTGAAAAAAATAATGGGTTTTACACTATAATTTTTTTAATGAGGGGCTAAGATACGGGGGTCTAGGGGCAGCAGCCCTTAGTAGGGTCAAGGGGTAGTGCCCCTTTTGAGGTTTGGGGGTAGAGCCTCAAGCACACTCCTTGTCGTGGTATAGAGCTAGGTCGAGGGGTAGAGCCCCCAATGCTAAATGTAATTTAGGACTTGCAAAACCCTTGGAATGATCTTAAAATTCACTAAATTCTACCAAAAATAAACACACTCAAAGAAGAATTTGAAGGTGAATAGAAGGTTAGTAGTTTAACTTACCAATATTAAAGTTTTTGATTTTTTACCTTGAGGGGTAGCCTGCAAAAATGACTTTAGTAGTTTATTACTTTTACCTTTGACACATGTATACTTTCAAGTTAAAGAAAATTGCCCTTGCTTTATGTTTTATATAAAAAGGAAATCTATATAATATTTACAAACAATGACAAACTCATTATGATAACTTAAAATTGTTAATTATTTACAATATTAAATATTGCCCTAAACTTTTGACTAACTATAAAACTATTCTTTTATCATTAAAATGTTATTGAAAATGATATATATGCATAGGTTTGAATTAGATATATGTATTATGTGATGACACAAGACTATATAAAAAACACAATTATGAGTAATGATTTATAATGGTATATTGACATATTAACTTTTAAAATTATAGCTTGATCATAGGTGAAACCTAATAGCTCGAAAATGTTTTCACAATGTTAAGTTGTTGAATGAAATACTTTTCAAATGGAATATCACAATTATAGCTTATGAAAAGTCATGAGAATTATTACATGGCATTTACACAGTTTTTGGCTAATGCAATGAGTAGGGTTTTAATGCACAATCATATCATATTTACTCCTCATAAAATCTTTTTGGTATATATGAAAATCCACCAAAATTTAATAAAATGCTGATTTTATCAAGTGTTACAGTTACAAGCACCCAAATAGGCATGTACGTCAAATGCGGAGACATATATGCGCTATTGGGGGGATTTAGAACTAATTCAAACATCTGTCAAAAGCAGATTTCGGTTAGTCATTGTAGTTGACAATGGCATGATAGGTAGGTACACATTAATGGGGAGGCAAAACATGCATGTAAGTTATTTGACAAAAGCTTCTCAGAACCCGCAAATTATTTGGCAGAATGTCTTAAAGATGTGTGGACTCAAAGGTAAAATACCTCAAAGAATTGGGGTCATATGGATCGTAATAATTACACAAAATGGTCAAGATCATTTTTTTTAGATGTTGAGTTAGGCAATATGAAAGATAAAACAACTATCTTGACCGATGTTCAGATAGATTTTCATGTGACTATAAAATGATGAGTTTTGTTTTAACTGATGATTATTAAATCTTATGCACAATAAAATGTTGACCGAAATGATGTTTTATTATTGCATTGTCTGTTAGAGGCAAGATATTAAAGACAAAATGATGAACACAACTATCTAACATTAGCTTGACGTTTTTATACAATGGATTTATCTAACATGGGATCAGAAACATAGAGAAGGTCAACCAAAAAAATAAAAAATAAAAAAAATTGCAGTTCTTCACCACAATGTCATGTTTTACTTAGACAATGTAAGTAATGAAAATTGCACTTAACAAAGACAACTACAAATGAAGATAACAACCCTGCAACTCAGATTAGTAATATTATATATTGTTAAGATGCAATTTTGTCAAAATTTAATAGTTAGTAAATATGGATGATACATTCTAAAATATTATAACCAAAAAATTAAGATTTTGATAATTTTTTGAGTTTATCCACTAGTAATTAAACAATTTAAAAGAAAAAATAAAAATAAAATAAAAGGCTTTATTTGGATTACAGTTTTAAATATTTTGACTATTATCAGTTGTTACCGAGAAGGCCGAATCAGTGACTGCAAGTGATTCATAAAATATTCAAAATGGTTATGTTTGATCAAAATGATGATTTGTCCAGCAACTATTACTTGTCAACTCAGATTAAAGTTTTGACAAATGAGATTTCAAAAGATCAGATAATGAATTCAGAGACTTAGCGACCTACTTATGTTGGATTAAAAACTTCTAGAATTATACAGAAAAAAATGGATCAAAAATCTGAACTGTAGATTAAAAAATGGTTAGATTAATATCACAATTTTGTTTTAAACTCAAAATCGCCCCTGTAGTCTTACAAGTTTGTACTCGGAAATGATAATTACGAAAAATGGAGAGTTTTTCATCCTAAAATATTTGATAACTCAACCCTGTAAGCTCAATTATAATCTTAAAGATGTCAAAAGAAGGCTCCCACTGTGGTTGCCAAATTGTGAGATAGAAATTTTGAGAAATAAGATTTGGATATGCAATTTTAACTAAAACTACTCAAAATAACAATCTACCATTAAAATTGAAAACCATTAGATCAAAATGCAATAAAATGAACATTTAAAACAATATTTTAATCTAAATCTAAATGTTCCCAATCAAGATTCAAACAAAAGACTAAATGATTATAGATGGAGGATTGTTACCATAGATTCAGATTTTTGATAGCATATGATTGGCATGACAAATTGACTTATGGACCATGGATTATTGGAGGATTATGGATTTGAGTAGATTATTTGATGGATAAATAGATTTTGGCTTAATAGATTTCATATACATTTCACTCATTATTCCAAATGGAAGGAGCTGGTGGGTTTAAATAGAGAAAAGAAGAGAGAATAAATGGGAATTAAACATTCTCAAGAAGCCTCTAGATTTAGAAGTTTCTAGAGAGAATGGAGAGAATGGAGGAAGATTCTAGAGTTGGAGAGCTCTAGAATCCATTAGGAGACTTAATAAGGATTAAGGGGAGGTTAAATGAGTGTTACATGGGATTAGAAGATGATAGGATGTGATTAGGGGAGTAGGATTTTAAGAAAGCCTAGGAGTAGGTAGGTAGATGGGACATGTGAATTTTAAATTCATAAATAATATATAAGTGGGGGTTAATTAACAAATAATACATGATTAGAAGAATTAATTGATTTGTGAGATGATATAAGGTTGGTGTATGAATATAAAGAGTGAAGAGGAGGTCAAATGACCAGGAAGATTAGTAAAACAAAGTAGACAAATTTAGATGAAATTAGCGACAAGATGAAGTGAGCACATTTAAATGCATACACATACACTGAAAACCAACTCAAAATCCATTATGAGGTCATTATTCCCTATTCAAATATACACATGGTAACCAAGGCACCAACATCCTTATTTTGCAAAGCATAGCAAGATTTGAATGAATGTTGGAGTAACAATAAATACCTTTGAACTTGTAATGAAGAGTGCCACTGTTTTGACCACTTTAATTCAAAGCTTCGCATGTTTCCAACTCCCCTGTACTCCTATAATGGAAGTCTATACTAGATTGGATCTTTTTTATATGTTATTTTAAAAAGGAGATAAAAATATTGTTATTGTACCATTTATTTTCATAAAAATTTCATCATGCTAAGCTTTAAATTTTGACAAAGACATTAATGTTATGAGAGCATCACCAAAGGAGTGACACTTAAAAAATCCTATTAATGACATTTATGATCAACACATATTTATTACCAACACATATCATATTTATCGATGAATATTTACCAAACTATTAACCCATATCATATTTACCAACGCATATTTACTAAATAAAATCATATCCATATGGCAACATCAATCAAACACATGCAACAACTTCAACAAGACCCAAATGTCTTTCTATTCACTAAAACATACTGCAACCATTGATGATATACAGTCAATTGTAGTCCTTCCCATATTATGAAACTCCTATCAACATAATAATTGTAAACACTTAAAAATGGCCCAAAATATGAAGTGCATTTAAAATTTGTCATCACTCAATTCTACAAGAGATCAAGCAATTATAGGGCACTCTTTGTACCATTAAAGATCATTGTAGCGACATGCATTACACTAAACTACTTCGCTTAATTGCATTTTATTTGGTGTGTTGCTTTTAAAATTGTATATTTTTTAGGGTCATAATAATTAGTCAATGTTTAAAAACCCTATTAACCTTGAGCACATACTTATCTTTTGCATGATCAATTGGCTTACTAAGATTTGAAAAATGAGCATTTCCCTAATAATCAACACAAAAATTCAAAATGTTGAGTGGGGTTTCATTTAGTCCCCACATCAAATTTTGTATCTCTACAGTTCTTGGATTTTGATGGTCCTTGCACCATCTCCCAATGCCCTCTTAGTATCCACTTCTTTCTTCTACAATCTTCTCCCACCTTAAACTCCATGTCAAGAGTGCCCAATGACTCTTAGACCCTTGGCATGGTCACTTTGAGCTCATGACCACATGAACCCTTTTGTCTTTCATTTTTTAAGAGAGGGAAGTCAATTTAGGTGCCAACATATTTACACGGTGCATCTATTTATTGTTCATGTATCTACCAAGCACTTGCAACAAGCATTTTCACCAAGTTTATGTTACCCACACCTTACATCACCAAAGTCTTGTCTCTCAAGTACCCTTATAATCCGTATATTGTACATTATCTATGTAAAAAGAAAGAGGCACTCAAACAAGATCTATTTATCACCAAGGTCTTATCTCTCAAGTACCCTAACAATATGTACATAATACATTGTCTACCTAAAGAGAAGGGGCACTCAAATAAGTCCTCTCCATTCATCACCGTAGTTATTCCACCATCACACTCTAATAATTGCCAATAGATCACAACAAAATAAAATAAATGCACCTCAAAACCTTACACATCATTAATGTCTTTTTTAAATTAATTAATCAAACTTAATTGATGTCTTTTCTAAATTAATTAATCAAAATAATTAATCAAACTTATTTCAATTTTTTGTATATGTTATTTAACCACTTAAAAATAATATTACATTTAAGTATATTTAAAATTAATTAATCAAATTTATTTTACTTTGACATATGTTATTTAATACAATATAATTTTTTTATTCGATAAAGTAAAATGTTTTTGAATGAAGTTATGAACGAGTATTCGAGTATAATTGGGGGTCCAATCTCCACGACAAACTAAAGCACTGATAAGTCGGACACATACAAGAACTGTTGACCAAATTTGATTTTTAGGTCAAATTGGGGCACCCCTAGGTAAAAACTTGAGTTTTATGTGTTTTAGGGGGGTCTAATATCTTGTCATCAGGGGTTTCATAAGTTAATTGATGTCAATTAATGTTATATGGTTTTGGACAATTAGTTTTTAAGTTCATTTATCATTTTGGGTCATTTTAGGGGTCAAATTTGAGTATTTAAGGGTTTGTACGAGTTTTTTGGGAAGTGTGAAGGTTAAAAAAGATGATGTCATCCCCTATGTGTCCTTATAAGTCTTAAGTAACTGACAACACTAAAAATTGGTAGGTTATGCAGAGGAAAAATTAGTTTTTTAAAGAAAAAGGAGAAATTGACACTTGTATGACCTCCTTGGGAAGTGTGTCACTTAGAAAAGATCGAAATACGGATTTTCATATTCCCCAAGCTTAGTTCCACATTTGGTTTGATCTGGGTAGTCATTTCTTGCTCAAAACCGTTCATCTATCTTCTCACCCTTTTTGGCAAGCAAAAGTGACTTGCAGGGTTTTGTTTGGTATGGACAGCGCAAGGGGTTTCAAGAAAAATGATCTTGGGGACATATTATAAACTCAGTCAGATTCATTTTGATTTTTGGTTAAAGAGGAATAGTGCCCTGAGCTTATGAACCATTGCTAACAAGATGACTGTGCAAATCTGTGTGCTAATCTGTGAACCCTGCAAGTTTTACCTTGGAGTGAAAATATTCGTAAAATCCACTTGCTAAGGTTGGTTTCAAATGATCTTGGCTATGTACCCTCATATATTTCATGCTTGGTTTCATGTTTTGTGGTGTTTGTATGAGCAAATAGTCTCAAATTTGCAGACCGGTCTCTTTTGAGTGCAATGGGCAGTTTTCACCATTTTTAGAGAATTTGTGCTTCTCCATGGTTTCATAAAGTTGTGTTAAGTTCATTTAAATGTTTTAAACATTATCTTGTTCCCCTTCATCCTGAAACTTCATTCTCCAAAATAATCTTCATAGTGTGCATGCATAGACACACTTCACCTAGTCTGCCATTGGAGTATGTATAAACAGGGGGTTGCAAGGATGTTTTCCACGTTGAAGGAGAAGTTTTGAAAATTGTTTCAAGTTTTTCTTGGTGGAAATTGTGTTTTTGAGACTTGAACTTTGAGTTTTGAGTTGTTTTTAAGACCTTTCATCCACATTTTGCTTGATTTCATACTTACTACCTATGTACAACAAGTAACCACCTACAAAAGCCCCTGATGATGTCATGCTGAGGTAAGAGCCTTAGTGATGGTTTCATGCCTTTTGAAACATGAAGGATACATTAAAAGTTCCTGAAGTGGATATAAAACTCACAAAAGGTCTAAAGCATGCATATTGTCCATTTTCATTTTGTTCCCTGTATATGATAGTAATCAACTACAGGTTTTGCCTTGGTAGAGAATTAAAGCATCTTGTTTAGAAGCATTGAAACATGTTGAAATCTTCCCTGAGGTACTAGCATGTTGAGGATGGTAGATTACACTCTTTTGATGTGTCAAGTTTGCAGATTGAAGTGTGAAACCAACATGAAAGGGCAATATACTATGTTTTGGTCTCTTGTCCCTAAAATGGTAAAACAGAGGCCTAAGAGGTTTTTGAAGACCTCAGACAACATGTTTTTAAAGTGATCCAAACACCTAAATTGGTAAACCATGTGGCCCCTACATAGGTCTATCACCTTGCAAAGGGTAGAAGGTAGATGATAAAGGGAAAATGATTGTTAAGTAGTCTAAAGTTACTTTCCAAGACACTAATTTCTTTCAATGTCTACAACACTATGAATCCAAATGAGGCCTTTGCCATCCAAAAGTTGTGACTTGACTTTGATATCAAAATGGAGTGTTTCTAGATGACGAGGATAACATTCATGAGTAGATAAATCACCTAAAGGAATGGTACTTGGTGTTGTGACCTCCCATACTCACCCTCAGTCCGTACACTATGAAAACAAGCACCTACAGTAGGGAGACAGTAAGTTGATTTGGTGATTTGATGATGTTTAAGGACATAGAAGGTGAGTGAAAGCAAAAACATGTGACATGAGATCTTAGTGAATTCAAAGGGGAGTATTTAAGGGGGATAACCAAACTAAATTGAGGTCAACAAACACCTACAACAAGTAAGAAAGGCAAAATGCATAGTCAACTAGTCTTGACTAGCTTTAGGAGTAATTCACCTCAAAATGTGATATAGGAATTTAAAAAATGAATGAAAGGTCTCAAAAAACTCCTTAAAAGGTGAATCCACACCATGAATAGGTTATATTTCAAATCCACATAAACCTATGGTAACCTATAGCAGGGTCCAAAAGAGAAACACAGTCAAAGATGATGGAACAAAGTCTTGTGGTTTCCAAAGAGTATTAAGGGTTCATTTAAGGATCAGAGTGTTGAATGGGATTGGATCACCTTCATCACAATTTGAACAAACTAATGGCATCATTATGATGCATACAAACAGAGAGATCTCTAAAGGACACAAACACTGTCCACTTTGGAACCCTGCACAGTCTGCATTATCAAAAGTCTATTTTGGTTTTTTGGGTCTTTGAGGAGTTAAATGAATTAACTAGAGGCTCAATTTTTGTATAAGGTATCTATACCACTTGTACAAGACCCTCCATCATTCATTTTTGTCTGGTAAAATAGGGGAGTTCCCTCTATTTTGTCTTAGACAGAGGGCACTCCCTTATGAGAAAACCCCACAGAGTTGGAGAGTAGGGATGAAAGGTGAGTCAAGATGTTGTTTTAAACTTGCAGAGAGTTTTGGGAAGCTACATAACACCTTAACAGTCATGAAAGACATCTCACAGAGGAAGGAACCCCAACAATATGCCCTAAACCCTCAGACTTGTAGCCAGAACTACTGAGGCACAATTAGGTCTAAAATTCAAATGAGATGTTACTTCTATCTCTAGCTCTTAGTGAGATTTCTAATCCAATTGAGCATGTCAATGGAAGTATAACAGATGTGTTTGAACCATTTGGGTACTAGGGAAAGCATAAAAAGTCATCTTGGGCTTTAGGGTTACAGTCAAGCCTATTAGGTCTGTTCAGGGCTAAAGACCAAATGTGAAACCATTTTCACCTCTAGCTCTTAGTAAGCTTTTCAACTAATTGGAAAAGGTTTATGGGGTCATTAAAAAGGTGTTAAAGATAGTGGAATGCAAGGAAAACCATAAAATGGCACTGTGAGCTCTAAAGTGTAGTCAAATTTACTAGGGATGGTGAAGCCTAGTTCCAAATGAGAAGTCATTCAAACTTTTAGCATGAGGCAAGATTTCCAACCTGTTAGAGCATGTTATTGGAATATATACATAGGTGTCTAAGCTTTTATAATGAAAATAAAATCAAGGAAAGCCATTTTTGGCTCAAAAGCCAACTTAAACATGCAAAAAGGGCAAGAACAAGCTCGAGTAAGTGAATTTGAATGCTCATTTCTCCTTTGAGAATTTGCATGGGGATTCAAGGCATTTGGAAGAGTTTGAAAATGTCCTAGGCAACCTTTTTGTGACATTGGTTTGGAAGTTGAACATGTAATCTTTATGAACAATGCCTAAGACCCAAAACTGCTAAAAAACCCTCGCAAACTCTGGTTGAAACCTGATTGGGAAGATGGAGTTGTATAGCTAATCTAATGAGCTAGTTTGACCGGGATGGTGATTGAACATTTTAGAGGACTTCCCCAAGCTGCTCCCCATATTTGTTTTTGTACAACCTGTACGGATGGGATGAAAAACAAGGTTTTCTTCACGATTTTTTGTGTTTTGCAGGCTACAAAAGGAGTCAAGACATGAAATCAAGTTTGGGAGGAATATTAAGCCCTAAAATAACTCTCTATGGCCATTTTATTCAAAAAAAAAGCTTCTAAGTATGTAAACAAACTCTTTCAACTCAACGAGTCAAAATTGGCCTATTGGACAAGCTAGTGAAGAAGATGGAAAACTTCAAATGAGTTCATTTTAAGGTGTCCCTGATACTTTTAGGGCCATGGAGAGTCTTGACACTTGTCATCAACTCCCTCCCATGAATTCGCATGGGAAACCGAAGCCAATTTGGAGGCCAAGTGGGCAGGGTGCATGAAAGAAGTTCTTTTTAAACTGCAGATAATGATGGTTCGTTTCTAGTTGTTCCCAGAAGACCAGACATGCAACCAATGCATGGAGAGGCATTTTTGATGTCCCTACCCTACATTCCAATCATCAAACCTAGTCTTAATCAGTTATGAGATGTTCAAACAATGCCAACCAGGAAGGCAAATTTTTGACCAGTTGAGGGGTTTTCTTGTCACTTTTCATGAAATTTTTGACTTGGATTGACACTTGTAGTCCCTAACCTTGCATGGTTCATCCCATACCCTTTCCACATGCACAAGTAACTCCTTGGCTCAGCGTGACAAGTGTCCTTGTGACCCTTGGACTTCACTATTCTCTCTCACACAAGTTATATAAGAACTAACCATTTTGACATTGTATTGGATGCTCCCCCTGAATATGACGAAACCCTGCTCATTTGTATAGCTTTTGATCAATAAAATGACTAAGTGTTACCTCTTCCATGATTGTTTATAATGTGTTTTACTTGAATGTTGAATTTGCTTAGTGAAGACTATAGATTCCTTAGCACGCTGTCACATTCTATCACCTATTTGCAGTTTCTTCTTGCAGGACATGTGATATGTTCCAAAAAATATCAAAATTAAATTGAGATAGTCTTTTCATTAATGATCAAAGGCCTCTTGTCTAGTCGTCCTAACTTGGCACATTCATACATAACTCCACAATGTAACATTGATGTAAGAAGACATAGATTGGAGAGTATGTTTAGTTTAGCCTTTGATTTCAAGTGTAATATACATATGGTCAATCAATTTGATGTATCACCTCTTTTAGGGTAGTTTACTTTCAGTGATCTCTATCCCTTTTCACCCCCAAGTTAATAGTAGTTGCAATCCAAGGTGGTGCATCAAAAGAGCTAGCCCTATCTAGAGACTCACCTCATTCCTTGCGCCGCCCACAAGCCTAGAGGTGATTTCATTGTGCCACTTGGATGAAGAGAGTTTTGCATCTCCTCAAAAGATGCAAATCCAAGAGACAACAAGAACTACGATAAACTAAATATCACACTAAAAAAGACTAAAAAAAAAAAAAAAAAGACATCATTCACTCACAAAACAACAATTACTCTTAAAGCAGTTGAGTCTACAAATCTTCAACCAAATCACCGTAGAGCAAAAACCAATCCAAAAAAATCCAAACAAGAATGCCTCAATCCTCATCCACAAACAAGAGCATGTCTTCTTTTTTGGCAAACCTATAATAAAATATATATTTCCCAATTTAATTGTAAGATATATATGTATGTCCTAATTTAATTGTAGAATGTGTGTGTGTGTGTCCCAAGTTAGTGGTAATATATTTTAATGTTCTAATTTAGTTGTAATGTATTTTACCCATATTAAAATTATTTATGGATAAAGCAATATCACACGTTCTAAAATATATAACAAAATACATAAAAATTATAATAAGTCATCATATAAAACCTCATTTAACATATAATTTTTTTAATGAAATATTTATATCTTAATTTAGTTGTAACATATTTTAATGTCTCAATTGAATTGTAATATATTTTATTCAGGTTAAAATTATTTATAAATAAAATATGTAAAGCTTCACAATATTAAAAATTAAAATAAACCAATCATATAACACCTTATTTAATATATAATTTAAAAAAATATATATTTATACCCAATTTAATTTAATTATAATGTATTTTAATATCCCAATTTAATTGTAATACATTTTTTTATATTAAAATTATATATGGATAAAACATTTAGAGCTTTGCAATATCACAAGTTTTAAAATTTATACCAAAATACATCAAAATTAGAATATGCCAATCATATAACACCTCATATTTAATATATAAATTTTTAATTAGAAAAGTTAGTTATCAACATGATTGATAAAATATGTGTAGCTTTGCAATATCACAGATTCTAAAAATTTATAGCAAAATACATAAAAATTAGAATAGCTCAATCATCAATATCTATTTAGATCCCAGTATTATTAGCAAGTCTCTTTTTTTATTAAACGCGGGCGGAGAGAGAGGGGCGGAGGGGGCCTCATCTAATGTGTTTTGACACCTGAGACGAGTATCTGTGTTCAACATTCTCTTACAATTTCACTTCATTTTAAATCTTCACCATAAATAGTGCATTAATAATTTCTTCTGAAAAACAAGCACCCATCAGTCAATATAGCTTGCACAAAAATAAACTGTTACATGACCATAGTTTTCAAAGACCAGTCCATACCGAACAACGAAAAAAAAAACCAACTAAAACAGAAGATATTTGTCTGCTCAGAGTGTGCTAACAATAAATATTTTAGCAAGAAATTTTTAATGGATTTTAAAATCCCCAATATACATGTATATATACAGAGGCAATTAAATACACATAATTAAGCTGCTTGCAGGAAGTTTCTCATAAAGGAGATCATCTGTTGGAAAATAGTAAACCAATTTCAGAATTCTGTTATATTGAAACATATTGCATTATGGCTGCGTATCTAATAATAGCAGCCAAAGCACTAGACAACCTTAAATAATCAGACTGATTTCTCTCTCTAGAAACAAGGTGCTTCTGATAAAATATCAGCAAAAACATATATTAGAAATTCAGCATTCTTTATGCTTCTGACAATACCCCAATTATTTCAAGAGGTGGAACGAGAATTTCAGGCCTGAAAGTCCACTCTTTGCACTGCATATAGAATTCAATTGCCCATTTTCTAATCTCGAGTTATCTTGCAAATATTTTAATTTCTCGTTTACGTTGACAACCCCTTGCCGAAAGTAACTTATTTGGTAAAGAAAGAAAGTTATTTTTAACGTCAAAAATGCCAAGCACCTTGTTTATGGTCTGCACGGTTGCTTACACCATATGAGACCACCTCGTACTCCCAGTATTTATAAAGTACATGACCATGCCTCAAAATATAAGGTGTACATACCTTAACCCCCTTCAAAATTTGAACTTATGACCTGTCTTTCAAGAGTACAAATTCTTCACCATAAAGCCAACTCAGAAGTAACACAATAAAAACTGAATGATCGTATCGTAGATTGATCCAGAAAAGGACAAAAATTTGTCAAAAGATGTCCATAACAGAATCTCAAATAAAACACCCTAAACAAAAAGATAACAAAGAAGACAGGTTAGCAAATTGATATAATTGTACAATGTTTAAATAAGATTTGCAACGAGTTATGCTTATGCATGGCACAATCTGTTCACTCAAACATTCTATCTGGAAGAAGTACTAGAGAACATGCATTCTCAGGGTTTGCATGAACAGCAACTTATAAATCAACATGGACTTCAAATGTCGCTACCTCAGATAAACCAACATTGTGGATTAGAGTTTGTAGATCAACATGGACTTCAAATGTTGCTACTCCAGCTAAAACAATGCCCACAATGCCAAGCATCTTGTTTATAGTCTGCAAGGTAGCTTACAGCATATGGAACCATCTCGTACTCCCAACGTGCAGGAAGCACCTTGCTGTACTTCAAATACGAAGCAAGCACAAATATGAAGTATGCATACCTTACCCCCTGTTACAGGATTTGAACCACTGACCTCCCTTTCAAGAGCACATGTTCTTCACCATTACTCCAACTCAAATGCACTCATAATAGTTAAATCCTTATCATTCATGCATATTAAATAACATGTCCATTACTCCTATACCATAATACTACCAGTCTATATAGAGATTTGAGAATCTCTTTGACACCTAAAACCTGGAAACTCATGTGCTCTTCAAGATTAGTAAACTTTAACTTCAAGATTGTCACAAACAAGTGCAAACCTTTGTGATATGATTTCCCATCCTTTTCTGACGAATCTAATTCCAAACCCAAAGCATAGGTATACTTCACATAACCATCTGCAAGAAATTTGACATGCTTGTTGGTTGGATGTCTTTGACCAATCCCTCCCCACAAATGGCTCATTAAATGAAGGAAAAACATAACAGTATTAGATGCAATGACTTGCATCACTGCAATCTAGATGAGTGTGAGTTCAAATGTGACACAGCAAATGACTAACAATGAAGCTCTGACATTGAATATATGTTTCAAGATAGACTTGAGGGCAGTAGAACCTAATAAATTCTCTTGGCCCTCGTTAAGAAAAGTATTGTGGAATGTCACATGAGATGTGTGTTCAAATGTGACGGAGGAAATGACTGACAATGCAAGAAGTTCTGACATTGTATATATGTCTCCCGAAAAACTTTAAGGGAGTAGAACCTAATAAATTCCTGTGACCCTCATTAAGAAAAGTGTTGAGGAATGCCTCAGGAATAGAAAGAGAAAAACAGACCCGTACACTAGCAGAATTAACATTCAAGAACAAAACATTTCTAGCTCAGAATATTTAAAAATAAAAATATAACAAACATAACAAAATGAATATTTACCAATCTTGCAATCTGCTCATTGTGGAGAGAAGAACCGATACCAACAAAAAAAAAATCACAGATGCATGTAAATTTGGGTAAGTGCTTTACAAATTTTAACAACATTTACAAGTCAAGACATATATAGCCCCTTGACGTAAGTCTCCAAAGTAGATTACGCTCATTGGCAAGATAGAAACTGATGCCAAAGAATAAAGATACCATATGCATGTAAATTTTTTCAAGTGCTTTATAAAACTAACAATATTTATAAGTGAGGCATCTATACCCAAGTAATGTAAGTCTCTACAAAGTAGATACAATCTCTGGAATAAAGAGCTTACAAAGTAGATGCAATCTCAGGTATAAAGAGATTATAACAGGAAAAAAGAGCTTACAAAGGGTCTCAAACTATATATGATGATCGATGATCTCAGGAATAAGGAGATTATAACAGAAAAAAAGAGCTTACAAAGGGTTTCAAACTATAGATGATGATCGATGTTGTTTTATTTTAGGAGTCCATAATAACGAGGTTATGGCGGTTCCCAGCAAACAAACTAAAAAATATAAACTGAATATACAATTTAAAAAGAGTAGATTTAATAACGTACAATGAGTAATGGTAATGGGCGACTTGTAACAATACTCGAAGTTCATATTCCACATAAAGCAGCCCATAACTCCAGCATCCAAGGAAACAGCTTGGACCTGTGCTTTTTGAATTTAAAAAATTTGATGCAAGATTTGGAATTCAGATTAAAAATTACGGGTATAAATTTGGGCATGGCACCTATAAACGTGCAGAGTAACTAACCTTGCTTTTTACAAATTAATATAAAATATATGGAAACAATTTTTTTTTTTTTTTTTTTTTTTTAAGTCCTGTATACCAATTGAAACAGCTTCAACCTAATTTTTTTTAAAAACAGCTTCAACCTAATTTTTTTTTAAAACAGCTAACGTTTCATAGGAAACGATCAACCAGAAGAAGTCATTCGGATCTATTTTCAAAACCTAAGGGGTTAAAGGCTTCAACCTATTTTTTTATAAAAACAGCTGCTGTTACATAACAAAAAATCAACCAGCACAAGTCATTTAGATCCATATTCAAAACTTTAAGGTGTTATCCTATTTGAATCATTTAGATATATTTTCAAAACCTAAGGAGTTATCCTATAATTTGGATCTTCAATCACGAAGGAGAAATCACCATAATCCTTATAAGGATGGAGAAAACAAACCTTTTTTTTTTTAAAACAGAAATCGCGTTTTTTTACAAACCCCACCTGAAATTGATTTCCAACTAGGGACCATACTGTAGGTCGTTTTACAAACCCAGGGGAATTTCTAAATTCTAAGACTAATTTAAGGTTTAAAATTTTAACCACCCTTAAAAGATGCCATATCACACGGCGGCTAAGAAAATCATACATAAGTCATCCACCCCTCGCCCTTCAACTCCTCGGCCTTGTCAATGAACCTTGAACATCCTTCACACTTTGACACGCATAGTTAAATTTAACCACAAATAACAGTACTACCTTACATCCCTAAACAAGCCCTATGAAATTTTAAAACCCCAAATTACATAAAACAGGTTTCAGATTCAAATTGATAAAAATTTCCAAAAGAATTTCGAAAAAATATTAGTGCAATTACCTGTTTTGAGACACCGTAGAGAATAACCTTCTCCGCTGCAAAGCTGTCAGAACAAAACAATTACAATTACTTGCCGAAATAGTTGGAATAGGCGGATTGGGAAAGAGTTCCTTCAAGTAAAAAACTGTCTTTCCAAATACGCTATTCCTACCACTCCGGCAAGCAGCCGTAATCTTAATGCTCTGAAAAACAAATGGAGCAACTGAATAAGAGTTCAAACCCACCTAGAGACAAAACTTCGCCGCTGTGATCATCTTCTCCCCTCCCCTTTTAGGTATGCAAAATGAAACCCTAATCGGAAACTTTGAAACCCTAACCCTAGCTATGCCCAATCAAGACAAATGAGACAACTCGTTAAAAGTAGATAGAAATTATGGTTCGCACAGGGTCGTCTTGTTTTTTATTAGATGTGATTAACGTTTTTGATTGGAGCTTTGAATCGGTATTGAGACATAAAAGGGGATCAGTTTTGGAAGACATGAAGACACGAAAGTGATAAAGATGAGAAAAAACCCTGAAGATAACAAATTTCTTTCGTAAGGAGAACACGTCACTACCAAAAAAAACACGATTAGACAACAGGGCACCCAATTGTTCCCAGTAGGCCTCAACAAACCTAAAACAGAAAACAAAAACCTTAAATGATACTTCAGCGAATCCTAAAACTTTTAGTGAATCTGAGGTCAGACTTCAGCGAATCCGACGCAAAGAAGTAAGAAGATTAGAGCATAAACGAAAGTCGACCGAAAAGAGTCCAAATTGGGGCGTCGCAAACCTCAACCACATGTGAGGACTTGTCTTCTCTCACGTCTAGAAAGAAGGCCCTGCATTGTCCATTGGGATCCCTCTCACACCAATTGTTTAGCCTCTAACTGCAATGTTTCTACGTTAGAACATCTACCTTTCTTCTTTGTAGTGGAACCAACATCAGTTTTGGGTGTCCTAACGCGCTTAGGCAGAAGGACTTCAGCGGGGGAGAGGGGGGATGAGATAGGGGGGGTAGGGGGGACAACAAGGAGGGAGCAGCTCATAGAGGGGAGGAAGGGTCAAAGGGCTAGGTGTGAGGGGCAAGAGGGGAGATGAGGGTGGCAAGGGAGATGGGATGGACAAAACCATCGCTTCAACGCTAGACCGTCTTACTTTCGAGCCACAACGAATCCTTTTCAAAGAGTCATCCATAGCAGCAGGGAGATTGAGCCCAGGGGGGATGACGAAGGCCCCTGCAAGTGAGATGGTTGCGAACTAGGTGAAGGCACCACCTTCCACCGATCCTCCACAAGAACTTCCCTAGAAAAAGGACAAAGAAATAATTTGTCGTGATTGCACTGCATGAATTCTTGAACAAGGATCCCATCCTTCTTCTTCCAAACTTGAAAGCACCGAGTAGCAGAGGGGCTTCCTGGCTTGGACGGACACCCAACGATCCAATGACCAAGAAGATCGCAACGGAAATAGCGGAAGGGGAGACCTCAAAGTCTTGTGATTTGAAAGAGCTTATTCGAAAATGTATAAGAAATGAATTGGCAAAAAATATTTGAAAAGAATTTTTAGAAAGCAACAAAATATTTATATTTGTCATAGGGATCAAAGACTTGAGAAAAAAGATAAATAAAATAAATTCTCCCACAAAAATAATTCCGTGTTCTATTAGTTTTACCAAATGTTTATTATCTTTTTTATCTTTCATTATGACTATTGATTTAAAAGAATGATGTTTTATTAAGGGAGAAGACTCAATAGTCGTACACTCTAACTTCGCATCTATGTGGTGTGTAAATTGTACCATGCCAACATGTAAAATTGACGTCAATGGATAGGTTTACGAGGCTACTTTTAGATTTTAAATTCCCAACATCCAATGTGGCAGTACAGATCCATGGTTTCAATTGTCGTGTAAGGGGTCATTATAGTGTCATTTTGAGGGTCCAACCAATTGGCAATGTTAACATCACTAACAAATATCTAAGTGGGAGCCAAAAGTTGAACATTTAAACTCCAGTTAATAGCGTGCATCCCATATAATGAATACACCTGGTTTGAGGTGGCAAGACATTAACCCCTCACCACCCTGCAGTTATTACCCACCACCATGCATTCAATTCACTGGTCACCGCATTATTTGGCGTCGACCTTCTCACACCTTTGTCCCCTTCAGACCATCACATTGCATGTGCACTATTGTTGAAGGGAAGAGGAGATGGAGAGTTTGGGAGACAAAAAGATCGGAAGAGCAATAGTTGTTGAATAATTATTTGTCATCGGTTGCCATTGTTGCTTACAAGTGAGGTCTTTTATATCTCACCAAAGTTGTGACCCAAATCATTTAAAAAATGCTAATATGGCTTTGATTGTTTGTTGAAAATGAAATAATTTTTTTCGCTTGCCATCATTCCTCGCAAACTTAAACTGTAGTTAATTTTAGTGTAGTTGATCTGTGAATCGTTCAGAATGAGACAAGAGACCAATAAGTTTTAATGGCAGTGTAAGGTTTTATTATGTAGTAGACCCTTGTTAAATCTTTAGCTAATAGCGTCAGACCCAACAAAATCTTCAACAAATAATGTGAAGACCACAAAATGAATACACCCAGTTCAAGGTGAGAAGGCATTGATGCCTCACCACCATGCATTTATTACCCACTACCATGCATTCAATTCGCCCATCATCATGTTATTTGATGCTAACCTTCTCGTACCTTCATCCCCATCAAGCATTAGATTGCATGCACATTATTGTTGAAGAGAAGAGGAGATGGAGGGTTTGGGAGATGAGATGATGGGAAGAGCAACATATACTGCATGATTGCTTGCCGTTGATTGCCATCACCCAAATCATTTAAAAAATGTTAATATGGATTCGAATGTTTGCTAAAAAATTATTTGTTTGCTTGCCATCATTCCTTGCATTCTTAAACTATAGTTAAATTCAATGTAGTTTATTTGTGAATCGTTCAGAATGCATGTGTGTTGTTGTTGAAGGGAAGAGCAAATGGAGGGTTTGTGCGAATAGAGAGATTTGCATGCTTTACAAGTGGTATTTGCTTTTGCCATTTCTAAGTGTTATCTACCTATTATCTTTGCTTCAAAGTTCTATTTGCCTATTCTCTTTACTTTAGAGTGCTCTTTGACTGCTATCTTTGGTTACGCCATTTGTAAGTGCTATTGACCTGCTCTCTTTGCTTATGCCATTTTTAAGTGCTATTTACCTACTCTATTTGTTTGCTCTATTTGATTCCACCATTTTTAAGTGTTATTTACCTACTCTATTTGTCTACTCTCTTTGTTATTTGTAGGTGAGGTTTTTTATACGTCACTAAAACTATAACCCAAATGGTTAAAAATTTGTGATTCCTTTTTTGAATTCTCATACTATTAAAGTTGTAGTTTTATTTAGTGTAGTCTATCTACGAATCATACAAAATGAGTGGGTTTTGCTTTATTTCTACCCCACATGGACTAAAAGCTATGGGTTTTTGTTTTTAATATTCTAGGTATATTTCTTTGGACCTTATGATAAACTCATCAACGAAAAATGAAAGGCCATTTGAAGTTGACTTATGTAATAGGTAGCTATTGTGATTTGGGTTGTGTAGTTACAATCCCTTTATTCTCACTAAATAATCACAAATAATATTATTCCTTTATTGGGTTCTATATCATGAATAATATTGTAACAATAATCAATTGCATGAATGCAATTCATACAAATACGCCACTTATTTATTTGTATGAATTGCTTTCATACAAATATTCGCTTGTCATACAAACCTTTGTGTTGGGAATGCACACATAGTGTGAGTTGAGTGCTATTAACTGAAGTTTTGAAGATACACTTTTGCATCCAATTAAATTTATGTAATTCTTGGGCTTATGGAATGCACTGTGAAAACAATTTCTTGTTGACTATAAGAAGCAATGAAAGTCACCCTATAATAAAGTGAATGCACTAGTGAGAACATTATCTTGTTGACTATAAGAAGCACTGTAAGTCATCCTATAATAACGGAGTTTGTAAAAAATATCCACTACTACAAGGTGACTTTCTTTCCTCCTAGTAGTTAATGAAAACCAACATGGCTTCCATCAACAGACTGCCTCTGCTCTTCCCCTCAACACAAACCACATTCAGATGACAATTATTAAGTATTGCATCTTTCAGCAAATTTGTCATTACTATGAGTTTCTAGGTTATAATTATATGCAGTTTAACAAGCATATGGCTCTTAATTGGTTATTTTTCCATTTGCTTATAACTATAAATTGATAGCTGAGGTTTTTTAACCTCACTAAGGCCATGAGTCAGAGTGTCTTAATGTTTGTAGTTAATTATTTCAGTTTTGTAGTTAACTTTTTGGTTGCAATTAAGTATGAATAATATTGTAAGAACAATCATTTGCATGAATGCAATTCTTACAAAATTATGTTTTCATTTATTTGTATGCATTGTTTATTTTCGTTAATCATCTATGAATTTAATACAAACAATGTTATGCCAATGTGAATCATAAAAAAATTAATAGTACCAAATTTTAGACATTTAAACTTCAGTTAGTAGTGCTCATTCCATGTTATGCATGCTTCATTTTCAATGTGCCAAAGCAATATGCTATTTTTTTTTAATCATGGCCTTAATACCCAAATTTGCATTGGTTTTCAAGCACAATTAATCTTTGGATTTATTTTTGGTAAACTTTTTATTATGAATTGCATTCGTGCAAGTGATTGTTGTTACAATATTATTCATGCCATCTATTACACAAGTTAACCTTAAATGGTTGGTAATTTTTGAAAACCACAATTATTCATTCTAAATGATGTACATATTGACTATATTGAATTAAACTATAGTTACTATGAGTTTTTAGCTTTAGTGAGGTATAAAAAACCTCACTTGTAAGTAACGATAGTTAAAAAATCTGAGGATTAATCATGTTAGAAAACACTAGTGCAAATTGATATTGCTCCCCTGAAAGCTCTACTTTATTTAGCCTATAGAATCTCTATGTTTGCCAAGCCCGAGCCCTGCAATCAATTTGCTATTTTTATAAAAGTCAATAGAAATAAAGCTACAATATTAAAAAAAAAAAAATCTTTCACTCTAGGGGTACATATAATCTCAAGAATTATCCTTGAACCATAAACTTAATTAAATTGTACTTACTATAGTTTAAGAATTCACATAATGATTCACAAATTGGCAAAATTATTTATATTTAAAGAAACATTAGAAGCCATATTCACATTTTCATAATACAAAATTGGGTATAAATATGTTTGCAATTAGGGTAGAATCATAATTAAAATAAAAGACTATAGAAATTAGTTTTATAATAAAAGTTATTGTTCAACTATTTTGAATATGAATTTAATAGTTTGGTGAGCATTGCACATTTTCTTCAATCATATAGGGACTTTGATTGGAGCAATAATGAACGTCCAAAGAAAAAAAAATATCAGACAAATTGGATGTATAGTTGGACATAAAATATTGTGAAAAATGACAAGTTGTTTTATAAGTTTGCACATGTTGTTGTATACTTGATAAAATTATGACTGATGATAATAACTGAAACATACTATATTTAACAAGCAATATAAAATGTATATTGTTGAACTCAGTATTTGCATTTATTCATTCAAATCTTAATTTGAGATATTTTACTTAAAATATTATGTACTAATAATAGTACAATATCTTGTGTACATGTTAAATATTTTTTATGAATCTATTCATTTACCAATGTTCAAAGTATTGGATACAAATGTGTTTGTAATTAATGAAAAATAAATCTACTTTTAATAAAAAAAAGTAGTTATGGAGTTTGGCCCCATACCCTCAAACACCATCCCAACTATAGGACCCCGCTTAACTATTGGGTCATTTCCCTTAGTCTTGTCTCCTCAAACTACACTTTAGATTGTTTACTTTAAAATTATCATCATATTTAATTGGGATATCACTACATAAAGCACTCCATAATTGTAATTGTTGTTCACCAACCTTTTTAATTATTGGAGGTTGCATGTCTCCAAAAGAGATACATATGGTTTTCAAATGAATTGGCTAGTTTTCACCTTTGTAACTCGTATGTAAACAAATTACGAGCAAAAATTTTATGTTTGAGGGGTATATATGTGTGTGTGTGTGTGTGTGTGTGTGTGTGTGTGTGGGGCTAATTCCTTTGACACACACACACACACACACACACACACACACACACACACACACACACACACACACACACACACACACACACACACACACAGAGCAGAGGAATTGAGGTTTAGCTAGCAACTTAGAGTTGTTCACTCTAATACAAGGCGAGCCCCTATAAATTTTAGGTGGTGTGAAGTGGGCCCTCACTGCGCACCACATGTATGTCGAGAATTTATGCTATATTTTGTTAACATTTTTTTTAATTATAAATGTATTTTGGTGCTTGTTGATTGGTCACTATAGAACGAGGTGACAATTTTCTTGGGTTAAAATCATTTTTTTAGAACAACAATATTAGATAAAACAATTTTTTATGGATAATTATATTTTAAAATCCAATATAATGGGAAGTGATTGTCAATGGGCTAGAATGATCATGTAGTTATAGCTTTGGGATAATAGATTTAAAAAGTGTAAGCACTGTGCAGAGTTTCATCCAATCTCTAGTTTGTTCCAAGTTGGATATAACTTATGGAAGAAGCTCTTTCATAATAAATTATCTACTCAGTGAGAACAAATCACAACATTGCAAAGAATTGTTTTGAACCCCTTCAAGTTTGTTTTGATTGTATGTCATTTGCTTGAAAATACCTTGGTTGGCAAGGTGTCTGTAATCATTAGCGAAAATAGGTCTTCAACTACCTTTAGCCTCTAAGGGATTGAACCCTTGACATGTTTCTTCCATATTGATCCACTAGTGTGGTTGTATGTTATATTCTTTTTCTTCTCAAATCATCAAATTTTATTCAATGGATGTGTTCACATCACTTACAATTAAGAGAAACTTTAATTTTTAGTGTTTGAATTGACATTTTATAATAAGAATGATTTGCATTGCATGCCTTTATGTCATCTCTTTCCTCGGTGTTAAAAACTTCACCTTTATTTTGCCCCTATGGTCAGTTTCCTTTCCAACTATGTGAGGAGTGGGTTATTGTACTCATGTTGTGACAACTCTTTGGAAGCCACAGGTATCAGTGACATCCATTAAGATGATTGCCCTAGTCTTGGCTCAAGATTAGGAGGAGATGCAGTCAATGGATCGTGTTTTGGCTACAATTGGTGGTAACAGGGGTACTCCAAGACATTTCACTCCCTATACTCTCTAGTTTTGGTACATTCATCTATTTTTGTTATGGTTGTTGCTCTTGTGTTATGTTACTATTATATTCAATACCCATTTCATTTTTTTGTTTGTTTCCTTCTTTCACCAAATTTCACTAATTTTTTGCAAGTATGAAAGATTCATGGGGCATTAATCTACAAAGTCTCCTCTAGTACAAACTAAAATAATTAACATCTTTCGCATTAGAATATCTTCCAAGACTCTCCATCCCTCATATCAAGGTGAGAGATACGTGCCCTAAACTTCAAATGTATGAAAGGTAGTTTTCTTTTTTGGGGATTTTTTAATAGGATTAATTTGTTATTTTTAATGTTTTCCCTAGGTATTAATAGAGTCAAGATAACAAAGATAACATTTTATAGCTCTAATTGTTTCTAAGAAGAAAATAAGACTGGTGACATTCACCCCAACCAAATATATAGTATTATAACAAATGGGATCTCTTGTTACTACCCTTACTAGCTTAAGGGTGGAGTTTAATAATGACCTACCATATACACATGACATGTCTCCTGAATCTCCTATCCAAGTTGCATTGGATAAGTACTAAATGCATGTATGATCCAAAAAAATCACACTTTTAAATAAATGCCCATAAATAGGTGAAATGTAGCTCTATATTTATTTTTTCCATCTATTTAAAGTTGTTTGGTTTTGGGTGTCTAATAATATAACCAAATTAGGCAATGGTTCCATGTAGAGGGCTTGATATTTTTCAACAAGTGTTGTGTTGTGTAGACAAATAATTTTGGTCATGAATATTTGATCATGTTAGTTTTGGCCCTTTTTAACTTTAATTAACTTGTGCACTTAATTGGTACCTATTTCACCACTTCACCCTATCCTAAGCATCTATGGGTACCTATTTATTTTTAAAATTATTATTTATCACCTAAACAAGTGTTTTGATTACTAAAAATACCTTTAAGCATCTATATGGACAAACCCAAATCTAAAATTCCACATTTTCCCCTAAGGGACAAAAATGTTCAATAGGGAAAATAGTGGAGGCATTCTTTTACTTATGGGATGTTCCTATATTTAGCCCTCTAATGGTCAGTTTTAAAAATTAAACCCTCCTTTATCTTGTCTTTCAGGTTTTTAGGTTGCTTAGTGTGTGGTTTCACCTTTTGGATTGTTATAAAGGCACACTCAAGCCACTTATTTTTACACTTGGCGATTTCAATACAAAGGCATATTTACATTGTTGCACGTTGAGCAAAGGTTCTTTATTATTTTAAATTCTAATTCTAATCACTAAAATTAATCCTCAACCATGTTTAAAGCTTGTTTTATCCATCTCAAAGCAAATCATGATCAAATATTCAATCCATCCCTAGATGTATTCTTATATTCAAAGGAACACAATTGCGCATAACACTCTAAGTGGGATAACTACATGGGCTTGATTTTCCTCCATGGAGTATTGGATAATAGGCAATGTTCATTCATCATGGAGGTGATTGAGGTTAGCTCAGCCTAATTACACTCCACTTATTTTCTATTTGTAGGCTTTCAATTGTTACTAGCCCTATTAGGGTTTCAACATTGGAAGAGCTATTTATAGGGCTTTCACACACTTCCAAAGGTCGAAACTTCATGTACATATCTAAATCCAATTATCACAAGTGATTGTGCCCTAATTTCCTATTTTTTTAAGCAAAATACAAGATTAACCAGGTAGGATAGTAGTGGGAGTCGATCATGTTTGTAGTTTGTTGACCTTGTCCTTGTCTAATTTTAACTCTCACTTTTAGGCCCTTGTAGAGTTTGTCCTATTTACTATTTTCACCTTCTATCAATCAACATGGTCAATAATAATATAAAAACAACTAGGTGTGTCATTCATTTTTATAGTTAAACTTCTTTCAATCATTTGTTTCTTACTGAATTTAGTCATTTATGTTAATTAAGCTTGTTGAAAGTTCATTGACGACACTTTGATTTATTCTATTCAATTTATCTTAATTAGGGTTAATTCACCTTTTAATCCAAATTTTGATAAAACATATTGGTGAGTCTGTTTATTGATTGAGCATTGTCAAACCTTAAGTTTTCCTTAGGGTTATAACCTTCTAAGGTTTTAAAAAATTGTCCTAGGGTTTAGATAAATTCCTAAATAATTGACACTAAAATAATTTTCTTTCGACTTTAGATCTAAATCTGACACTAAAAGAACTAGCTTTTGACCTTACTATAATTGCTGACACTAAAAGCACTTAGAACTAATATCTGACACTAAAAGTATCTTATTTTGAATTTGGATTTCACAAGAATTTACTAATCTCCATACACAAAAAAAATCCTTCTTTTTAATATCTTACATTTCAGTTTTTTATTCATTTGCTTTTCTAAAAATATAATGATATATTCGATGAACATTTCTTGTTTCTCGTTGTTAGAAAATCAAATGCTAAGATACAAGTATCATTAATGAAAAGTTTTGTCAAGTCAAGTATGACATATAAACAAAAGTATTTATAAATTCAAAATTCTATGGATATTGCTTAGAAGCAATATCTATTGATAGTTAGTTCTCATTGCTTCAAAATTCAATCAAATATTTTACCATTTATAACTAGATGAAAAAGGGCATGCATGACTCTTTTCATTGTTCCTCCTTTTAGACCTCAAGGTTCTAATAGTCATCATCCCAGTTCCTTTTAGACCTCAAGGGTTCATTACAAGGTTCTAATTGTATATGAAGCATTAAGGAATAATACCATTCCTAGTGATATACAGCCTACTAAGTTTGCTTTTATAATGAGCACATTTAATGATATTGAAGAGATTATGATTACACTAAAATTAATTATGAATTGTAATTAACACAAATTGGAAATGTAAACTATTAAAATATGATCTAGGATTTTATATAAGTAAAAATACAATACATACATATATCTATAAAATTTACAAAGTTTGTAAATTGCTAAAAATAGTAAACTAGGGCTAGGGTTAGAGAATTGTCCTTGAAAGTGATTTTATAATAGACTTGTTAACTTTTTACAATCTATGACTAGTTAGAAAGACCTAAAAATATATATGAACTAGAAATTAATGACTCGATGTTTACGAGGATAGGTCTATAGAAGGCAGATAAGAGTGTAGTATGGTATTGTCTGCTAATGTGACTTTATCATGTTAGATCATGCATTGGATCAAAAAATGTGGGTTTGTTTGCCTGTGCATGTATGCAAACTATTTTTGTGTGGAGCTTGAATAGATGTGGCGAATACCTATAAAAATAGAACCCTAGTTTTACACAAACACACAAAAGGAGATAAAATGAAAAAGGGGAAAAAAGGGGGAAGTGAGAATGGCTGAGCTATCCTCAGAAAATTCCTTGTCAACTAAGTTTTGCCTACATAGCCTGAAGGGCCTTAAACTAATGTAGTTATCCATTTAATAATATCATATGAATGCAACTAGTTATTTTGATTAGAATGATTGATAAATTATTCCCTCAACTTTAAATAAAACAATGTTAAAATTGGTCAAGGATTGTTAAATTGTAGAAAAATTGCAATAGGGAACTTTACTCAAAAGATAGGTGCTTTTGAAATCAAAAAAAGAGATGCCTTGCAGGTGATTTCTAGGTCCTTTCAAGTATGACCCTTGATGTGATTTATAGAGGAATACTTAGGATGTTTCTAATAAATGACCTAATTATATGTGTGGAAAAGTTGTTAAGAAGCATGCCATTTTGAAAAGATGATTGTTAGATCACTTAGGATAAGTCTGCATTACTGGACAGATGTACAATGAACCCTTGTCTACCCAATGCACACTTATCCTAAAATAATAGAGGCTTTTGAAACTAGGGTGATAGTGAATTATATGGTGAATATGTAGGAATAGGGATAAAATAAGGAATTATAGGATATGTTCATAGTAATTTCAATATTTTGAAGGCTTTCTTAGAGATTTTGAGTCATCAGAATGTCAAATTGACCAAACAAGGTAAAGGTGTTAAGAACAAGTATTATGATTCTAGTGATTCATAAAATCACTATATTAAAGGAAACACAATACTTGAGTGTGTATACACACTTTGTCTTTATCATGGCGTTGTGCATTACCCCTTATTGAGGCATGTGGAGAAGGGATAAAAATGTGGTGAATTGAGAGTGATCAAATCTCAATTTGAAAAAATCAATAATGATGTTTGATTTGGAAATATTATATGCTCCAACTCTCATAGTGTATTATATAATGCTTTTCAAGAGATGGGAAGCAACAAAGTGGTTTGCTAAAGTGCAACCAAGATGTGGAGTGTCACTAATCTCAAACATGGCTCACTTGTTGAACTAAAAGTATGGTATGGGAACCAATACATGGCTCACTAAAGTGAAACCAAGATGTGTAACATCACTCCTCAAATGTGGTTTACACATCATTGCGGATATATCTAGATTCGAGCTATAACTTCCTATAACTTTGAAAAAGAGAAATATGAAATTTACAAAGTAGTATCTTAGATATGAATGGTTATCATGACCCATGTTTTTCATAGTGTCAATCTTATCTATTTGAAATCCTGTATCTATCTTTGCACAAGTGTATCTATGCTCCAATAGTTGTAAGCATGGAGTGCCGAATGCCCCCATAATCTAAAAATCTTGATTTTTTTCATATTATGATCTGTCAAATTGAACTATTTTGCTTGTGCAAGTTTGGAGATAAGCCCATTACGAGGCCCCTTTTTTGAGATGAGGGGAATTGCTTACAAATCACTTATCTCAAAATAAAAAAATGAGAGAATTTGTGAAAGATATAACCATTTAATATCCTTTGAATATTTGAATAGCATTAGAGTCTTAAAGATGTAACATTGAAGCATATGGAAAGTTTGTATATTTTATTAAATCATGAATTTAAATATATCATTGAAGTAGTGAATGAAACATGTAAATAACTTGCAAGTCTTGAGCATGTGTTGAAAACATAACATATTTGAAATACGAATAATTAAATCACAGAAGTATCATGTGCATGATATGGATCATGGAACCATAGATATATGCAATATATATTTAATAATGTATGATAGGAATCATGGCACCATGGTAGAAAGTAATGAATAGATAAGAAAAGTCACTCAATATCACATGAGAAGGCATGGATGCCACCTATAAGGGACATGTAAGATGTCTCATAACACTATAAATTTTTCATAAATGTCACACATAAGGCCCAAATACTGTAACAAGGGCCATGTAAATGTCACACAAACATATAGGGCCAAAGGCCACACACACCTAGCATGATGATGTCATAAAAGCAAGAGGGTGTATGTTAAATATACACAATGCCAAGGGCCACATACAATAAGTGAGCAAGTGAAAACATGATATATAAGAACACAAACTTATCATGAAAGCATAAAACAAATAAAGCTAGTGTATGTTAAGTATAATTATACAAGTTCATGTTTGGAAAATAGTAGATTCATCATGATACATGTAAAGTATGAATTACAGAACACTTCATTACAACTTAATGTGGAAAGGAGTGTTTTGATACATACAACATGTAGAAGAGTTTATATAGAGTAATGAGATGGCCCCAATTGAGCAATATGTGTTGGGTAAAAGACTGGCCCATTATCAAAACCATGTAAAAGTGTGCTTTAGCCTAAAATTTGACTAATATTTAAGAGTATATTTTGCTATATGATCAAAAACATGTATTAAAGGTCCATGTGATTGTATTTCATTTGAAAAAAATATTTAAAGTGCATAGGGACATGTCCATGGTAGGATAAAAAGTGTGTAGTGCACGTGAATTTGTCTTGATTAACTGTATGCAAGATTTGTTGATCAGGACAGCTTATTCTATGTAGGTCTGTAAAAATATGTCATGTTTCTCGTACAAATACCCTATGAGAGGCATCATTTATTAAAAATGGTAATGAAAAATGATACGTAGTGACCATAAAGATAGATGGCATTTGTGAAAATGTAATCCAATAACATGAAAATATGCTTATAGTTCCTGGTTTTGATTTTTACAAATATTTTGATGTTTTTATAATTTGAGAATATACTAATGTTTTTGAATTTTTCCATATTTGAAAAGTAAGATATGCATAAGTGAAAGTTGAAGCAGTTTAAAAAAGTAATGTAATCAACAAGGTTTTAAATAGAAGAAGGATAGGGAGGTTTGAACATCCCTTAACAAAGTGCTGAAGCATAGCATGGAAATAAAGGTGTTAAGTTAAATTCCCCTAATGTAGGTGTAAAAATAATGTGGATGGCAAGCATGGACATGTAACTTCATGTAAATGTAGATAAATGTTAGTATGAAAGTACACATGAGAGCTAAAGTATGTATAAATGTGCAATAATGAGCAAATGATTTGCCATTAAGGATTTTACATTGAAATCTTAGTAAGAATATTATTTTGGATTGTTCGAATTGAGTTAAAAAATTCAAGGAATCAATTGCCTCTAAAAATGTACAATAGAGCCAAGGGCTAGAATAAAATGAGATTGGGTAGAAAAAATAAGTAATAAAAGCAAAAAGGAAAGAAGCTTATGTATAAGTAGGCACTAAACAAGTATGCTAACCAATTATTTGGTTTAAGGAGAGATCCCATGGGATGCCTGCATACAGGGTGTATTCACCTGCATTAATTTTTGACAACCCACCTATTTGAATAGGCTTCCCATGTTTAGGATGTAACATGTGTCATATTTGCATTATATCCTTTTGATGAGATATGCTTAGTGGTTTGTTGTTTGGTTGTAACTATGTTTTCCTTAGAAATAGTAACTATTGTGATATCATGTTGAAATGTGAGTTACTCATAATTAGGGTTGAGTGTAGATCCTAATGATATTTTTCATGATCTCCCAAGAATAACATTATATTATTGTAAGGTAGGATCAACATGCAATAATGTAGAACATGATTTTACTCCCAATGCAGTTAGTACTATAATAGATTCAATGTAGTGCATGGGACCCATGGCTTGATGGAGATGTTGTGTTCCATACCCCATATCTTTGAGAAGATCAATACTGCATGTATTATAATGTTAGAGATGTGTTAGCATAACATTAGTATATTATTTTCCATCCATAAATGGTTTTATAATGAGAGGCTCTAGATAAGAACAATGTTGTTTTGGGGTCTCTTTTGTGACCAATTTTGTAAGGGGATTCTTTAAGTTTTATTTAAATTAACTTTGTTAAGGAATCCTTGTTTGAATAGACCAAAATCTTGTTTTGACATTTGTAGTTTTGAATTGTGAGTTTCCCCCTATTGTTTAGAAGATACAGTCATTGTATGATTAGAAATGCCTAAATCAATAGGGTGTGAAATGTCTTGTGATATGGTATTTCAAGTAATTTGTTGTTAAAACATTATCACATTACCATTATTTCATAGAGGAGATATAGGCATGTATTCAACTACTCAATTTGGTGTAAATAAAGAGTTAGTGTGATAAGTTTTATTCTTCATCAATGGGATTGAAAGATAGTTTGCACATTTTTTCATTTGTTAATTCATGTGCATTTTCATCAACACCACTATAATAATCTTATATTTTGTGATAATAATCTTATAAATTGAATAATAATTGTAATTTTGTAATGGAATTTTTGGGAACTACAAGAGGTAATTCTTGCTTGTATTCATATCGGATAGGCTCTTCCAATTGTGTATAAAGGTGCTATTATGGTGATATTTATTGGATAGGTTCGTCTATGTGTGTAATAATTGGATAAAGATGTTCAATATCAATAATTTTACTTGATTCACCCACCTCATAAGTATACATTTGTGCAATGAGAATTGCTTTCTTGGGTGCCATGAAGGAAACATTACAAGATTGTGTGATTTTATAATATCGAAAAGGTGCATCATTTACTAGAATTATATACTCATGTGAATCATATATGAATTTAATACACCTATGAAATGTAGAAGGTATACCCCTCGTAGCTTGAATCCAAGGTTGGCTTGATAACAAATTATACTTTAATTGAGCCTCAAAAACTTGAAAGACAATATGGATATTCTTAGGACCTATTAGTAACTCCAGTGTGATAATTCCCATTACTTATATTGGAGTGTTATTAAAGCTATGTATAGGTTGTTCAATTTTTGTAATATTTTTATTATGTATGAAATTATAACTTTAAATATTTACTCTAGCATCGGTGGCAACTAAAACCCTCTTAATCAAATGTCCATGAATTTGATCCTAAATAAATAGTGGGACATTATGCTCAATAATGTGCTACAAAGGTAAATATTATTTATCAAAATAAACACTACTATCAATATATTTGAAAGAGTTCATAATAGAAGAAAATGAAGTTAGTTGTGTATCTTTAGGAATGTTGGTATCTCACAACATTGCATATAATATATCCTTATAAACTAGTACCCTTTGTAATATTTCTAGAATAGAAATTTTGGCCAATGTGTTACACAATTGCTCAATGAGATTAAACCCTTTGGGTTGGGAAGCTTGTATTGATTTTTGTGGAGGAGGAATAATTATAATATATGCTTGGGATTGGGAAGTTAAGGGGATGTCATCCTCATCTAGTTTGAACAACATGGTCTTGAGAGTCTATGATAAGATATGGTATAGAAGAAAATATAATAGGGGTAAGTTGAGGGTGAATAAAAGCAAACATAAAGGGGTGAGCATACACTTTTTTCATCTAGTTATGATATGTATCAATTCATATTGGATATTACAAGTGGTGGAAACAAAGGGTATGATCTCATAGGATAACATATTTTGACTTTATCCCCAAGGGGTGGACTCTTCCTTATAATCGAGGCCACTAGTTCCAACATTGGTTGAAGTAAATGGGAGCTCTTGTCCCCAAATGATCATATTCTTGACTGGATCATACCCATAGGAAGGGAGGAATTTAAGAGAATAATAATAAGAAGAATTTAGAGCATAATAGGAAATAAAAAGAGTGTAAGAGTCTCCAAGGTGTGATTGATTTTATTGATTAGATTCATTATTTAACTATGTTTATACATAATGAGTAACATGTTGAAATGGAATATGATTGTAAAAATGAAGTCCATAATTTGATGTAACATAAGAAGAAGAGTTATGTTTGTTAAACCCATGTAATACAAAAGGAAACACATGTAATCTAGTGTTATATGATGAATTAGTAAAATTATGATTATGTATATGTAATCACCCAAAAGTGATATTTGAGTGCTAAGAGTGTTATTTGAGACCACCTATCCTAATCTTAGCCCTATACATATCCTAGAGCATATTATCACACTTATCTAGCCTTTGTATGGGCCAAATGCATCCCTAGTCAACCCTAAAGTAGTCCCAGACCCTCGTTTATCGATTCTAGCCCTTCATGCCTAGTGTTCTACCAATTGGACACTAGCACCATAATAAGGAAACTAGTGCTACATGGTGATAATGTCATTTACCCTATCTTTTCCCAAATAGATATATTTTCAAAACTATAACTTCCTAAGGTTGGCCTAGACATCTTTTATTACCCACACAAGCACTAAAATAATATATATATATACATGACTTTTAGCCCTATAAACACTAGAAGGAAATTAGATGTAAAATACAAATTAAAACTTAGAATAATTTGTGTAAAATTAAGGTTATCAATCCCTATCCTTCCCTACTTATACATACTACCATCTACAATAGTCTTAAGCTTAGATTATCTTATTTTCAGTGTCAAGAACATTCAAGGCATTCAAGGCCACGATCATACTAGCATCACTTTCACTCGTACCAACACTTAGGTGTGGGATAACTACATTAGGTTAGATCCCTCTTCAGATTATTTATATGTAGGCAACTCTCTTCACAACTGGTGTTGAGAATGTCTAGTCTACCCTACTAATAAACACACTTTTCATCTCATATCAATTGGAAACCCTAGCTACATGGAGAACTAGGGTTTACTTAAGAAATCAATGATTAAAGGAAAACTATAGGATTTTAGAACTTGCACACGTAGGAACAAACCTTAGAGATATAGACATAGGCGCACCCAAAAGCTTAGGATAGTCTTGCACAAAGGACACTACCACCAATATCAAGACACTATCATCAATATCAGGACACTACCACCACTTTTTCAATAATGGTTCTACTATCCAATTATGGTACTATTGTCTAGTAGGGGTTATGACACTAGGATCTAGTTTATGATACTTAGACCAGATTATATCTCATTTTTTGGCACATATATCATCCATATCATTTATTTCTTAGTTAAGGTATTACTTGCATTATTTATTACTATTTTTAGAAAAGTCAAAGCTACTCAATTCTATAAAAAATTAGTGGTTATTTTTATTGCATATTATTTCCCTGATTTAGTCTAATCAAATCTTTAACAAACATATGATTTTCATAAACTAAGTCCTAAAAGGTTAAAATATTTGGTGAACTCAACTTACTTCAAACATTGTTTAAACCCTTACCCTAGACGCTCTTAGGATTTGTATACTTTTTGTGTCTATTCTCAGATATTAGTTCCAAAATTTTAGATTTGTTTTAATATGTATATTTTGTAATCTTTCCTAGATTAAAATTCTTTAAAGGTTAAAAATATACAACTTGTTTTCCTACTTCCCAAACTACAATGGTAGAATTCAACAACCAATTTGATGACACCGATAAGAAATAATTGCAAGATTTTATGTCTAAACATTTGGATATGCAAGATGAAATCATCACTATTATTCAAAAAGAACTTCAAAAATCAAACAATGGTCAATATTCAACTCCCCCAGCTAATAACATTGTTACACCTAAAGTGGGGCCAACTCAACTAGCATAACCAATATTATAATTCAACAACCTTTAGTGACAACTATACCTCTTTTGGTTAGTTCCTCCACTCCATATACACAATCCCTTATGCATGAGGTTATAGTCTAAGGTGTTACTTCTTAAGATTCATGGCACCTAAGCTTACATTATATGATGGTAAGGGTGACATAGAGCATCATCTTCGAGCTTTTCATGTAGCATGTTTGGACTACATGTCCAATGGTTGGCTTCTCACAAAGTTATTTCCATGAGATTTAAGGATTATGCCTTACAGTAGTTTTATGACTTACCCAAACAATATATCACATCATTCAATCCATTGGAAAACATGTTTTTATTACACTTCTCTATAAACATTAGCTATAAGATCTCATATTCTCAAGTTTCACAATTGAAATAAAAGTCAAATGAGCCTATTGTAGAATATATCTTACAATACATGACTATATTAACTAAATTAACTAGCCCCATGGTAGATAAAGAGCTTCAGGACATCTTCAAACAGAGTCTTCTACTCGCATTACACAAAGCTATCTTGTTTATAAGTCTCCAACATTCATAGATTTATGCCACATAGTAAAAGAAAGAGAAGTCAAGCTTCTATCAATGGGCAAAATAAAATATACCAATGGATCAAAATCAATAGCTAAGAGTTCAAGTAAGCCTCCATACAAGGTAAGGGACATTAAAAACAAGAGTGATCAAAAGACCATAGTTAACATAACTTTAGAGCCATATCCTCACTTGGTTTTATCATCTCCTCCATGCAGAGTCTTCACCAACCTTCTAGAATTGACAACATAGGTTTTACAATAGCTCTTAGAATGCAATGCCATATCTCTCCCTCCAATCAAAGAGGCTGATACGATATGGCCTCTTCCAAATAACTATGATTCTAATGCATTTTATGAGTATCACAAGGCTCCAGGCCATACAATAAATAGATGTATTAACCTGAAACATAAGATAAAAGATTTGATTGAGGCTAACATTATTAATGGGGGCACACCCATAGAGGAACCAAAAGTACAAAAAATAGAAGCTAAAGCATTAAGGATATTCACATATTCATTTTCAAATCACATAGTGAATGAAATAGGGAACACTTCAGGTGTTCACTACACATATCAAGCACATCCACCACCAATTTCATATCACACTATTATATAAGAGGCACACCCATTTCACAATTTCATTGCATGTACCATACTACAATTCTAACTAGACCAATCATCACCTTCTTATATTATGATATTGTTGATGATGATACATATTTATATACACTCTATATACGAGTCTACATAGATAATCATCCTATTCAGAGTGTTATGGTTGACAATGGATCAAGCATTAACATGTGTACTATCACACTTCTACAACATTTGGGTTATTAAAAGTAGGATATATCCCCTACAAACATAGTTATCAATAGTTTCAGTGGTCATGTTCAGAGCTCCATCAAGGAGATAATGCTTCCATTATAGGTTGGACCAGCATATGTGGCCACTTGGTTCTTAGATTACCTAGAGTGGGCATATTTGATATGTTATTGGGTAGGCCATAGATAAAAAGTCTAAGATCCATTCCATCATAATGCATAGATGCCTAAAATATATAAATGTAAATCAGGTGGTCATAATTGAGGGTCTTCCATATGAGTATCCTCTACCTATTTCATAGGCAGTTACATCACAGTTACCAGTTACAACATAGTTACTAGATACAACATAATTATTAGTTATAGCTCCTAGCATAGTTAGTATCAATACACCACATATTTTAGTAGAGCCACCAGTGTAGGTGAGTTCTACTCCTATAATGTTTCCATGTATGCATACTCTCCCACAAAGACCATTATTAGAGAGACCCCTATATCAGAGATATGTTGTAGATTATAGAAGGCCTCCATATACTCAATTTATTATGAGACCAATATTATTGAGTTCTTATGGTTCTCATCATAGGGAACTTATGCCACCTATAACATCTTATACTAGATGGGTCCCTAAGACCCCTACAATTCATAGGACACCATAGTCACTACCACAAATTCTTAACATCACTCCATAGGTAGATCTAGATATAGATCATTCAATGCAAATTTTTTTAGGACAACATGTAATTTCCCCTTTCTCTAAATGTTGCATATGTAGAAGACCATTAGCCTATTTCATTCCCATAAGCTAAATTAGGTGATGTAAAAGAATAATTTTGTGCCAAATCACTATTCACATAGACACTATTCATAGAGTACTATTCACTATCACTATTCATGGTGATGTGGTATGTGATGTAAATGAGGATGCAATAGGTGAGGTGGCTTGTGGATGATGTGGCATGGCCCATGAAGGGTCTCATAAGAGAACAAGTGCATGCACATGGAGTTGGGTGTACCGCTCTACTAAAAGATAAGGTTTTAGACTTTTGTGATTCACATGTCTTTGTTCTTTAGGGAAGAAGACAAGGGTGAATAGATGGGGCACCACCCTTATGTGGAAGCATGTTTTGGTATGAAGGAGAAGTCAAAAGCTATTTTGGAAGCTTTTGTGTACATGGGATGAAGATGACAAAAGTTACTATTGATGATTCCCCTTCACATGTGTGAGTGAGGCACATTTTAGAAGCATGTGTAAGTGGAGCTTGGAAGCATATGAAGGTAAAATATAAAGACAAAAGAGGTGGTTGATCTTGTCTCATTTGATTCTCTTTTTTTTAACCATGTGCACAAGTAACAAACCAAGCATTATGGATCAAAAGTGATCCCACTAGAAGGGGGTGCATTTATTTGTTTATCCATGAAGTTTCCCTCTTTCTATTTCTAATTTATAAATGCTATATATTAACATGTTCTTCTCTTTTTAATCAATCAATCTTGTTATATGAAAATACCTATTTACAATCTTGAGCCTTTGGTTCATCTTATTCTCTCTTAGGATGAAAACCTTTTGAGTGCAGAGATTAGGAAGACAAAAACCCTCTTGCTTTCTGTTATGGATTTGAGGATGAAAACCCTCTTGTTGACTTGAGATTTGGTAGACAAAAACCCTCTTAACTATTGAGGTGATTCTATTTAAGGATCGCATTTGTGCCAAGATTATGATCATATTATGATCAATTTATGTGAGTTATTGTAATTTAGTGTTTATAAGTAATCTATATTTTATAGTTGTGTTATGCTTTGGTTGTGAATATTTATGTGTAATTAAAAAATATATTAAAAGGGCATATTATAGTGGTATTAGAGCCAAGATCTTTCCAACTTGTTAAGGAGCTAACTATTTTGTAAATCTTCAAGTTGAGTAACATGGGAGATATGAATTTGATTAACATGATGCAAATACTCATTGAACTATCCCAATGATAGTAGCAGCTCTTTCATTTTCTAATTCAAAATATGCACACTAAAGATACATTTCAGGTGAGTGTGGAGGGATCCACTATCTAGAGGAAGTTGAAAAAGATGTTCTTATTCAAGGATGACCCATAAATATTCTAATGATTAAGTTTGTGCCACATAAGGAATATTTGCATATGATTGAAAAGAGAAATTGAGTAGAAGAGCAACTCTCCATGGTGGAATAATTGGATGTGGAGGTTATGCATGCAAGTACACATAATGAGCCAACAACCATGAGTGTTGTGGAGTTGTGTGGTGAGCAAAGTTACCTTAAAAATATTGCTGAAGGGCCTAAAGAATTGCAAGTTTTGAAATTGGATTAAAAATATAAAGTTGTGGAAGAATATTTATCCCAAGAATACTTCATATTATCTATAAGAGTGGGAATAATGAAGATGCAAACTTTGAGAAGCCAAATCTTGGCTTAAAGACAAATTGTAATATTGCTACCATGCAAGTAGTTACAACCATTAAGTTTATTGATGGCACTTGGATGACTTATAAGAAAGACATTAATATTGGAGAAAATGTCTTTAGTTTCACTAGGAGGTCTTCAGATGAGGTAGATATACATATCAGAATAGTGCAACAAAAGCCACAAACAAGATTGAGGATTGGGAATTGCCAATTCACACAACTGGTTTGGGATCCTGGTATTTAGATTCATGAAATTAAGCAGATTACTTGGGGATAAACAATATTTGGGAAGGAAGGATGTAATATCCCCTTTCTATAATTGTGACATATGCAGAAGACTATTAGCCTATTTCATTCTTATAGGCTAAATCAAGTGATATAAGGGAATAATATTATGCCAAGTCACTATTCACACATGCGCTATTCAATATCACTATTCATGGTGATGTGGTAGGTGATGCAGATGAGGATGCAATAGGTGAGATGGCTTGTGGATGATGTGGCATGGCCCATGAAGGGTCTCAAAAGAGAACAAGTACATGCACATGGAGTGGGGTGTACCACTCCACTAAAAGACAAGGTTTTAGATTTTTGTGATTCATATGTCTTTGTTCTTTAGGGAAGAAGACAAGGGTGAAGAGTTGGGGTACCACCCTTAGGTGGAAGCATATTTTGGTATGAAGGAGAAGTCAAAATCTATTTTGTAAGCTTTTGTGTACATGGGAGGAAGATGATAAAAGTTACTATTGATGATTCCCCTTCACATGTGTGAGTGAGACATATTTTGGAAGCATGAGGAAGTGGAAATTAGAATCATATGAAGGTGGAAGACAAAGACAAAAGAGGTGGCTGATCTTGTCTCCTTTGATTCCCTTCTTTTAAACCATTTGCACGAGTGACGAACCATGCACTATGGATCAATAGTGATCCCACTAGAAGGGGGTGCATTTATTTATTTATCCATGAAGTTTCCCTCTTTCTCTCTCTCATTTGTAAATGATATTAATTAACATGTTCTTACCTTTGTAATCAATCAATCTTGTTATATGAAAATCCCCATTTGTAAGCTTAGGCCTTTGGTTCATCTTATTCTCTCTTAGGATGAAAACCATTTGAGTGCAGAGATTAGGAAGACAAAAACCCTCTTGCTTTTTGTTATGGATTTGAGGACAAAAACTTTCTTGTTCACTTGAGGTTTGGTGGACAAAAACCCTCTCAACTATTGAGGTGATTCTATTTAGGGATCACATTTGTGCCAAGATTGTGATTACATTATGATCAATTTATGCGAGTTGTTGTAATTTAGTGTTTATATGTAATCTATATTTTATAGTTGTGTTGTGTATATTTTATGTGTAATTCAAAAATATGCCAAAAAGGGATATTACAGTGGTATTAGAGCCAAGATCTTGCTAGCTTGATGAGGAGCTAACTGTTTTGAAAATATTCAATTTGAGCAACATGGGAGATATGAATTTGATTAACACGATGCAAAGACTCATTGAACTATCCCAATGACAGTAACAACTCTTGGAGTTGATAATTCAAAAGATGCAAGTTGAAGATAAATTATAGGTAAGTGTGAAGGGATCCACTGTCTAGAGGAAGTTGAAAAAGATATTCCTATTCAAGGATCACCCATCAATCTTCCAATGATTAAATCTATGGCACACAAGGAAGATTTGCATATGAGTGAAGAGATCAGCCGAGTAGAAGAGCAAGTCTCCATGGTGGAATCATTGGACATGGAGGTTATGCATGCAAGTGCACATAATGAGCCAATAACCATGAGTGTTGTGGAGTTGTGTCGTGAGCAAAGTTACCTTGGAAATATTGCTCAAGGGCCTAAAGAATTGCAAGTTTTGAAATTGGATTAAAAATAGAAAGTTGTGGAAGAATATTTATCCCAAGAATAACTACATATTATCCATGAGAGTGGGAAGAATGAAGATGCAAACTTTGAGAAGCCAAATCTTGACTTAAAGACAAATTGTAATATTGCTACCATGTAAGTAGTTGCATCCATTAAGTTTTTTGATGGCACTTGGATGAATTGTAAGAAAGGCATTACTATTGGATAATATGTCTTTAGTTTTAGCAGGAGGTCTTCTGATGAGGTAGACATAAATATTAGATTATCACAATAGAAGCCACAAGCAAGATCAAGGATTGGGAATTGCCAATTCACATAGTTGGTTTGGGATCTTGGTATTTAGATTCATGAAATTAATCAGATTATTTGGGAATAATAAATCTTTGGGAAAGGAGGATGGAATATCCCCTTTCTATAAATGTGACATATGTAGAAGACCATTAGCCTATTTCATTTACGTAGGCTAAATCAAGCGATGTAAGGGAATAATATTATGCCAAGTCACTATTCACACATGCATTATTCATAGAGTACTATTCATGGTGATGTGGTAGGTGATGTAATAGGTGAGGTGGCTTGTGGATGATATGGCATGGCCCATGAAGGGTCTCACAAGAGAATAAGTGCATGTGAATGGAGTGGGGTGTACCACTCTACTAAGAGACAAGGTTTTAGACTTATGTGATTTACATGTCTTTATTATTTAGGGAAGAAGACAAGGGTGAATATTTGGGGTGCCACCCTTAGGTGGAAGCATGTTTTGGCATGAATGAGAAGTCAAAAACTATTTTGGAACCTTGTGTGCATATGAGAAGAAGATGACAAAATTTATTGTTGATGATTTCCTTTCACATGTGTGAGTGAGGCATATTTTAGAATCATGTGGAAGTGGATCTTGGAATCATATGAAGGTGGAAGATAAAGACAAAAGAGGTGGTTGATCTTGTCTCCTTTGATTCCATTTTTTTTAACTATTTGCACAAGTGACAAACTAGGCATTATGGATCAATAGTGATCCCACTAGAAGGGGGGCATATTTCTTTGCTTGTCCATGAAGTTTCCATCTTTCTTTCTCTCTTTTGTAAATGCTATATATTAGCACCAAATTCCATTTGTAATAAATCAATCTTGTTATATAAAAATCCCCATTTATAAGCTTAAGCCTTTGGTTCATCTTATTCTCTCTTAGGATGAAAACCCTTTGAGTGCAGAGATTAGGAGGATAAAAACCCTCTTGGTTTCTATTTTAGATTTGAGGATGAAAACCCTCTTATTCACTTGAGGTTTGGAGGATGAAACCCTCTCAACTATTGAGGTGATTCTATTCAGGGATCACATTTGTGCCAAGATTATGATCACATTGTGACCAATTTATGTGAGTTGTTGTAATTTAGTGTTTATATGTAATTTATATTTTGTAGTTGTTTTGTGCTTTGGTTGTGCAATTTTTATGTGTAATTCCAAAATATCCTGAAAGGGGATATTATAGCAAAGTTGACCTTTCATACCATATGCACGATCACAATCCATTTATTTGACACATGCCCCATTGATAGCGAGTCTCCCATGAGACTATTTGTTTAGTATTGTTCCTCCCTTTTTATAAATACTTTATTTCTCTCTTTCTCCTTATACATAGTTCATTTACATGTTGTTTATACATAACTTATATCCATAAAATCTAAAAATAATAAATATGTCAAAAAACACATAAAAATTCAAATAATTACTCAATAAACACAAAATTATAGATTGTATGCATTGCTATGTTTACATTTCTTACATTAGCTAGACACTACATATGCTAGATATCTTAGTATAGTTAGTTTTATCATACATACATGCTTCACTTTTTCTTATCGAGTGCTTGCAGATTGTTTACATAACTCAGGTCCCCTAAACTAATCCAACTTTGTTATTATCTACCCACTGGGGGAATATACACTGATACATGGGTCTTCATCTGACACATTTACCCACTTGGGGGTACCCTATACACAATTTTCAATTACCAGGTTATATCTTTCCATACTCTACATCCCAACTTTAGCATTGTTATATCTTGATATTGATCATGCTACTCTTATTCAAATTTTTTGCTGGCTATTACTACTTTAGATGTAGGATATGTACATCCTAGATCTTACACAGATTTGTATTACATATTCACGCATAATTTCATTTTTAGCTTTCTTAGTTTAGACTTGATTACATCTCTATGATTCTTTTATTCGAGGGCATTTAAATATGCCATCACTCTTTGGCTTTACACCACTTCTATCTAACAATATGTATGATTTGGACACGTGCCCATGTCCTTGTGTGTGTTTTTTCTTGATTGTCCATATGGAAATTTGAACATGTCCTTCTTTGTGGATTTAAGCCAACTTGCTTGTTTCTTGCATATGTAGACATTAGAACATATCCTTGTATGTCTTGTTTTCTTAGATTTAGTGACATGTGCCCATGTCCATTTTATTATGGCCCCTTGGCCTAATTTGCATGCCTCATGTGTTTTGTATGTATGATTTCTTATATGAATCATGGTCATGACACTTGCCTTTTCTTGTTACACACACTAGTTTTTGATGTTATGAAAGACCTCATGCATCTCCCTTCCTAATTAGGTGTAATGATGGAGATCATGCCCCATCCCCCTAGGTAGATACCTAGTTATTACTTAGATTTATTGTTAGATACATTGATTAAATCTATCTTGACACCTTTATAAATGCTAGATATGACATATATATTACATTACATACTTATGATCAAATTACCTTACATTCTAATGTTATGTATGCACATTATATTAGATTATTATGTAGTTATCATATATGCTCTGGCTAACACACATTTTGCAAAAAAAATTCTTTTAAGGGTAGTTCTTGCACAAGTTCGACAACTTCCCTCAAAATAAGCGGAATTCATAGGGGTTTGTAATAGAGATCATGTTCTTATATTTCACTCACAATACATTTTTTAGCACATAGGCTCAATTATAGAAAATTAGATACATGTAAACATAGTGACCTAAAAAGTAGTATAGTTGCACATAATTTAGATAAGATAATATTAGTGCCCAAATTGGGACACTAGCACCATATTATAAAAAATGGCACTACTATCTAATACACGGCACTACTGTCCAGTAGCCTTAGTTTAAAAAAAACCCAGATTAACCATAAAAGAATATCATGTAGAATAAAAGTTTGCACAAATTCAATTAAAAATTTATTAGTTTTGTTTAGATTCATACTAGTTTAGCTTAGATTCATATTAATTTGCTCAGATTGGGGGCATCATGCATGACATGACCATTCCCATATTTAGTCCAGATATCCAAATACAATTTATTGCAACTGAGTCTAGAATCCATATGCTCACATATAAAATTTGGGGGCATGTGCATGACACATTGATTCCATATGCTCATTTACAAACTGGTTAATTAGATGGAATGACAAATTCCATGTCATTCTCTATGATGTATACACCTAACATCATATTCTAGGTTACATACCAGTTTGATGCCTTACTCCATCTATAGTGGTTAACATTTTTGAGTGGCCTGGAACTACCTATGTACCTAAGTGGCTACAGAGCTGACATACCCAATTAGATATAACTAGTTAGATATTTATAGTAATTCACACAGTTCAATTTCAAATGCATCTACTACACATGGGTGGGTAATGATGGAGTCATAGCCTACTTGAGTTATTGATCCACCTACATGAGAGGGTTGGACACACTATCAATTAAATTCAAGCTATTCATAGATCATAATCCACCAAATAAGGGTGGGAAATGATGGATTCAAAACTAGATCGAGTTATTGAGCCACCCACACATGAGGATTAATCAAGGCATCAACTCAATCCAAGCTATTCACTAATTGATCACTATATGCATGCACACACATAAGTTGTCACTAGGTTCATGCATTGGTTCGTATATCTAGTGAGGTATATTCATTCTTTTCCTCTTTCCTATCTCTTTACTTAGTTTAGTATTTTGATTTTGATATCTCTTAAATAAGGACTGCTTTATGCACATATCATTTGCAAGACACATATTGGATCATGATTTATATACTCATACCCATATTCATGGGCTTCAGCTCCTAATTAAGTCTAGGTATGCTTCTTTTTCCTTTATCTTAGTCATTTAACTTTGGTGCATTTCTAGAATAAAAGGGGGGATGTAATCACCTAAAAGTTGTATTTGAGTGATAAGTGTGCTAATTGAGACCACCTATCCCTAACTTATCCCTAAACCTATCCTAGTGTCTATTGTTACACTTATCCATCCTTCATGCAAGCCACATATGTCCCTAGTCAACCCTAAAACAATCCCAAACCCTCATTTCTTGATCTTGGCCCTTTGTGCCTAGTATTCTACTAGTTGGAAACTAGCACCTTAATAAGGACACTAGTTCCACATGGTGATAGTGTCCATAAAATGGAACTAATGTCCTTTGCCCTTATTTTTCCAAATAAATATCTTTTCAAAACTAAAACTTCCCAAGGTCAGCCTAGAGATCTTTTATCACCTACATAAGCATCAAAATAGTATATATATATATACATGAATTTTAGCCCTATAACCACTAGATGGAAATTAGATGCAAAATGCACATTCAAATTTAAAACAAGTTGTGCACAATAAAGGTTACAATCTTTATTCTTCCTTACTTCTGCATACTATCATCTATAGAAGCCCTAAGTTTAGATTATTCAGATTTCTAATTTCAAGCACATTTAAGGAGCTTAATAACACTATCATACTAACATCACTTTCACTTGCACCAACACTTAGGTGGGGAGAACTACATCAAGCTTGATCCCTCTTCAGAGTATTGGTATGTAGGCAACTCTCTTCATAACATGGTGTTGAGGATGGCCATCCAATCCTACTAACAAATACACTTTTCAGCTCATATCAATTGGATGCCCTAGTTACATGGAGAATTAAAGTTTACACAAAATTAGTCATTATAGGTAAAATATAGGGTTTTCAAACTCATTCACGTAGGAATAAACCCTAGAGATCCAAACATAGATGCACCTAGAAGCTCAAGATAGTCCTGCATAGAGGATAATACTACCAATATCAAGATACTACTACCACTTTTCTAATAATGGCACTATTTTCTAATTGTGACACTACTGTCTAGGAGGGGTTCTAAGACCAGGATCTAATTTATGACACTCATACCAACTTCTATCTCAGTTTTCAGCACTGAGATTATCTATATTAGTTATTATCTAGCTAAGTTATTACTTGTATCATTTATTATTATTTTTAGAAAGTCAAATCTAGTCAATTCTATGGAAAATCAGTGGCTATATTTATTACATATTATTTTCTTGATTTAGTCTACCCAACTCATTAAAAAACATAGGATTTACATATACTAATTCCTAAAAGGTTAAAAGAGTATACAAAGTGAATCAAAGAAAGCTACTAGCTAAGTAGATAATGCAAGGCAAAATCAAGGATAAAGGGTGATCTAAGAAAAGGTTTGAATGATATTTAGGCTCTTAAATATACTTTATCATTCATTGATTAATGTTAGTCTAATGTTATATAAAACTAACCATAGAGGTATAACCATGCATATATCTTACTAACCCTAGTTTTCAGGGTACATTGAGAGTAACTTCCCTAGGTGATACACTCCTCTTAGGTGCACCATAAATTGGATAGATAAAAGAGACTTATTATTGGTGTAAACAAGGGATCATAGGCATTTTCAATATACCATGAGGTATGTGGAAATTAAATTTTATGTTTAGCTATGTACCATGGCTATGAGTATTGGAGTAAAACCCCTCACACCATGAAATTTGGTAAATAGAACATCATATAGCCCTTCACAATAGTAGTTAATTAGTTTGAAAATTGGTGGAACATAGTTTCTAAAATAATCAAAGATAAAGAAAAATAAAATAAAGTAAATAAAGGTGAAATATTTTTGTGTATAAGCGATGATAAATTTCAACCCAAGGTCAAAAGAAAGAGATTCAATGTTAGATTTTATCTGAGGTGACAACAAAAACTTATTTGGTGTTAGATTATTCCAAGGTCAAATAAATTGATTCATTATGTTTTGGATTTATATCCAATGTTTAATGCTATTTTATTTTAGTGTTAGGAATTTATAGAAATATACTAAAACCCTGGGACAAAAATCAACAATTAATGTTCTAAATATAACATGTTAACCAGATGTTTACACTATAATTAATCATGAATTGTAATTAATTATAATTACAAATTTAAACTATTTAAATTTGATCTATGATGTTATATAAGACAAAATAAAACAAATACAAATATTTATAGAATTTAAAGAGTTTGTAAATTGTTAAAAATATGAAATTAAGGCTAAGGTTAGAGAATTGAACTTGCAACTATTTTTTATATCACATTATGTTAAATTTATGCAAGTTACAACTATATGAAAGAACCTACAAACACAAATGAATCATAAAATAGTGACTCCATGTCTGTCAAGGTAGGTTCACAGAAGGAAGATAGGAGCATAATCCATTGTTTGTTCACCTATGCCTATATGCGACCTATTTCTATATGAAGTGATTGGCATAATCAATTCCTTAATTAAAATTAACACGATATAACCATTGTGTATAACCTAACATAATTTGATTTAGAGGGGTAGCCACTTGGTTTATTGAGGATTCTTGTTCATTATATTGTCAACCCAAGGTCTGTATACTTTGGTAAGGTCTCAACATTGTATGTGCACACTAGGATCTTTGGAAGGTTAAGATGCTAATGGTTACATATAGGAAACATAATTTTTAGAATTGTAAAATGTAGAATGTAAACACTCTTTGCATTAGGGGAAAGATAAATAAATGAAACTATGACTATTTTGGAAGCTTCTTGTATTTGATCTAAAGATAATCAATCAAACATACATAATATCATTTACTTATAATGAAACCAATCTATCAGAATCAAGAGACAAACACACACACAACTAAAAATGTAAACACACAACTTTAATAAAAAGTTTCTACTTTATGAATGGGATTATCATAACAACTCCTCATAAGTGGGCCCTACTTAGTTGGACTTGTGCTTCAGATCCATTCGTTAGTTACAAATTCTTTAGCTCAAATCACTCTAGTTACATTGATCAAAGACTGTAGTAATAGAGTGATTGTTATAGAAAAGTACAAATAATTAAAATAACTTCTTTAATCAATATTCTTATATGTTAATGCTAATTTTGAATTCCTAATCACCTATAAAACTTCCCCTGTATATAGAGAGGAGGTGTTTATTATATAAGAAAAGACATAATAATAACTATAGGATTGTGTATAATGACATAAATTAGAATAAGATAAGAAGGTGTTGAGATGGTTAAAACCATATGACCATATAATACATAAATGAAAAGGACGATCTAATCATATTCCCATATAGTTATAACAACTTCTCATCATATTTCATGTTTGTTGGAGATTGTTGAATAAGTTTTAAGGTGGTTAGAATTGACATTTGGAAATTCTATTATGATCTAGAAAATGATCACCTAAAATCATTGATATATGTGCTCCCTAGTTGCTATGAGTGTTTTGTGTTCTAATATCTAATCAACTAATGTCTATGGGTACATATGCTAGAATGGTTGTAGGCTATTTGAACATAACAACACATATCTTCCCATTCCAATTTTTTATGAAAACATAAAACATTATGAAACCATTGAACTATATTACAAAACTTAAAAATAACATATTTAAACTTAATATTTCCTTTGCATATATATCTATATCACATATGTACATAACCATATTTATGAGTCTTTTGGAATGGAAATTATAACAAAAATAAACAAAGTAAGAAAGGTTTAGACATTAGATGAGACCATTACTAGGGCTCATCACATCCCCCAACTTAAGGTGTTGTATGTCTCTTGTGCAACTAAAAAGGTGGATCATAGTGGACCTATAGAAGAAGCATACATGACATGAGCATACATGGATCTGAAGTCATAAGGGTTTTCATATCCTATTGCTTATTTTGGAAGGTATCCCTTGTTTTGATTAAAGAATCCCCATTTTATGTCTTCCTCATGTTCATTGATTTATACTTTTCCTGTCCAGTATGGGATAATAAACCAAAGGATAGGTATCCTAAATTTCATACCTATCCATCCAACTAGATCAAATTTTAAATAATTTATAAATTTGATAAGTCTTCCATATGCAACTATAAAATTATGAATAGATTATGGTTCTCTTTACTAAAAATTGTGGTGTTAGTTCTTCCCATATCATTTTACAACCAACAAGGGCTTCTTTAAAATTCATGTTAGAAAGAGAAATGTGATGGTTAATGACATATCACCTAGAATACTGAACAACACCATTAAACTCAAGGTCTTAAATAAGACTATCCCATTGCTTGATGATTTTGATAGGAAATAAACATTCTGATATGAGATTCAATTGGGTAGAGGTCTATGTGGAAGAATATCTCACCATTTCATGTTCTTTTATTAGTTCATATCTTAGATAAGAATAGTAATCCCTAAGTTGTATGTCTCCCACCAAGAAATTAGGGTTCCACTCTTTGTTACTAATGACCATCAACTCATGTTGGTAGAATTCACACATCAAGTCCTTGTGTTTTTCTGTTCCATTGAGATATTCATTAAAAAAATCCAAAGGCAATATTATAGAGTTTCTTTCCCCTAAAATCAATCTAACAATATGAAATTGAATCCATCATTCCTGAAAATATAAAACATTTACTCTAGGGGGAGGGGTATATTACAACATCTGTATATACATCTCACAAAATCTAAGAACTAAAGATTAAAAACCAAAAAATTTTATCTCCTTTTTCCTTAACTATTCATCCTTTTCCTTTATCTATTTATTCAAATTATTGTTTTCTTGTGTCAAAAAATAGATTTTATTTTTTTGTATTTTATAAGTTTTAAACCAACTCAACTTAAAGGCTTCAATAATGTCTTGATGTCATTTATTGTAATACAATCTACATGATTTTGATTAGGTTCTTCAATCATACATATTTGTGCATAAGAAGTTATAGGTTCAATGATTATGACTACATGTACCTTAGGTACATTGGCTACATGATCCTCGAGAGTTATTACCTTAGAGGTAATTATTGTATATTCTTATGTAACTACTGCATGTTTTTATGTCTTGGTTATAGGTTCTTGTATTCTAATAACTCTTTATTCTTCCTTAGTTGCCACTTGAGTTAATGTATCTAGTCCACTTTTCCTTACCTCTAATCCCATAATTTTAGGATTTATAATTTGTATCTCTTGATATGTAAGTAAAAACTTGTCATGCTTACTTAATTATGTTAAGCATGAAATATAATGAGAGTGGGGGTGGGTGAATCAATATATTATATATCTTTTTACTTAATCTAATTTCTTTTCTTAACCACTTAATCACACATTCAAGATATGTAATAAAATTAAAACAATAATTTGCACCACACAAGAGAGAGAGACACCAAATTTTTACATGGAAACCCAAAGTGGAAAAAGCCACAGAGAAAAATCTAAAGTATATGAATCAGCACCAATTCAAAATACAAAGTTCACAAGCACCAAACTGCAAGAGCACCAACCGCTTTTTCGAACACCAACACAATAACTATTTGTGAGCACCAACCCATAGGAGCACCAACCCCTCTTGTGTATATAAAAAAATTATCTCTCAATGTTGCTTACTCAACAAATGATACAAATCTATAATATCTTCTGCTTTTCTTTCTTCAAAAACAAATACAAATCATGCACTCTCTTACATATTATAAATGGCTTCTCAAGCCTTTATTTATAGCTTTCCAAAAGACCTTTAGCATTCACCCTTTGTGGCTCTTCAATTCTCATGGAAAATGGTGCCAAACTTGCATGACCCTTCGTATCCTTACATTTGAAAAGTCATATGGTGACCCTTCATAAGCAAAAACATCCTTTCCTCTTTTGTCTTTATCTTGGTGACTTTTCATATTTTTCAAAGTGTCCCTTCATAAAAAAAATGCCATACCTATTTTGTCTTCACATGGTGACTCTTGAAATTCTTCAAGATGACTCTTCATAAGGAAATGCATCCTATTCCTCTTTTGTCTTATACCTCGTGACTCTTTGACTTCTCCATAGGTCCTCTTTTGACTTATATGCAACCAAAAATATATTCATTAATATTAAATAAATATTAACACACATTAGCCAATATATGAATATTAAAAACACCATTAAATTCAATTGGGCCTTTATCACCAATAATGATAGATCTTTGAAATCAATGACAATATTTCTAACAATTTCCTCCTTTGTCATTGAAGGCAACCTCAAACTAAAACTACCACATCTTAAAACCTACACATACTGCCATCTAAAAAACATATAGTAACTCCTCCTTACTGTACTAACCTGTACCTATTTCTACACCTATACCTACACCTATTATTCTCCTCCTTTGACATCAATGGCAAAGGGCGTACCTAGAGCTAAAACTTAGCTCCCCCTCAATTGATGCTAAACCTCAATGGCCAAAAGTAAATAAAATTACTCGTAACTTCTCTCACAAATACTCAAATATGTCTTTTGTAGTGTCTTTATGAAAATATCTATAATCTACTCTGTAATACTAATATATTCTATCTTAAAATGTTGATCTACAATCTGCTCTCTCAAGAAGTGATATCTAATGGGAATATGTTTTGTTCTTGAATGCATCATTGGATTCTACAAAATATTAATATCACTTGTGTTATTACAAAAAATAGAAATAGGTTCATCATACTTTACCTTGATATCTTCCAAAGTTTGCTTCATCCAAAGCACTTGAGTACAACATAATACCACTATAATATATTCTATTTTAGCTATAGAAAGTGATACTAAATTTTACTTTCTGGTTAGCCATGATACTAAGCTATCACCAATGAAAAAAGCTCCTCCACTTGTACTCTTTTTGTCATCTAAGCACCTTATCCAATCTGAATCTGTATAAGCAACTAAAATAAAATATTTCCTTGTGGGATATCATAATCCATATTTCAATGTCCCCTTGATATATCTGAATATTATCTTTACGAATTGAACATGACTATATTTTAGAGATGATTGATATCTTTTAATCATACCTACTACATGCATGATGTCTGGCCTCGATGCTGTCAAATATAAAATACTACCAATCATAGATCTATACAAAGATTGATCTGTAATAAGTGAATATTCATCCTTGCTCACCTTATTTATTATACATATTGGTGTGCCAACTGGTGTATAATCTTCAAAACCAAAAATTTTCAACATTTTCTTAGCATATTTACTTTGAGATATGAAAATTTCTTTATCTGATTGAAATATTTGCAATCCTAAGAAAAATAACAATTCTCTAAACATAGACATCTCAAATTTTTTTTGCATATTATCAAAAAATTATTTTGTCATCTTTTCAATATTTCCTCCAAAAATGATGTCATCAACATATACTACAACAATCAATTGATGCTCACCTTCTATTTTGATGTAGAGATTACTATCAATAAATCTTCGCTTGAAACCTTGATCTTATAGGTACTTATCAAGTCTTGCATACCAAGCTCTGGGAGCTTGTTTCAATCCATACAATGCTTTCTTTAATCTACATACATGGCTACTAATATTTGAGAGAATAAATCCCTTAGGCTACTTAATATAAATCTCTTCTTCTAGATTCCTTTTTAAGAAGGCATATTTGACATCCATCTGAAACACTTTGAAATTTTTAAACACTACATATGCAAGAAATATTTTAATAGCCTCTAACCTTGCCACTGGTACAAAAGTTTCTTTAAAATCTATTCCCTCAATTTGAGCATATCTTTTACATACTAATCTTTCTTTATTTCTAGAAACTTCTCTATTTTCATTCAACTTATTTCTATAAACCCATTTTCTTTCTATCACATTGTGATCTTTTGGTCTAGGCACTAATTCTTAAGTATCATTCTTTTCTATCTAATTTAATTCTTCATCCATAGCCTTAATCCAATGCTTATCATGTCTAGCTTCTAAAAAAGTTCTAGGCTAAATTTTGGATAACAAAGAGAAATTAACTTGCTCAGATTCACTTACCATCATTCTTCTGATGTGAATTCCTTCATTTATGTCCCTAATAATGTCATTTTCATTATGATTTCTCTAAACATATTAGGATAGAGTTTTGGTATCCTTTTACTCCTTCTCATCTTCATCTGATTCTTCAAAATCTTCCTCTTTAATGATTTTAGGAATGTTTATTGGATCACTGATTCTTTGTGTTCCATCTTCTTCTATCCTGACACTTGCACTTTCAACAATTTTTTTGGTTCTTTTGTTATAAAATTTATAATATTAAAATTTTCAAGAATAACAAATAAATATACCTTCATCTACTCTAGATTCAAACTTACCATGTTTCTCATTGGTTCTCTTTATGAAGTATATGTTGCTGAAA